>JAWWNI010001293.1:0-156647 GCA_034642065.1 Darevskia nairensis | reverse complement strand
AAAAAAATTATTTTAAAGGTTTGTGGGTTGCCATTGTTGCTTTTGGGGGGTTGTGTGGTTGAGGTTTTTTTTGTGTGTGCTTGCTTCTTGTCTTTTATTTGTTTTGGGAGATAGCTATTTTTGGGGTGGGGGGGGTGGGGGTGGCGTTCTGACCATCAGCAGCTTTCTTCTGTGGAAACTGGGTACTCTGTAGTGCCCATTAACAGTTTAAGATCATCAAATGTCCCACAGGCCCTAATGAGTTTGTGGCACCCGTCTTAGGGGATAGTTATAGACAATGAATTGTGCTGTGTGCAATGGATGGCAGCTGGAAGCATATAGGTACGTGTAGCCATCAATATGGTATAAGATTGTGTTTGTGTGCTTATGGAACTAGACTATGAAGTCATTACTGATGCAATTCAGGTATCAGAGAGGCAACTGAGGTCAGGAACTAAGGAAATACTGTTCTAATTCAGCAATAAGCATACCATGGGACAACACTGAAGCAAGACCACTAACTTGAAGATGCAGACTACCTGCAACTGTGAAACAAAGCAATTAAGCTCAGTAGCTAGATTTGCCACGGCTTAGTGTTTCTGATGGTTTATAGCCCAACTTTGCATGGAAAATGTGTGTTTGGGACTTCTACATATATCTGTGGTGGCCAGAATGCTGTTTCTGGACTGCAGTTCCTCCAGCACGTCTGTGGTGTCTTGCAATAACTAGGAACAGTGGTAAAAGGCTGAGCACAGAACTGTACCCTCCAGTCGTAAGACTGTTAATACCCAAGACAATAGGCCATTAAAGAACAAACAGAAGAAGATTGCTGGCTGAGGCTCCTGGCATGCACCAGACTATTTTTGTAGCATATTCAGCTGAACGGCTTTACATATGTAGTTGCATAATGATAGCACAATTAATTTTAATATTAACTTCTTCCGATTCAAGGCTGCAAGCTTAGACAAAGTGACAGAAATGCAGTCAACTGTTTTTCAGGTAGCAAACACACCACGTATATCTCTAAAGAACATTTGAAACACATTCTTTCCCTCAAATAATTCTAGGCATTATAGCTTACTCCTCACAGCTACAAATTCCCAGCGACTCTTAACGAACTACAGTGTCCAGAATTCTTGCAGGTGGGGGTGGCGAGAAAGGTTATTCAAAGGAACACAGTATTGTGCATGCAGCCTTATTCTTTTGGCATGTATGTTTACAAACACATTCAACAAGAAAGCAGTAGCAGCTGCACAGGATTAAACTTTACAATTAAGGAACTTGATATGAACTGCCTCAGCTACAGATATGCGCTCGGTTCAACACAAGATTGCTTTAAAAATACATTACACTAACAGTGCAATCCTAACCACATCTATTCCAGTCTAAGTCCGATTTAATTCAATGGGGCTTACTCTTAGATAAGTGAGGTCAGGACTGCAGCCTTATTCAGATACGCAAGAAAGAATTTAGATTATGAGATACTGATCATTAACAAGAATTATCTGACTAAGCTTTCAGAACTGATTTGGGCTTCAGCATTATGTTACCTGAAATGAACAAGGTCAAGGAATCTGTTAACAAACTCCGTTCGTTTCAATATTTATGCCAGAGAACCACCCGGAGGATCAGTTTGCCTGACTGATTAAGTGGCATTAAAATGCTATCTCAGTCGAACAACACGCAAAACCAGCTACCAAAAGGACGAGGGCATGTAAGCTCTCACAGGTTAAAAAAGAAACGCCTACAAATTCTACTTTCTCCATGCACACTGTCAAAACTACATCATATAATACAACAAAAAATAGAATTTGTATAGCTTATATTCTGTAGAAAAGTAACATGGCATGCTGAAGTTATTTTTAGCAGCAATAGAAAGTTGTGAAAAATAGGATTAGGCTACGTCAAGTGGCTTGGAACCAGAAAAATAAATCAACCATCTTCACTCTGAAGCAGTAAGTATGTTCTTTAAGATATATGGGACCTGCAGCGATCCTTTAGAACCACCGTATCAGCAATATGCCTCAGCTGCTGTATCTACCGGTAATACTGCGACACAAACCTTTGATTTTCACACTAGAAAACTAAGCCTTTCACCAAAAGTACAGCTTCCCCCCCCCCAGTGCAATAAATGAGAATCCCTAAATTCTGAGTATATTTCTTCACAACTTTTGTTTAAAACCGCTTAAGTTGTCTAATGGCCTAAATCTTCCTAGATAGCTATGATGCAGTAAAAAAACAGCTTTTACCAATAATTCCTGCTAATGGAAGAAAAAACCAGAGGTCCCTCTCAAACCTCATATGAAGGCAAATTGGCCTAAAACAGTTTATCAGTGTATAAAAAGGTAAAGGGACCCCTGACCATTAGGTCCAGTTGCGGACAGCTCTGGGGTTGTAGAGCTCATCTCGCTTTACTGGCCGAGGGAGCTGGCGTACAGCTTCCGGGTCATGTGGCCAGCATGACTAAGCCGCTTCTGGCAAACCAGAGCTGCGCATGGAAATGCCGTTTACCTTCCCGCTGGAGCGGTACCTATTTATCTACTTGCACTTCATGCTTTCAAACTGCTAGGTTGGCAGGAGCAGGGACCGAGCAACGGGAGCTCACCCTGTCGCAGGGATTCGAACCGCTGACCTTCTGATCAGCAAGCCCTAGGCTCTGTGGTGTAATATCAGTGTATACCTCTCCCCAAAAAGATAGGACTTACTGAGTAGGATTTAATGTCAATGCTTTATTCTGTTAAAAGGTTTTGCACTAGCCCTAACTTTTTGTTGTCATTCCCCCCCCCCCCCCCCCCAAACTTTTATGTTTTTACTTTCTGTCCTTGCCAAGCATTCTTCTGACTGGAGAAATTATTGCTTGCAGGGCATGGTTTATATTCAGGGAGACTTCCTTCTTTACAATTTAAAGTCAGGTGAATGCTCCTACAAAACACTCCCACATTTAATATGTAAACAAGAAATGATTTACATACATGTATACTGGACCTGCTCTCAGATTTGCAGCATATTATACACATCTATTAACCCTGATCACATTGTGCTTTTAGGCATGGAATCAACTTCTCGAGTGCAGATTTTAAATAGTGTATTGTGAAGAAACTCAAAAGCAAGAAGTCACCATGCCACTATTAAAACTGACAGGGAGATTAGATACACTTAGAGATTGCAAAATACTTAACAGTCTTTTATTTTAAAAGTGATCTGAGTGATTGCTTCTGCAGCAATAAATGGGTCTTCCTGGAGTAAAATGTAACAGAGCTGGAAATCATTTACCGGTAAGCATTTAAAACTGAAGGTATAGAAATTATGCTCACCCCTTTTTTTTACCTTTAAAAAATCAGACTCATAAAAACTGCACACTTAAACACAATAGTCCTAAACAGAATCCTATGTTGCAACATTGTGAAGGAGCAAGTCATGTAAACTTATCCAGCTTCCCTTGAACTAAGATGGGTTGCCTTTGCTACAGCTGACATAGGATTGTGCAGTTATGACTATGTGCTGAAGACCATTTTGGCGTGCTTTTAGAATTTCCCACAAGAAACTGTTACAGGTAGGTAGCCGTGTTGGTCTGCCATAGTCAAAACAAAATAAAAAATAAAAAAAATCCTTCCAGTAGCACCTTAGAGACCAACTAAGTTTGTTCTTGGTATGAGCTTTCGTGTGCATGCACACTTCTTCAGATAAAACAAGAAACTATTAGTATCCTACCCAGTGCTTGAATGAGAATGAGTCAGGAGAGGCCCAGCCCACTGAACCTTTCGTGGTGGCTTCCTGAGCTCCTGTTTTGCTAGAAACCAATGGGAGGAACCACGAAGAGCACCCTTACCCTTTCCCTTCTTACCTCATTAAAGCAAGCTTTTCTCCCCTTGGACAAGACTTTTGCACCACTCAGCTGTACAGCAGGTGCCCTCCCAAAGCACAGCCATCCAATAATAGCTAAGAGCAAGGTTGACTGTGCAGGGCGGTGCCAACAACCCTTGGCTCTGTGCACTTGATCCTCTATTATGCTACTATAGAAGAGGATGCATGTGTTCTTACATTGTCTAGGGGCATCTGGACGGCCACTGTTGGAAACAGATGCTAGAGTAGATTAAATTTTGTTGAGCAGGGCTGTTCTTAAATGTTGAAACCACGGCCATAACCTAGATTGGCTCTACTGAGACCATGCAGCAGAGGCAGGGGTAAGAAATGTTATTTGTGCTTTTGACACCGAAGGAAATTGGCCATATCCTGTTTCCTGCTTGGCAGAGCCCATCTTATGAGGGAAGAACCAAAGAATGAAACATTTTATTATGACCCTGCCCATAAAGTCAGGTTTTCGGAGAAGTCAGCAACGGTACCTTACCGAAAAACACAAAATAGGAAATATCTAATCTTGTACCTTTAATCTCATCCAAAAACAGAAATAGAACCAATTCAAATGATCAGAGGCCAATTGAGCTAACTTTGGTAGTATGCAAGGCCCTGGAATGGATATCAGAGAAAAGATGAATTAATGATGTGGCAGGAAATTACAAACAGACTGTACTGCAGCATGGGTTCATCACATGTAGAAGGTGCCAAGACTAATTGGATAACTTTGAAAATGGCAGCTGGCTCTCTGGGCAAAATAAATGCCAGATTAATCAGTTTAGGATTCAAATACTTCATGATAAAAATTATTACCTGCACTGGGAAGAGATATTCATCACTACTAGTACAAAGGGAAAACTGAAGAGAAGTAGGCAGAACACCAACGTACTTTGATCTTGTTTTACAAGCACCAATAAATGCCAATTGAGTGTGCCTATGAGAAGGGACCCAGGTGGCGCTGTGGGTTAAACCACAGAGCCTAGGGCTTGCCGATCAGAAGGTCGGCGGTTCGAATCCCCGCGACGGGGTAAGCTCCCGTTGCTCGGTCCCTGCTCCTGCCCACCTAGCAGTTCGAAAGCATGTCAAAGTGCAAGTAGATAAATAGGTACAGCTGCAGCGGGAAGGTAAATGGTGTTTCTGTGCGCTGCTCTGGTTTGCCAGAGCATGCTGGCCACATGACCCGGAAGCTGGACGCCGGCTCCCTCAGCCTATAGAGTGAGATGAGCGCTGCAACCCCAGAGTCGCCCGCGACTGGATCTAATGGTCAGGGGTCCCTTTATTTTTAACTGGGTGAAACTCAGACCCCAAAACAGGCAACATATCTACACTCCAAGAACATACAAATTACTGTCAAAAAAAGGGCAAGTGATCCACCCTCCTCACAAAAAACCAACAGGCAAAGTGTCTTCCAAACAAACAAAAGAAAAAGCAGCTGAAATGCATTCCCCCTCAAAAGATAAAGTAGGCAAAACAAGGAAAGAAGAAAATAACGCCAACAATTGCCACAAAACGAACAAAAATGGAAGCAAGGCATCCCAACATGGGACCCAACATGGGGCATTCTGGAAGAAAAGAAGTTAAGAGGATGAATGTGGACGAGCACCTGCACTTTCCTTTCCAGCCAGCTCAGCAGCACCCATGGTAAAACGAACCAGGAAACCCCATTTTAAAAGAACGGGGAGGGGCAGTAGGTCTTGGCCAAGGGGCTTATCTGAGGGCACCATGGTGCTTAGAGGCACCCCATTACAGATCTAAGGAGTATGTTAAAAAAACACTACCTTATTTGTTTGTTTGTTTGGGGGGGGGGCTCATCAACTGGTTTAGTTGGCCATTAGAGGGAACAGGTGGAACTTGCAACAAAGTGCTGCAATGTATTGCTGCCATCCATCTGTCTCAGAGACAATGGAGTGTGCCTCTGTGGGTGAAGTCAAACCGCTGCGTTAGCAGCACTTAAGTGACCTACCTGGGGCACAAGCCTAGACAGTGTGCATGGAGGTCCTGGGCTGCCCAGATGACAAGACTCCCCTCTCAGCCTTGCTGGTGCGGTGCAAAGGAAAGCAGAGCAATACGTTTGGCACTAGCTTGGCTGCAGGAGATTCTGAAAGGTGGTGTACAAGACTCCATTCGGGATTTGTGTAGGGTTTGCTCCTTACCCCTTTCTTCTCCCAAGGATGTCCCACAAGGCAGCTGAGGTTTAAGATCAGACTTTTCCTTCTCCTAGATTGGCTCCCTTCCCAGGCTGACGAGCCCCATCTACCCCTCACTTCCCTCTACAGCATGTGCAGAAACCGCCTTCTTGACCGTTGGACCCACTACTGATCTTACCCGCTTAATCTGCCAGAGCTTGTCTTCATATGCAGGGAAGTCCCTAACTCAATGAGGGTTTGAGATCCATCAGCTGCCCTCACCTGGTTTAGCTGGCCAGTCAAAGCTTTCCCATGGTGTGGCTGCTGTCACATGTTGACAGCTTCCAGGAGCCACAGGTGAGAGCAGAGTGCAGGGCATAGCTGTCAACCCTCCCCTTTTTTTGCGCGGGAAACTCCCTTATTCCAATGCCGTTTCCCGCTGCTATCCCGGATTGTTGATATCCCTTAAATTTCCTGGATTTCAAAGGAAGCAGCTCCTCTCCCTCCCTGCCGGCCAGGGAGGCTCCTCAGCTGCGTTGCTCGGCTGCCAATAAGGAGTCTGAGACCGACTGGAGGCGGAGCTTGCATGCCTTGTGCAGCCAGACCCTCACGCCCAACCAGACAGACAGCCTGCCTGCCGTCTATGCGCTCACTCTTTTGCTCACCTGTTCGGGCGCAGCCTCTGGAGCGCAGGGTGGCGAGGCTACTTGGTGCTATTGCACCGCCCTCACGGCATCCCTTATTTTCAAATCCGAAAGTTGACAGCTATGGTGCAGGGTGGGGAACAAAGGTGGACAAACCACCCCAGAAGGAGCACGACGTGTCCCCCCACCAGAGCCACTACCCCTCCCCATATACCTCTGCAATGTAACATGCAATGTATTATCACCTCCCACCTGTTAAGGGACGCAGGCAGCCACAACCTCTTCTTTCAGGCAGCCCTTTCCCAGTTTTTAATTTTCATTTTATTTATTTAGAAAATTTATAAAGTGCATGTTCAGCCAAAGTGTGAATCCTGAGTGCTGTGCATAAAAATCAAGTTATCAATACAAAAGGCAAACTATAACAAAATCTGAGACATAGTATCTGCTTATTGGGCTTATGGTGGGCAGAGGGTTGCCCCATACCCTGCTGTTTCAAAATTTTGCTTTGTTTGTTGTTATTTCTTGATACTTTCTGACCCCCCTAATACTTTCCTTTTGTTTCTCAGCGTCCCTATGTTGGCTCCATTTTGTCAGCACTCAGCAGCTGAACACACTATTTGAGGGAGCGACTATTGTGATACGAAAATCTCTTTTTTAGAAACCATAACCCACATAAATGACTTAACAAATACTCTACCAAGCACAAGTTTTAGGATCCATTATATTCAGTATTTTTCAGAAATACAGAGGATTAGTGGCTGAAGTTTTACAATAGGGGTGAGCGGATTTCAGTAATGTGTGATATGTTGGTTTTTTCCTGCACTAGATTCCACACTGTCCACTAATGCATTCTAAATTTACAAATCAAGACAGCATGCTCGGGATCTCTTATTAGCTCGGGATCTCTTATCTAGGGTGACCCTAGATTTAGCTATCTAGCATTCTTTGCAAGAATTCCAGAGACCAACAGGTATCAATTAGTGCACTAGAAGGTTGTGAGCATTGCCAACTGTTATTTGTAGAGGGTGCAGCAATGAAGCTAAGATGGAAACTTCCAAGTACACTCCACCTAAAATTAAGGAGGTCAACTATTCCACTATAATGTATAGGTTTTAGGAATGCTTAAGTGTTGCTGGATAATGCCCCATAAGCAATGCCAACGTGCATTTGGAAGCTAGTAATGATTACTTTTCCTGTCTGCTGAGGATTCATCAGCTGGAAACCACAGATGAAAAACATGGTACTTGGGTCTTGGTCACAAGATGACTATGAACTAAAGTGATTCAGCCATGGGAACACAAATAGATCTTTTAAGATGAATAAGATTTGGCAAATGTAGTACTGTACAGAAATCTGAGATAGCCATCCATCTGATGCATTCTTATTACACCAACACAAAGAAGGTTCATATCTAGACAAGTTCCACTGACCATACCTCTTAACCTGAGTCCAATCTACAGTAACTTTCTCTATGCCTTGGCCACTAACTTCCATCAACGAACCCGTGTCCAGCTCCTCCTCCCCTCTCTCTTCTATATCCTCGCCAACCCATGGTAGGATTTGGCTGGTGGTAGCTATTAGGTAGGGACGCGGGTGGCACTGTGGGTTAAACCACAGAGCCTAGGGCTTGTCGATCAGAAGGTTGGTGGTTCGAATCCCCGCGACGGGGTGAACTCACGTTGCTCGGTCCCTGCTCCTGCCAACCTAGCAGTTCGAAAGCACGAAGTGCAAGTAGATAAATAGGTACCACTCCAGCGGGAAGGTAAACAGCATTTCCGTGTGCTGCTCTGGTTTGCCAGAAGCGGCTTAGTCATGCTGGCCACATGACCCGGAAGCTGTACACCGGCTCCCTCGGCCAATAAAGCGAGATGAGCGCTGCAACCCCAAAGTCGTCCACGACTGGACCTAATGGTCAGGGGTCCCTTTACCTTTAGCTATTAGGTAAGGAGAGACCGTGTTTGAATTTGATCAAACCTTGACTTAATAAGCAAATGTGTGCACAAGCTTTCTGCACTTTGAATGAGTGTGGGAGAAGTCAACCATAGCTTCTGCTTATATTTGAACTGGGAAACTGGTTCATAGCTTCCAAGGAAGTCAGAATGTAAAAACATGGTTTAAAGTTGTCTTCTAGACCCTGGCTTCTCCACTCATTGTTTGCTTGAGAGGAACAAACCATGAACGCTAGTTTGTACGTAATGCTAAACCAGCTTCCCAGCTCTCGAAACTGAACAGCCAAGTGGGCTTGACTGAGCAGCATGCACCAGTACACTGCTTGTTTCAGACTATGGCAGCTGCAAGAAAACCGGCCCCGCGTTTGTTTGTGTGCGTGCACATATACAAAACATACTTTCCCAGATAATATAAACACTTTGCGGAGTGGTACATAAATGTGCTTTAATATCCATGATGCACTTTTCCATTATCTCCCGAGACAGACGGATGCCAACCAAAATCTATTAACCAATTAGTATGCATAACAGTTTAGAAACCACATGAAGTTGCAATGGGAAACCTGGTTTAAACCATGCTTCTTCTTAGTGATTTATATCAGTGCATCCTGCCTCTATAGATATTCTGAGAATTCCTGTTCTACAAACAGGCAATCAATTCAGTTGAAGACAGGGTGGTTTAAAAAACATTATACACAGTAAACAATTAATTAGTTTGCTAAACGCATCATTCTTAAACATCGGTTAGGCAACTGGGAAGGGGACAGAAGATGGGATCCTGATTTCCACTTGTCCCGTCCCTCCCGTTACTGTGGTTTCATCATTGCATGAAATTTGGGAGAGTGCCCCCTAACCCTCAAGAGCAGCTTTTCAGGGGGCTCAGAAGGCTACAGTAGGGATGGAGAGGGGAGAAGGCACTGCTATATGAGTAGAGTTCTGCTTACACTTCTCTAGCATGGATTATGGTGTAATACAGAAAACATAGTGGTTCTATAAGAACATAAGAACAGCCTGCTGGATCAGGTCATGGCAACTTGTTTTCATGGTGGCCAACCGGATGCCTGCCGGAAACCAAAACTGGGGCATTCACAGAGGTCCATAAGTTTTTACCTGGCTTATTAGCCAGATATTTTTGTTGCTGCTTGCACCCATGGCCCAGCCCTCCAGCACATGTGTAGGGTGTTGTGGCTTAGTCTGCTAATTGCTATCCTCTTCTTGCCCTAGTCCAGGAGTGACTAATCTCTGGCCTTCCAAATGTTGCAGAACTACATTTCCCCCCCCCCCATCCCTGACCATGCAAGCTGGCTGGAGCTGATGGGAGCCTGAGCCTAGCAATATATGGAGGGACACAGCTTAGTCACCCCTTTCCTAGCCCACATGCAAAGTGGTCAGAGCAACTGCCAGAGCGTTCCTACTGGCGACAAACCTTTTAATTTCATGTGTAATTCTTGCTGCCATCCAGCAGAACTAGAAAAGGGCACACAGAAAGGTAAGATTTTGTATCTTTCAAGCAAGTTTTTTTTTTTAAATCAATGGAAAAAAGCACTAATGAAAGAAGTATAGCCAAGAATCAAGGAAAATGTGAATAGAGGGCTATTGCTCAAGTCTTCTCCATCCGACAATAAACTAAGGAATACTTAAGGAAATTTAAAGCAGGTTAAGATGGGGGGAAGTTACATTTTCATGCAATGCAACGTTAGTGTACAAAATTCACTGCCACAAGAGATCAAAAAATACTCTATATAGTGCTTTCCTGGTGTCATTCATGGTTATTTCCAAAAAAAGCAGTTGCTCTCTCTCTCTCTCTCTCTCTCTCTCTCTCTCTCTCTGTGTGTGTGTGTGTGTGTGTGTGTTCAAAACATAGTTAGACATGATTATGAAAGATGCCTGATGCAACATACTACCAAAGTTTAAAAGTGCATCCTCTGGTCAGAGGAAGGCAAATGCCAGAAGCTACGAATGAAGTGATACTGGACAATTCTTTCCTCTCCATGTTCACTTCTGCACTACCATTTTTCATCATTCAGCTGGAAGTGTGGGAAACAGTGCCTAAGAAAAAGTACCAGGTTGCAGGAAAGTTTGCATAGTATAACTGTATGGACTTTGCTGTTCTTTCTGCAAGTGGAGTATGGGTCGAAACACCAGTTGCAACTGGCTTGCAGAAAGTGGGAATCAGTGTGAGAGCACAAACACTGATTAGAAGAGGGGTGGGGAATCCCATGCCAACAAGACCTTGAGATGCCTAGCAGTTGAGAGGACTGCCAAAATATTGGTCCCATAAGGTGAGAAAAAGTAAGTTTGGATGCAATCCTTATGGGGCAATTCTTTTCAGCACTGGTATTCTACTATTGTTCTGGCACAGTAGAATACCATAACTTCTCCTGAGCTCATTGTGCACATTCTCTGAACATCTAGTGCTAAGTATTATGGACAGAAGACTAGAATCTAAATGAGGCCAATTTGTTCCAATGTAACAAAAACTTTTAAGATCAGATATGACTATGATTTATGGTGGCTAGATATCATATTTCATTTTAAAGCCATATATGGCCCAGGGAAGATTCTGATATGGGCACCTCAATAAAGTGAGGAGAATTTATCAAACCTCATGTCTCTGTTCTTGGACAGTGCAGGAAAATTAAGGGCACTAAAGTGAGGCTGGGGCTGGACACTAATACAGTCCCTATTACAAACAACAACCAACAACAACAACAACGCTATTTATACCCTGCCCACCTGGCTGGGTTTCCCCAGCTACTCTGGGCGGCTCCCAACAGAGGACTAAAAACAGAATAAAACTTCAAACATTAAAAACTTCCCTGAGCAGGGCTGCCTTCAGATGCCTTCTAAAAGTCAGATAGTTGTTTATTTCCTTGACACAAATGAGAAGACATGAGATGGTCTTTCTCATCATACAAACAAGGAATAGGAGGTGTGAAGAACACCAGAGCCTCTTTTGAGTCCCAACTCCAGGGTTGCTTTTGGACTACTTTGCAATTCTAAGCATGCTTACAAATCAGCTGTGCTGAAAATGAATGAGCTTTATTTCTGAGAACCTTGGTTAGGAGTGGGCTTTAGCAGGCTTCAGCAATTCCCACTTGCCACATTCACTATGACAAAGCATGGTGCTGTCCTGTGAGCAGCCAGCCTTCCTCCCAAGGCGTGAAGCTGCAAAGGTGGGCGACTGTCTTAGTAACTGCATGCCAATCCCTGCCCCACCTCTTCAGCTCCAAAGGTTGGAGGGAGTCTGGAGCTCATTTGGCACCAGCAGCCGCATTGCCCAAGGTGCCTGAATAGCCTAGCCACACAGGGAAACTTCCCACCATCTGTCTTTCCCACTCCAGACCAATTAAGGCAGACATGGAAGGGTTGGGTGCCCCTGGAAGAAAGCACCCTGGGTACCTTCCAGAAGTAGCCACAACCTAAGGCACTTCCTACCAGCTCTTCCTTGGGAAAAGGCCATGGGAAGCACTTGCCTATAGAGGGGGCAGAGGTGTACCTAGGGGTTGGCGAAACCGGTCCCGCTGGGACCAAGGCCCAGGGGGGGCTGCAGGAATCACCTGCCACACTACGGAGCGTACAATGTGCAGTATATGTATGTGGTGATGTGCCGCTGCTGTCATGGCGTCATCGAACACAGAAGCTTCCCATCTTTCTCACACAAAGGCGTGCAAAAATTTGTTTCCCACCCTTCCTGCTCGCCACGCCGCCCTCACTCTGAGTAGTTGTAAAACGTAGTAATTTCTAATACGGCTATTGCGGTAAAGTGACCCCCCCCCCCCCGGGTATGTGTGTGTCAATACAGCTCCTTGCTAAGAGTGCAAGGGACACGACGTACAGCAGCGGACCTTGGCGCCTGAAATATCAGCGATGCCCCGTGCGATACCATAGTCTGACGCACGCCCCTTCTGTTGGACTTCATAGTTGTGGCAACTGCTGTGGCGCCTCACAAGCTCCGCTGTCCAGTGCGACCGAACCGGTCTCGTTTCCCCAGATCCACCCTTGCTAGGTTTGCCTGAGAGAGTTGAGGGTGCCAGTTTACTGCAATCCTTTTTGGCTTTGCCAGAGAGGCCAGGCCAAAAAAATAAAATAAGAAAACCAGGCCTCAGGGCTTTAGGCACCTGTTGTACTGAGAAGCATCAGGAAGATGGCAAGGGGCTGAAAGAAAGCGGAGAGGTGAAGGAAAGGCCTCCTCAGGCGCACACCTGCTGATGGAGAGGAGGAGGACTTCAAGACCATCTGCGTTAAGGGTTAGGAGACTAGAACTGGTGCGATTTGGTTGCAGCGTCGCACACAGAGCGTGAGCCCCTCACTCCTTCCCCTCCGCCGGGCGCGCAACTCGGCGTCTCCACGCGTCATGCACTTTTCAACCCTCCTCGTTGCGTGCGTCTCGCGCACACACGAGCGGGTCTTGTCTCGCGGGCGCGCGCGGGAGCAGATACAGATACACACGCACACGCTTTATTGGGGGGGGGGGAGGAAGCGCAGCTCGCGCGCGCGCGCACTCCCCCATCTATGTCTATGGGAGGCGGTTTCCTTCGCGCCTTTCGCCTCCAGACAGAAGACATGCCCCGGTTAGCGCGCGCGCGCACACCCACCTTGGCTTTCTGCAGGGCGCTGAAGCGCAGGTGGTGCGCGAAGGGGCTCCGCACCGGCGGAGGGGCCGGCCCGGGCGGCGGCTGCTTCTCCTCCTCCTCCCCGCCGCCGCCTCCTCCGTTGCCTCCGCCCGGGGCGCAGCATCCCCGGCCCTTCAGCCTCATGGTGAGGGATGCGAATGGAGGCAAAGCCGAGCGAGAAAATGGGCGCGCTGGGTCAGAAGAGGAGGGAGGGGATAACGGAGAGATGAGGAGGAGGAAGGAGGAGGAGGAAGGGATGAGGTGAAGCTGAGGGAAATTCCTCTCCTCTGAGGCAGGGGCCGGGAGGGAGAGGGAGGCAATTTCGGCGCTGCGGTTAATCAACTAGGCCGAGCCGGGCCGGGGCTGGCGAGGGTGTCGGAGCAGCGCTCGGCCGCTTGGTCTCCCTGAGCCGGCAGGGAGGGAAGGAGGCGGATGCGCGGCTGTGTCAGACGCTGCTGTTGCCGCTGCCGCCGAGCTCCCGGCTTCAGCCCCGCCCTCCGGAGCGCGCATGCGTCCTGGGCGCAGTGATGGGGGGCGGAGGTCGGGAAGCCCCCGGCGGCGACGCTTGGCGACTCTGAGGGGCGAGTGGGCGCGGGAAGGCGAGGCCTCCGCGGGGCCCAGTGGGCTGCTGGGAGGCGACCTCTGGTCGCTCGGTTTCCCTCCTCCCCCAGGAAGGCCACCTGCTTGAAATAACCCCAACAAACTTGGCATTCGTGACCTTTTGTTAGGATTGCGAGCAGGATTCAGTGAACTTGTGAACCTTGGAGAGTGATGCTTCACCCCTCCTCTCTTTCTCTGTGTCGATTTCGCCCAAACCTTGGCTTCTCCGCGCAAATGGATGAGATTCAGTGGAATTAGAATGAAAATGGTGGTCAAAACAGCAACTGGTGGCCAAAACAGAAAACAGAAAACAGGCCCTGCAGTTTGCTCACAATCCGGCGCTAATTACCCACAAGTAAATTAGTCAAAACAAAATAAAAAATTCCTTCCAGTAGCACCTTAGAGACCAACTAAGTTTGTTCTTGGTATGAGCTTTCGTGTGCATGCACACTTCTTCAGATATGAGTGCCAACCCCAGGATGGTGGTGGTGGATACTTTGGATTGCTTAATCCAGAGTTAGAAGAGGTTTTAATTATCAATGCCTTGCCTTGGTAACGGACTGGATGAGAGGCAAAACAAACTGAAGCTCAATCCAGTTAAGACGGAGGCGCTGTTAGCGGGCAGTTCCCTCGACTGGATGGCTGGGATACAGACAGTAGTGTATCCACAGCAGTGACCAGAGGAGGAATGACCGCTGTAACCGTGAAACCCGATGCTTTCACCTGCCCCAACTGCAACAAAACATGTCTCTACCGCCACAGCAGGCGCTGTAATGGTTTGACTTTACCCTCAATGGCGCACTCTTCCATTCTCTCCTGAGACAGGCAGATGCCAGCAATCAATATTATATATTTATTTATACCATCCCTTGTTCTCTGGTGGCGTACATATAACATGTAACTCTTCCCCAGTTTAGGGTACGGTTGCCGTATGTCCAGATTTTCCTGGATATACTCGAAATACTGCAGTTGGCAGCAGTGTCTGGGCAGAAATCGGTCAAATATTCAGGAAAATCCAGGGGTATGGCAGCCCATGTCAGCAGTGCCGTTTTTGCTGTTTTCCCATAAAACTAGCTGGAAAATTGTGGGTTTTTGCTTGTGTTTTTTTTTTCCTTTTCGTTTTTGCCCAACTTTTCTGTCCGGATTTTTACAGTTTGAAATACGTCAACCCTTGCAAGTTTGAGAGATTATAGTTCATCTCAGCACCATGTGATTTCTCTGCATGTGTAGATTGCCTCTAAAATGTAACCTTAGGTTTAGCCACCCATATATAGTTTGTGCTAGCATATCTAACATGTTTAAAGACACCATAGCTCGAAATATTATACTATAGTTTAAAACCAAGATCCTTTTAGCTGGATATGTTAGAATTTAACTGGTAGTCAGGCAGTAGCTCTTCTGATATCACAGTGCAGGGCCAGATCATTAGGCTTTTCCCATATCTAATCATTATGCCAGGGCGCCCTTACACAAACGGTCAGAAAACTGCACCTGTGCATTCAGATCTTAATTATGATTCAAGAACAGGTGATGGGAACATGTGGCACTTGAACCTTGAGAAGCAGAAACCGCGCACTTCTGGATCTGAGCACCCTACTCCAGAAGCAAAGTACCACTTACCATAGAGAACAGGGAGTGCTAGAAATCAAAGACAAATCTCCTCCCCTGTGTGTGTACTAGAAACACTTCCTTGTACCCAAACCTACATCAAAGGGAGATTTTTGAGCATGGTGGAGATAGCAATAGCAAAAAAACTTTGCCTATTGAAAATGATAGTTATTATCAATATTGTACCATGTTTTGTATTAGTTGTACTCTACATCGGAGCCCTATCGGGTAGAAAAGCAATGCATATGTTTTATAAATAGAAAGAAGCACAGGGATTGCAAATGGCCACTTCACCCTTCTCCTGCTTTCTGCTAAAGATTATTTGAAGATGTGCTGTGATTGAAAATCTCACAGGTTATAGAAAATGGGAAGAATGTACAAAGGCTTCCATATTACCCTTAGATCTTGCTTTTCCCGTTGCTGTTAGGCACTTACACATTCTGACATTCACGGTCTAATCTTAGGCATGTCTGCATTTCCCCAGTTTTACCCTCAACACAATGTTTTGAGTTGCTTTGACCGAGATATTGTGAATGTGCCTGGACCTGACAACTAGTTCTGTGCGTATTTCAATCCAGCCTTCCCAGCCCAGCCCTGTACCTTAATGCAGGGGTTGGGGAACTTTTGGGGACAATGGACACATCTGGAATATTGAGAAGGTTTTGTGGGCGCCAGTCACAATACAGCTGCCGCGAAGGTGTGGCATAACACAAAATGATTGCCACATCTATTAACCACAGGGGGGGGGGGAGACAGGTCCTCAGGAGGGTGTGGGCATGTTCCCCATCAACGAGAAAGAAGACATCTATATCACCCGCCGTGATGTTCCCTGACAGAGCTCTTTGCAACTCTCCTGAACATGAGGAAGGGTGGGTGGAGAAAAAGACAATAGAAGCCAAGTTGTGTAGCACATGTGGCTTCATATTTACAAAACCCATCTTCAGATGTAGAAAGCATCTTCCTCTGGCTGTAGATTCCATTCTGAATGTCTTAAAAACACTGTGATACTGAAAATATTTGCCTGAGTTTAGTATCTAAAATTACCGGTACTTTGTTACACTTTCTGAGTTTGTATGGTTTTGTTGTTATTTTGCTGCTTGATAATGAAAACTATGTTACCTTGTATGTTTCCATGTTGGTCTTGGTGGCCAGGAGATAGAGAGCTACATTATGGCTCAACTCTGGGTGCCCCATTTCTTTTTGTCATGGCTCATTGCCAAACAATAGTATTACTACCTCTGTGATACTAGGTAAAGGTAAAGGGACCCCTGACCATTAGGTCCAGTCGTGTCCGACTCTGGGGTTGCGGCGCTCATCTCGCTTTATTGGCCGAGAGCCAGCGTACAGCTTCCGGGTCATGTGGCCAGCATGACTAAGCCGCTTCTGGCGAACCAGAGCAACGCATGGAAACACCGTTTACCTTCCCGCCGGAGCGGTACCTATTTATCTACTTGCACTTTGACGTGCTTTTGAACTGTTAGGTTGGCAGGAGCTGGGACCGAGCAACGGGAGCTCACCCCGTCGCAGGGATTCGAACCGCCGACCTTCTGATCAGCAAGCCCTAGGCTCTGTGGTTTAACCCACAGCGCCACCTGGGTCCCTTTCTGTGATACTAACAGCCTACAAATGTACCTCCCGGTGATTCTGGTTATGTACATAAGGCACCCAGCTGAATGTGTGAATTAGAATGCTTTTGCTGCTGTTTCCCAGTCACCAGAACAAAGACAGCCACAGTAATCATCTTATTTTCACTGCAAATTCTGTTTTCTGTTGATTTTACCATTTTCCATGACTGGAATAGAAACTGGTTCCATGCATTCTTAAAATAGCACAATAAAATTGGCAGTGTGATAACACTCACAACTTATGAATGGATTGCTTACAGATGCAGACTCTGTTCGGATAAATATAACAATATTTGGAATGGGTTTATACAAAATGTAGCAGACTATTATATCTACATATGTATAAGGATAATAATATCAAACTTATAAAATAGTGTATTGGTTAGGATATTTATCGTGTGTATATATTTTGTTCTCTACACATTTTTGTGGCTTTTTATTTTTCTTCTTTTTCTTTGTATCACTTTTTTTCTTTATAATTCTAAACTTTTCAGTAAAATATTAATTCCAAAAATAAAATATATATTGGGGAATGGCTATTACTGTCTCCTCCCCCCACACATAATGATGTTACTTAAAATGAATGCTTTCCTCTAAAATTGCAACGGGCCTCTGCTGACAATTTCAGTGAAGTCAATGCTGTTCTGAAAGCACACTTCAGCAAATCAAGCAAATTCTCTTCCAGGTAAATTAAAGGAGAAGAAATGTCGACTTGGAAACTTCTTGAATCTCTTATTCTTTGATCCTAATAGTCAATCAAGAAAGCTATTTGAAAAAGTAAACACTTAAAGTGGTTGGCACACTTAAATATCCTTTAGTTGCTGTTGCTCCAAGGTGTTCTCAATACTTCTGCCTTTTTTCTGCTGATAAGGAAGACTGTAAAAATCACTGAAGAACAAAGCATGGTGATTCTGGTCTCATTTTATTAGCTTCGCAGTTCTTGCTTCTCAGGTATGCAGTATCTATATGGCTGCAACCCATTCTTGCCAAAAGAAATCAGAAACAATCTGAGAACCAGTTAAAAGGTTACCAAGAAGTAACCAGAAATACAGGTGTGGGACTCATATAGATTTCATCTGCCAAAATCATTGGAGATAAGTGAGATATGCAAGTCCCAATTTTATAATTGATTTGTAAAAAAAAAAAGAAAAAAAGCATTTATATAAGGCTTAATGTTTCAGAAATCTCTAATGAATGGAATTATTATTTTTAAAATAATTCATTTAACAGAAATACACAATTCCTCCATACTGCCTTCCCCTCCATCATCAGTACCCTCCTCCTTCCATCTTACCTGCAAACACAGTCCTTATGAGTCCCAGTCTTAAAAGTAAACAATAAACCATATACTGTAATACATGACAATAACTCACGGTTGTCATGGTAAAATCAGATGGGCCAAATATTACGTCAAGATGCCATAAAAGAGGGGGGGGGGAGACTGAAAATAATTTCCTTTTTCATTTTATTCACTGATAAATTAATAAAAAAAACATTAAAAGTGGATTACTCAATAATTTGAATGAATGAATCATGTGTACCTCACTCCTGCGTGCACTCAAGTATTAATGAGCAGTGATTCTATAAGCATGACCTGTACTCTATAGATCCAGAAGCTCACCTATGTTTTTAAATTTATCTGAATTCCTCAGTCTTACAAAGGCTACATCTTTGCCACCTATTTATCATATTATGGTGCAGGTTTACACTTCCAATGGCAGAGAAATGTGCATTTAGCAATTGAAATGCCCACAAAAGCCAGGATGGCCTCTAGTTTGTTGGACTACTAACCTCTCTGCGATGAAATCATTAAGGACTATATTTACTGAAGACATTATTTCTGTCCTCCAAAATGGCTAAACTGGACAGATCCAAATTAGGTGTATTAAGAAGGCCCCTGGAATCCTTCGTTTCCAGGGTGGATAAAAATCAATGGTTTTTTTTAAAAAAAAATCAAAAAAAGTGGATTTTTTAAAATTTAAATCGGATTTTTTTTTATTTAAATCGATTTTTTTTTATTTAAATTGGATTTTTAAAATAAACTGCTTTTGGAGGAAAAATCTTTCTAAATATAGTCTTCTTTTTAAGTTACATTGTAGTCCAAAGGCTACATCAGGAAATAAGGATTTGTTTTAAGTTTATCAAGTGTGCTAAAACTCAGTCTAATTTTTTTAAAAAAAAATGTTTAAAAACATGGATACATATGCTATCATGTTATTGTTTTAGTTAAATAAATTGTTTAAATGGTTATTAAGGAAATGATTATTTTTCTCCTTCCAATAAAGTACAGCAGAAAAGTTGTCTAAATATAAACAGTTAACTTATTAAACCTCACCATAATTTCATAATTGTCTGTCTATGTATTTCTAGTAGTATAACCAAATCAGTAATTTTTGATATAACTGTAAAAACCACTCTGAAAATTTATTATTCCAAAAATGAAATCTTCATATGGTTGTAAATATTAAGATTATACCAGCAAGAATGAGTCTTTCTGTAAAGAAAATATTTAAATCAAGCCTTACTGACTAGTGATTTAAATCAAGCCTTACTGACTAGTGATTTAAATCGTGATTTAAATCGTGATTTAAATCAATTTGATTTAAATCAAATCCACCCTGTTTGTTTCCTAAAGTCATTGTTGACAATTGCCCTTTCTCATCTCCCTGTGGTTCTAGCCAATGTCTATAAGGCACAGGAGTCTGTAAGGCACAGGTTTGTACTTCAAATTACATTAGCAATACATTTAACTTGCTATGAATTGTATAGTAAATGTCTGGCTTGGTGAAACTGCTGTCCGTGACAACAGATTCCTCCTCTGCTCTGCAAACATTCTCCTCACATAGGATATATATCACATTCATCTGAATATTAAAAAGCTTTTCCACATTCATGGTTTCAATATAAGGGTGATATCCAAGGTTAGTCATACCAGACCAATTTATTTCAACAGGCCTAATCTGAGGGACACGGGTGGCGCTGTGGGTTAAACCACAGAGCCTAGGGCTTGCCGAGCAGTAGGTCGGCGGTTCAAATCCCCGCGACGGGGTGAGCTCCCGTTGCTTGGTCCCTGTTCCTGCCAGCCTAGCAGTTCGAAAGCACGTCAAAGTGCAAGTAGATAAATAGGTACCGCTGTGGCGGGAAGGTAAACAGCGTTTCCGTGTGCTGCTCTGGTTCACCAGAAGTGGCTTAGTCATGCTAGTCACATGACCTGGAAGCTGTACGCCGGCTCCCTTGACCAATAAAGCGAGATGAGCGCTGCAACCCCAGAGTCGGTCACAACTGGACCTAATGGTCAGGGGTCCCTTTATCTTTAATCTGAGTATGGCTAACATTGAATATTCCTCTAATATTTTATTAGGTTGGCTTGATCTAGTCTTAGACAGCCTAATTGGGGTGGCCAGGTGAAAAAGAGAACAGGGCACATTTAATTTTATGCATGAAGTCCAACCTTAAAAATATAAACAAAACGAAAACAAACCTAGTGAGACTTTTATGTGTGGGAAAAGGTGAGACTGCGACATTTACTGAACTCAGTTCAGAAAATCAGCGAGCTCTCATGCACCCACTTACACCTTAACTCACACTCTGCAGGGGTGCTTTGATTCCTCAATGTCCAGACTACAAATGGAGAGTTGAAGGAGGAGGAGGAGGAGGAGGAAAGGGCACCAGAGTCATTGTTTTACTTCAGGTGGATGAAGAGCTCTTGCCCCTCAACTTGCCCCACAAAGATGCTGTCTTCTGCTCAGGCTCTCATACACTTTCCCCCAGTGATCAGATTATCAGTTGCTCAAGCCTCCTTCGTTCACACTCTTTGTTATCTTGACCACAGACTGTCAGCACATGTTCAGGTAGGTAGATGTCGTAGGAATTCCAAGGTCTTAAATATAGAATAAATGTTGATCATTGCACAAGGGAAACACACATACCTAAGTATATAAACCACATGTCTAAAATAGTACAGGAGAGCAATCCAAAAACCATCTTGGCTCTCCTAAATACTCTAAAATATTTCCTTTGCCTCCTCAGTCCCCCTTGTCTGAGAACAGGTAGGCAGATAGCAATCAGGGGAAGTTCCTGAAGGGGTTCCTCTCCTATATCTATGAACCTCCTTTGTATTAATTGTCATTGTTTGCCCAGTTTCTCTGCACTGAGGGATGTCTGACGGGCATCTGGATTGTCTAAGAGACTCTCTTATCAAATGCTAATTCTTTGTGTAAACTGTATCTGGAACTATGTGAAACTTGCTAAATCCCCAGGAATACCACACCTTGGCTTGCCTGAGCCACAGTAACCTCACCTTATGTGTGATGTAATTTCTGACCTTTTGCAGAGGGGATGTCCTTCTCCATGCCAAAATGCCAACCCTTAAAAGAGATGTTTCTTCTTGGTCCGGGTTCTCTCTTGCCTCCTTGCTAGGAGGGGTGGGAACTCTGTTGCAACAGAAAAATAAAGATCTGCCTTGCTTTCACTGCATCCTGCCTCCATCCATTCATCTCTGACCCCTTAAAAGAGATGTTTCTTCTTGGTCCGGGGTCTCTCTTGCCTCCTTGCTAGGAGGGGTGGGAACTCTGTTGCAACAGAAAAATAAAGATCTGCCTTGCTTTCACTGCATCCTGCCTCCATCCATTCATCTCTGACCGATCATGGACTTGGTGGACTCAGTCCCTTGGGGAGTTGGGCAGCAAAAGCCAACCACTCCTATTTTTTTTCTTCATCATAGACGTTAAATCCTATAAAACAGAAGACAGAGTCCGTGTTCATCTTGGGGTGTCCCTCCAGACTGAGGTCATACTTACACAGGGCTTGGTCCTGCACAGTTCCTTGTACTGTAGTTCTAAAGAGGCGCATCTGACTTTGAAATGCTGGCCATGAAGGCATCAGAAGAGCCCTGCTGGACCAGGTCAATGGCCCATCTAGATCTCATAGTGGCCAACGGCATAGTGGGTCATGAGAAGCTTGCAAGCAGAATCTGAGTGCAACAGCGCTCTCCCAGTTTGCGATTCCCAGCACATTTTGTGATTCCCAGAAAACATTGCCTGTTGCTTCTTTCCTGGTAGCAGAAGGTTATCTAAGCTAATGCCATTCGCTCATGCCGTTCACAAATGACTCATATTATTACCCAGAGGGCATTTTGTCTGAGAAGACTAAAGCTGCAAAATTGCTAAAATTGTAGAGGCAGTTTATACAGACGCAATACAGTGGCACCTCTGGTTACGAACTTAATTCGTTCCAGAGGTCCATTCTTAACCTGAAACTGTTCTTAACCTGAGGTACCACTTTAGCTAATGGGGCCTCCTGCTGCTGCCGCACGATTTCTGTTCTCATCCTGGGGCAAAGTTCTTAACCCGAAGTATTACTTCCGGGTTAGCGGAGTCTGTAACCCGAAGTATTTGTAACCTGAGGTGTTTGTAACCCGAGGTACCACTGTATGGAGTTTATACTCAGAAGCTTGACTGGAGACATTAAAGCAGTGTTTCCCAACCAGTGTGCCTCCAGATGTTTTGGGACTACAACTCCCATCATCCCTCGCTAGCAATACCAGTGGTCAGGGATGATGGGAATTGTAGTCCCAAAACATCTGGAGGCACACTGGTTGGGAAACACTGCATTAAAGGCCTCTTATAAAGGAAGAACATACACATTGGTACTTATCATAGAAAGAACGCACAGGAGTGCGTGGATCATGAAAACACACCTAAGGCTGCAACCCGAACCCCACTTATATGGGAGTAAGCCCCGTTGAATTAAATCAGACCTACTTCTGAGGAGACATGGTTAGGATTGCAGTGGAAAGGTGCAATAGAAACCTTGCAGATTAGCACAGCCATGGCTGAATCCATAGCCCAGTGGCTAATGATAGCGGCCATAGCAGAAGGTGGTAGTGGGGAGGACGATTGGGTCAGACCACTGTGTCACCTCCTAGCTGGCTCAGCAGTTGAGTCCAGCTGCCAGGAGAGATACAAAACTATTTGGTATTAATATCTTTTTCTTAATTCAATGTTAATTTAAATAAAATAAAAACATAAAGAGGAAAAGAAAAGGGAAAGGAGGAAAGAGAAGAGAGAAAACGATAAGAAGAAAGAGACAGAATCACAGAATCATAGAATCATAGAGTTGGAAGAGACCACAAGGGCCATCCAGTCCAACCCCCTGCCAAGCAGGAAACACCATCAAAGCATTCCTGACAGGTGGCTGTCAAGCCTCTGCTTAAAGACCTCCAAAGAAGGAGACTCCACCACACTCCTCGGCAGCAAATTCCACTGTCGAACAGCTCTTACTGTCAGGAAGTTCTTCCTAATGTTTAGGTGGAATCTTCTTTCTTGTAGTTTGAATCCATTGCTCCGTGTCCGCTTCTCTGGAGCAGCAGAAAAAACCTTTCCCCCTCCTCTATATGACATCGTTTTATATATTTGAACATGGCTATCATATAAAAGTACATAGAAGTACATAAAAGATAAAATAGAAAAGATAAAATACAGAAATTAAAAAACTTCTGATTCTTCATCTGCCCACTATATTTAAACAATAGTTACTTCATCCACCCAACAAAACCACTTTCTATAAACCAACACTATCTTCAGTCCCCAAATCCATATGCTGTTTCATTTTCTTTTTCACACAAAAAGACTATGAGAGTTTTCCAATCTTTAGTAAATGTTAACTCTTCCAGATTTGTCTCTCTCGCTGTCAAAATTTAGATCTTATGCTCCCTGGGGAAGAGACCTGTGTTTTTCCCTTATGGTGCTCGTATGCCACCCATATACATTGGTGATGAAATTGGCATAAAAATAGCTTTTGTCCTGCCCAACGTTTAGAGCTCAACCCTTCTCCTGATTTATTTATTTTTTTAATTTCTGACACACCATTCCTGCCCTAAGTCTGAGACCCAAGAAAGTAAGCCACCACCGTTCTGCTTCAGGATGAGTCACTACTCAGCTCTATGAACCTCGTCAGGTTGCTCCTATCTTGGAAAATAATTGTGCCAATTAGTGTGCATGGACAACTGACTTATATGGGGTGTGGGTGAAGAAAAGTTAGACGTCTGTACCACCAGAGCATCCCTGACATGTCCCCTGTCAGAGTGATTCTGTGCGGTAAATACATATGAACCATCTGCGTTTAGGAAGAGGTACGTCCCACCAACTGAGATGTATCTCTAACTACTCAGCTAGTAAAAATCAATTAGACCTTCTGTTTAATAGCCATTGATAGACTTGCTCTCTATTAATTTATCCAATCCTCTCTCAGAACACCTAAATCAATCAATCCCGTAAGTAAGCTATGTATTGTATAAAGCACGGGTGGCCAACTTCCAAGAGACTGTGATCTACTCACAGAGTTAAAAACTGGCAGTGATCTACCCCCTTTTGGGGTGTTCAGGTCGAGGTTGTTGAGCTTTTTTTAGGAAGGAAAGCCCTGTTTTGGGGGCTTCAGGGCAAAGATGTTGAGCTTTTTTTTAAGGGGAGCCAAAGTTGTTGAGCTTCTTTGTGGGAATCCAGTGATCTACCACAGACGACCAGTGATCTACCAGTAGATCATGATCTACCTGTTGGACATGCGTGGTATAAAGGAATATGCAATGTTTGAATCTACTGTCAGTAAAGTTCATTGGGAATCACCAGAAATTCTGGTACTATGAGAGAAGGAGAAAATAATTCGTAATTTTGTAAAACCTTTGATAGGTTTACAACCTGATAGAGATTTGCAAAACTGTTTGAAAATTATAGCTATGTCAATATATTCACATGTGGAAGAAAACCCCAAAAAAGACTATTAAGGAAAACTTAGTAAACAAATCAGAATGTTAATTAGAAAAATGATAGAAATAATGGGAAAAGTACAATGCACACAAGTTTGGAAAGGGCTATTAAGGGAATTAGTTTATAAACTTTCAGGATTGCTGGCAATTCTCTTCGGACAATCATGGACAATTGCTAACATAACAGAAGAATGAATGAAAGAAAAAGTAGTATTGATTTTTTAAAAATAAGAATGAGGAGAGAGGGAGGTTTGCAAATTGCCATCTTCCCCAAATCTAATTTTCCTCGTAATAGAACAGAAAGCAGAGGAAATGACATGGAACTATCCAGAGTATAATAGGAACACAAACCACAGGCAATATAGGATTCTTAACAAACACTGTCTCATTTCCCCCCCCCCCCCAACATGGAAGGCTTATATAAGATTGGTAGACCGGAAGAATACAAAGGAGGGCTAGGAACACCCAGGCTTGGGTTATGCTATGAAGCTTTCCAAATTAAATCACTGATACCTCTCATTAGAGGCAGAGTGAATATTCCATGGGTACAGATAGAAAGCACCCACACAATACCATCAGTACGTGCTCTGTGCTTCTCGCAGCTGTCTCACACGGAACTAGGAAAGGAGGCTAACCAATTCTTAAAAGCAACATTGATGGTGGGGTGGAATTTGAGCTCAGTACTGGCTCCTAAGCCTTCACCACTGAGGCCTTTGTTAGATCGCTTTCATCATTGCTACCAGATCCTCTTCTGAGATTGCTTTGCCTCTTACAAACAGAAGCCAGTACTGAGCTCCAGTTCCACCACGCCATCAACGTTGCTTTTAAGAACTGGTGGAACAACGGGCAAATCTTGAGATAAAACATGGATGCACACAATATTAACTGGAAGATTCATTTAACTCTGGAGGCTTAGCTTATACACTTCCAGGGTTAATGCTAAATGCATTACTTCTGGAAAATGAGCCACCATAGTCACTAGACTCATCTACCCATGTACTATCTGAAACCAAAGGGATGTGTTGGTTGCCAGATGTGAAATATGTTGGCATTATTTTCAGCTCTCCTGCTCCTCTACTTCGCTGCGGGTTAAACCACAGAGCCTAGGGCCTTGCCGATCAGAAGGTCGGTGGTTCGAATCCCCGCGATGGGGTGAGCTCCCGTTGCTCGGTCCCTGCTCCTGCCAACCGAGCAGTTCGAAAGCACATCAAAGTGCAAGTAGATAAATAGGTACCGCTCCGGCAGGAAGGTAAACGGTGTTTCCATGCGTTGCTCTGGTTTGCCAGATGTGGCTTAGTCATGCTGGCCACATGACCCGGAAGCTGTACACCGGCTCCCTTGGCCAGTAAAGCGAGATGAGCGCTGCAACCCCAGAGTTGTCCGTGACTGGACCTAAAGGTCAGGGGTCCCTTTACCTTTTTACTCCACCTTCTCTTCAGTTGATCTGGACATCTAATCAAACTGGCTGCAACTGAGGACTGGTTGACACATGCCTGTTCGTTGCTTGTTTGGTGAAGAATCAACAGTTGACTTGCCTGTGTGACTGAGTCATTGCAGGTTCATCATAGATATAATTTTTGCAGCTCCCAAGGACAGCTCAGAGTCAATCTGCATGACAATATGATGTGTAATACTTTTCAATGGAGCCAGCTCACACATTCGGCCAAGAGTAGTCAAATATAGCATCATCCAGTGATGAGGGATGAAGCTGGGATGAGCAGATTTGCTCCATTTTGTTCCATTATTGATCAGTGAGTTGGCTCCATTATTTTAACTTGCCTTCCTTCAGTTTTAAATGTGGGATTTGCATTTCCATTCTAATGTTTTTATTCAGTCGTACCTTGGTTGCTGAACGCTTTGGAACTCATACGTTTTGGCTCCCGAACGATCGAAAACTGGAAGTGAGTGTTCCAGTTTTCTAATGATTTTCAGAAGCCGAACGTCCAGTGTGGCTTCTGCGGTTTCCGATTGGCTGCAGGATGCTCCTGCAGCCAATTGGAAGCCACATCTTGGTTTTCGAACAGTTCTGGAAATTGAGCGGACTCCCGGAACGCATTCTGTCCGAGAACCAAGATACTGCCTTTCAGCAGCCCTCTGAAAGTGGTTCACGAAATAAGTTCTTCACAAAATAAGTTCTTCACAAAAACACACTGAGAGGCAAAATATAAAGATCCAAACTAAAAACAATTCATTCCAAAACCCAGTAGTAAAATAGCAGCATCAGTAATCAGCTAAATGCAGGTGGAAACGTTTATGCAGTTGAACCCACTTTCAGTTAGTTCTGACCTTTTTTTCCTGCTAGGTTTCCAATGTGCACAAAGTTCTGTGCACATGGATGAAAGATGTTGCAGAAAGGTATCTTGATGTGATTGTGGTTACCGTCACACCAGGATTCTTTTTTGTGTTATTTCATCCATGTGCCCAGGAACTTACTTACATTGGTATCCTAGGGAAAGATGCAAAGGAACATTGGGAAATGAAAGCTGAGCAAATTGCACAGTAGTTTGAAATTGTACAACGGGTGGGTTAAATTGTACGGCGCGGGTGGTGCTGTGGGTTAAACCTCAGAGTCTAGGGCTTGCTGATCAGAAGGTCGGCGGTTTGAATCCCTGTGACGGGATGAGCTCCCGTTGCTCGGTCCCTGCTCCTGCCAACCGAGCAGTTCAAAAGCACATCAAAGTGCAAGTAGATAAATAGGTACCGCTCCAGCGGGAAGGTAAATGGTGTTTCCGTGCCTTGCTCTGGTTCGCCAGAAGCAGCTTAGTCATGCTGGCCACATGACCTGGAAGCTGTATGCCGGCTCCCTCGGCCAATAATGCGAGATGAGCGCTGCAACCCCAGAGTCGGTCACGACTGGACCTAATGGTCAGGGGTCCCTTTACCTTTACCTTTGAAATTGTACAACTGGCTTCAGTACCAAACAACTGGATGTAACAGCAATGTAACATCATTTAAAAAAAGAGAGAGAGATAAAGAGGGACTCCGGAAATTACAGGCTAGTTAACTTAATGTCTGTTCCTGGAAAACACATTATTAAAGATAAAATTATCAAGCACATAAAAGAATATGTCATGCTGAAGAAGAATTAACACACCTTCAGAAAAGGTAATTTCTATCTCACTAAACTTTGCAAGTTATTTGAAAGCATAAGAGCCAACTGCTAGGGGCTGTGGGGGCTTCAGCCTCCCCCCAAATATTTGAGGGGGCTGCCCCCCAAAAGTTGATGGGCATTGCCATTCAAATGGTGTGTGTGCACTGTGTAATGTGATCAAATATGTGGGGCAGGGCTTACCTGGTACCCCTCAATATTTTATTCAAGTTGGCACCCCTGTTTGAGAGTGCCAAGAAGCCTGTTGTCATGGGGCCAGCCAGCAATAAATCACACGGAATACATAAGGAGTTTTGAATGAAAGTTTGTGTAACATGTAAGTTGCCCCTGAGAGTGCATAGACATTGAGGAAGGCCGGAATGCATGGCTTCTGGGCTGCATTCCAAAACAATATGGCAACCAAAACATAGGCATCCTTCAAAATTCACACATATCCGAAATTTATTATGCCGTTCTCCAACCAAACAGTGTTTTAAAAAATGCTCATATTTTGGGGGGAATGTGCACAATAACCTGCAAAAAAGCATTATGCTAGGAGAAATGGATTGCAAAAATGGGCACATTTTTATAAAATATTTTTATTAGGCTACTGTAACGCTAAAATGCTGAAGGGTTTTCATGCGGATTTGTTCAAAACAAATGAGCAAATTGCTGAAGAAATGCGGAGAACATCATTTAAGATTGGAAATATGAGAAACTGAGAGAACTGACTAAAAGCAGTTTCACTGCTTTGAATGAGTCTGCTTACCATGTCTGGATCCAACCCTTTGGTAAATATATGACTACAGCAAGCTGTGAACTGTATTTTTTTTTTAAAGGGCTACTTGTGAAAACCTGATTAAAAAGATGGAATGGACGCCTAACTTAGCAGTTTTCGCATGACGGATATTCCTGGCTCAGGCCATGAATTTGTATAATGAATTAATTCACTTCCACACTGGGTGAAATATTCAAATACTATAAAGTGAGTGATTTGTAATATTTTGTAAGCATTGCAGTAAACAGAGTGAATTTGTCACTTTAACAACAGAAAAAGGTTGTAGATGGATGGCAATATAATTTAATCATTTTTAATGCGCACACACACAAAAATAATCAGACTTGCCCTCTTTGGCCTTTTGAGAAGCAAGAACCAGTGTATCTAATTATCTGAACCCCAAGAACACAAAAGAATAACAAGTAGTGGGCTCATAAATCTGTTGGAACAACTCCCATGTTTTCTGATTAAACTCTATTCCTGGTGGCGCCCAGCAATCATGTTCGCCCTGTGTTCATAGTAATTGCATGTGTCAAAGCTGAGGCCTTGTGTAAACTGCACCAAATGAATTACAATTTTAATTTAGAGAGAGATAACTGTATTTGCCCCTGCAGGCAGATTGCATCAGGTCA
This sequence comes from Darevskia nairensis, assembly GCA_034642065.1. NCBI lineage: Eukaryota > Metazoa > Chordata > Lepidosauria > Squamata > Lacertidae > Darevskia > Darevskia nairensis. The sequence goes on along the minus strand of JAWWNI010001293.1, from coordinate 127,385 downwards.
CTATTATACAACTGAGTAAGAAAGAGGGGGGAGGGGAGCTCCTTCAGGGCTCTCTAGGTTAATAGTAAGTGGGAAATGTAATGAAGCCCACATCACAAAAGGTTCCCCTCCTTTTAACAAGAGAATAATTTACAAACATGAAATACGCTGCACAAATTGTATGCTCTCTCTGTGTAAATGTCCAGATATACACGTTTTAAAATTCTTCAGTGTAGCTGAGGATGGCCTAATGAGAACTCATGGCCAGAGAAATTAAAGTTGCAAAGAGAATACAGGAACCATTCAAAACATTCAAATATAACAGCACAGAATGGTTGTTACTGAACAGGTAATAAGCTACTACTCTAAACATTTTGTCATGGGCGGTGTTATGTACTGAGCTGAATAGAATCCAGAATGCAGCAGTCTGATTGGTCCGCAGGAGCCACCCAATCCAGCTCCAGGTGGAAGTGAATCCACAACCTGATTGGCCTACAGGAGTATCCCGGAATTAGCCAATCACGTGGGGCCCATTGTGTAAATAATGTATATATGGCAATACAATACAGTTTATTTGACCGTCAGTCAGAGCACAATCATTATCCATACAAAATTTAAAAAACGTCTAAACATCTCGGAAAGCTTTACACTAAAACATACAATGAGAAGTAGATTATACATTTAGACCCATGTCAATACTGTCAATTTTAACCTTACGGCGTTTAAAGGCCAAAAAAAGGAATTTGGCCACCAAGAGGGTTGTGGTACCAGTAAAATTGCTCAGCAAAAACAAAACCTGTCTTTCTCTGTCTACTAGGTTAAGTTGGCATAAGAGTGGGGCTATCAGTTTTTGTCTAAGATCTACATAAAATGGGCAGGTCAAAAGAATATGTTCAGTTGACACAACCGTTCCCAGGGCACAGGGACAAAATCTCAGAGCAAATGGAACTCCCCTGTATCTTCCCCACAAAACCGCCGTATCCAGAACGTTTAACCTAGCGGCTGTGAGGAGTCTACGGTATTCCACATAGTGGATTTCCGCCAGATAAGGGGCTGGTGAAATCTGGAATATCTGATCCCCAAAAACATCCCCGGTTTCACACGGGCAATGTCCTCTTGTCTAGCAATGTCCCTCAGTCTTTGAGAGATCACAAATTTAGCTTGACTGAATGTCATAGATTCCAGGAAGAGATGTGACAGTCCGCAGGTCTGCACTTCGTTTAAAGTCTCTTTTTCCCCACGATGATTGGAAGTCATCCCTCAGTATCAGGGGGGTGTATATATAGCAGACGTATTGGAGAAACATCCATTCCTTGCTACTAGGAGCTGAATAAAAAGCATGAAATTCACACTTGACTCTGAGTATATTTCAGGCAACTAGTTGCATGTGACATGTGGTGGCCTTGGACAGGAAGAGGCTGAGGCTGCCAGTAGCCACTCAGTGCTGGGCTGGCAGGGGTGGGCATATCCCTGGCACCATGCAACCAATCCATGCAGAATGCAGGCACCCTGTATATGGAAATGAGCAAACCAGTGATATTTTAGGGAGCAGGCTAACAGGCGGGGCCCATTACTGGCATCAAACAATCCTACACAACACAAAACACTATTGCTGTATGTCAGGGATCTGCCTCCCCCTGCCAGTCCAGCCCTGAGTGTTTATAGAGAGCAACCGCCTGTGCTGACTACTGACTCATCTGCGAGTGAAAGCAGCAGCTCTTCGGAGGGGAAGCAGTTGGGGGCTGGGAGGAAAGGAGTGCCAGGGCTTGAGAGATATAGCGACAGACCTGGCACCTCCCAGCAAGCAGGTCCGGCGCAGAGATTACGTAGGAGGAAAAGGCGTTTCCGTTTCCCTAAATTGCTGTGTTGGCGCCAGAATCGCCGTGAGCCACTTCTGGATTCTGCAAGTGACTGAGCAGACATGATATGATTTAGCTCTTCACTTGTAAGATAATGAGCACTGATAAAACTACTGAAAGACAAATGACTCAGCCTCCTTATTGAACGACCGATGAGGGGGAGGCCCTGACACTGTATGTAGGTTTTATTTTGTTTTTTATCTTATATTTTGGAAATGTACATCCAGTTCCCCCCCTTTAAATATTTTGGGGGGAGTGGGGTCCTAAGCTATAGCTTGTTTAGCTTATACATAAATCTAGCACTGGTCTATGGCACCTTGTGCCTCCCCAGAGACAAGCAGAAGCTCAGCTTGATAATGGGCTGCTCCTTCTGTCCGTTACTTCTTTTCCAAATCTCCTTTTCCCGTAGCTCCTGCCCTCACTACTCTCATTCTACACAGCTGCTTCTGGCCTTTGAGGTCAGGATAGGGTTGCTTGCAGCTGTGCTACAGTTGGCAATCCTAAACGCAAGTAGTAATTTACTACCAGACTGTTGCACTCATTACTTATCTGACCCACCGTGCATGGAATCTGCTGGTCATCTGGCCTAAAAGAATCCCAGGCAAGTCGGTGACGTTACTCCAGATTTACACCGGCAGGCATGCCAGGGGATTTGGTTCCTTTCTTCTCTAGACTAATCAGATAAACTCCCATCCCTACTTCATCCTGCTTAATCCTACTTTGTTTTAGGGATATTAAAGAACTTGCTTGCTGCCTATTAATTGCTGCTTTCTAAAGTGTATCAGTCAAGAGAGCTAGGCATCATTCCTCAGAGGCCTACTGGCATATCCCACTTTAATTATGGCTCTTAAGAAGTTAAACAAATATTAGATCCTCTTTCAAAGCCGTTCCAGTGCTTCCACATGATTACATGCCATCGATCTTCCCGCGCTGCTTCTCTGTTTTACATGCCTATTTTCTCTCTCAAATGTATTATTACAGTGTTCCCATCATCACATTTATGTACAGAACTGTTAATATTGATTGTTTCCTAAATGTGACTGTAACCCAGTGATGAGAGCATTTCTTTAGATTCATTAAATCTAATTTGATTCCCTCCATTTTTTAAAAAAGGAAAACATTATTTAAATATAATAGTCTTGCGGCACTTTAAAGATGAACACATTCTTTATAACATAAGCTTTCGTGGCATATGATCTCTTTCATCAGATGCATGAAGTTCTTCGGCTTCAGGTATGGATACACTTCATGCAACTGATGAAGTGGACTCTAATCCAGCCTTGCAATTAAGCACTGGCCTGGTAGCCATAGGCAAGAAGACGATATCGCATGCAAGCAAGTGGACCGAGCACAGAAATCAAGTGGGATATTAGAGAAGGTAAACCCCACCCCATCCTTAGCATAGAAATTATGTGGATTGTTGCAGGAAGAAAGAAGCATCCCATCCTTCTCCTGACAACATCTCCCTCCCATAGTTTAGTTACCATATTTTTCACTCCATAAGACACACTTTTTTCCTCCTAAAAAGTAAGGGGAAATGTCTGTGCGTCTTATGGAGCGAATGCGTGGTCCCTGGAGCTGGACTGCCCCAGGGCAAAAGCAGATCATGCTTTTTTAAAAAAAGAGAGAGAGAAGGGAGTGTTGAAAGGAAGCCCGTTGAGCAGCTGCTCAGCAAACGATCGGGGAGAGAGATAAGGGAGAGAGATTCCAGCCCCGCCCCCTTGCAGAGGGAGGCTGTTTCCCCAGCGACATGTGACTGGCTGATTAGATTATCTGTTTGGAAACTGTAGAAATGGCTTCCTGAAGCTGCAGAACTGTGAGTTAAACCCCATAAAACAGGGTTTTTCCCCTTTGCAAAGTGAGCTTAACAACTTTGAGCTGATCCTAAAAAAATGGGGCTTTTCTCCTTTGCAAAAGAAGCTGCAGAAATTTGAGCTGATCCTCAAAAAAATGGGGCTTTTCCCCTCTAAAAACTAGGTGCGTCCTATGGTCAGATGCGCCTTATAGAGCGAAAAATACGGTATTTTTGTGTTAGCAGACTAGTAACTTTTGTGGGCTTATTTATAAGGCTGCTGCAGTCCATGAAAGCTTATGCTATACAAAATTTGTCTTTAAGGTTGTTTTTGCTAACACAGGGTAATCTATCCATCTGGAAATTATCGTTTAAAAATAATAAATTAACGCTAACATTATTATTATTTTTTTTTGAAAAGTAAATTTCATACAAGCAACAAAATTTGGGACAGAGGCTATACCTGATCCCTGTTGAATTCAGGAATCAATCCTGCCCCCCCCCCTCATTCTCACGACTGTTTGTTTCTTGGTCTCTGTAACAGACTGGCTTTTCTGTAAAAACATAAAGGCCTAGTTCTCACTTAGGCTGTGTACACACCATACATTTAAAACACAGGACTTCCCCCCAAGAATAATGGGAAATGTGGTTTGCTAAGGTTACTGGGAATTTTAGTTCTGGGAGGGATACAGTTCCCAGGCATCGGTGTGTGCAGCACATTTAATTAGAGTGTTTCTCCCAGGGATTTTTTTTTAAGCAAACATTTATTAATCATAAAGGACATTATATTTAGTCATCAAACTAAAGAAACTAAAGCTTAACTAATCTTATTTTTTAATTAACAACTAAAATTTAGTGTTTTTTTAAAAAAACCTTTAGTTTAAAAATACAAACTTAAAAAATGAGAGACAACACCAGATTTTTGCTGCAATGATAACCAAGTGTATACAAAGTTATAGTCAATAATCTTTATCTTTAACTGGGTATGTGGGAAAATCTGCACTCAGAATGACAATTATGTTTGCTAAATAGGCCTATAAAGGGGTTAAGACTCACAGAATTTCTATATTCCTAGAAAAGACAGGTTATAACCTCTACTTCCTGCAATAGGACAAAGGATATTAATATTTTCTCCTTCCTACTTGCCTCAGTCTCTGTTCCTTTCAACCCAATAAAGTGAGCAGACATACATGCCTGGGCTGTGCTCAGAGCTCAGACTCCATTTTGGAAACTAATTTTGTATTTCATAACTAAGAAGTATTTCTACCTGCATACTACTTTGATATATTTGCTGCTTGCATTGAAATGTAAGTAAACCTTTTGTTTTGTGGTTCATTCTTAGCAAAGGGGACAGAGAAGGGAAAGGTAAAGCAGACAGGGATAAAAAGTGTAATTACCTAATCTTCCAGTAAGCTGCAAAAGTGCATAAGTGCTTTTACTCTGCTAAAGGGCTTCACAGCTTGTTAACTCTCATATTTCTCCCAAACATGTGGGGCAGGAGGTTTAAATTTTAAATTACAGATTTAATCCTCAATCCATCTCCATCAATATAATGAGCTAACCTAGACTGTCCAGAACAAATTAAGGTTTCTTCATCTTTCTGTCCTAGAGAATGAGACCTCACCATATTTGAGCAAAAGATGGTGGACAGTGGAAGAGCCATGAGACAGAGACAGACTCAAGCAGAAGAAAAAGGTTGGAATGGATCTGCAGATTCTGTCTGTGTTGCTTCCAGAGACAGATGCAGGCAGAAGCTGCAGTCCCATTCTAGAGCCATGCCAGCCTTTTTCTTCTGCCTGCACCTCTCTCCATCTGTCTGCTTTCCACCTCCTCCCTTTGTTTCCCCCCTACCCTATTTCCCCATGGGTTGCAGCAGCTGAGGGAGCCAGGGTGCTGCTGCATACTCTCTCCTCCTTTCCATGACCTTCCCTTAAAAAAAAAAAAAAACACATCATGGTATGGCTGGGCATACCCTGTGTGCATGCATGTGTTCCCAGGATTCTTTGGGGAAGTCACATGCTTTGGATGTATGGTGTGTACACAGCCTGAGAGGTAAACCTGCATCTGGTTTGACTCTAGTCTTCAGCTGGGACCCATGCTGCAACTTTGATGGTGGCAAGGGCCATAGCTGTCAACTATCAGATTTGAAAATAAGGGATTTTTCCAAACTTTTGGATTTGAAAATAAGGGATGCTGCAAGGGCGGTGCAATGGCACCAAGTAGCCTCGCCACCCTGCACTCCAGAGGCTGCGCGCGAACAGGTGAGCGAAAGAGCGAGCGCATAGACGGCAGGCAGGCTGTCTGTCTGGTTGGGCGTGAGGGTCTGGCTGCACAAGGCATGCAAGCTCCGCCCCCAGTCAGTCTCAGACTCCTTATTGGCAGCCGATCAATGCAGTTGAGGAGCCTCCCTGGCTGGCAGGGAGGGAGAGGAGCTGCTTCCTTTGAAATCCGGGAAATTTAAGGGATATCAACAATCTGGGATAGCAGCGGGAAACGGGATCGGAATAAGGGAGTTTCCCGCAAAAAAAGGGAGGGTTGACAGCTATGGCAAGGGCACCCAGTACTGTAGGGTAGTCTTGATGGGTTAATGGGATCAAACTGGTGATGGGCCCTTCTGTAGGAAGAACAGAACCCTCTGTCCTTCCTAGGCCAAGCCCCAGATGGCTAGTAATATATATATATTTGCAGGCTGGTCACTTCGTGGACAAGCTTACAGGGCTGCACTATAAATAAAGACAGGAAGCAAGATCTACGCAAAAGGTGCCTTCATTATTTATAATATTTAGATGAAAGGTTGCAATGCACAGAACAGAATGCTTCTCTCTAATAGCATGTGGAAATATGAAGGGTACAATCTCCAAAAGTTTACATTTCATACGCTTTCTGTTTCTTTGGGCTGTAGCCTGCCCCCGCTAAGTCGCCTCAGGAAATGGAGCTCCACAAACGGTTTTAATGAACACGCAAAGAGAGAGAGAGAGAGAGAAATCCAATCTAGGTCAAATGACATTTGTTTCAGATGCCGTGTTTCTCAGGTTAAGTTCTTTAGTAAGCCATTGGTGTTTATTGCACTGCCGAATTGATTGGGTCATGTAGGGCAGCCGGTACAAATAACGGCATCATTCACAAAAGGGACCACAATTTGTTTCAACATGTATTGAACTCCTACCAGTCCTTCAAGCTCTAGCAGAAGAGTAACAGGAGAGATTATCAACCCCCCAAAACCCCAAACCTAAACCTCTTCCTGTTTTCTTTCCTATATACCTTAAATAAGCCCTTAGGCTAATATCCACCTGACTGACAGCTTGCCTTGAGTTGTTTGAGCTGTGTGTGTGTGTGTGTGTGTGTGTGTGTAATCAAAACTGTACAGTTATATGTCAATGGGAAATGCTTACACGATACTATTAACCATTTCAAGACAGGGAGTTCATATGCGCCTGTCGCTATTTCTACGTTCAAAAAGCAAGATAGCAATAATCTTTATGCCCCAAAGACGATCAAACCAGCTTTCGTATTCGCTTTGCTAATTCCCTGTGTGCCACTAGGGATCTGCTAGTGTGCTTCAGGAAATTAAGCGATGGCATTATTCAAAACTCCTGTGAGCCCAAAGTATTGACTTGCAGAAGAGATGCTCTCTGCTGTGTCTCTGCATGAGTCACTGTTTTGGTCATGCCTCCTTCCAGTCAACATTGGATGGGCACAGGCCATTTTGTGCACCTGATGGGATGATCGCCATGCTCTTCAACATCTACTTGAAACCACTGATACTTGGATTGAGGACATTCAGATAGTTGTGTTGTGTTGCCACCAATATACACCTGTCCTCCTAATCAAGCGAACAAGTGAGTGTTATCTAAATTAGTGCCTTAAATAGTCACTAAGATGGATGATTGAGGTTGAGGTTGAGGTTGAATCCTGACAAGACAGAAGTACTGTTTTTGGGGGACAGGAGGCGGGCAGGTGTGGAGGACTCCCTGGTCCTGAATGGGGTAACTGTGCCCCTGAAGGACCAGGTGCGCAGCCTGGGAGTCATTCTGGACTCACAGCTGTCCATGGAGGCGCAGGTTAATTCTGTATCCAGGGCAGCAGTCTACCAGTTTCATCTGGTATGCAGGCTGAGACCCTAACTGCCCGCGGACTGTCTCGCCAGAGTGGTGCATGCTCTAGTTATCTCTCGCTTGGATTACTGCAATGTGCTCTACGTGGGGCTACCTTTGAAGGTGCCCCGGAAACTACATATAATCCAGAATGCGGCAGCTAGACTGGTGACTGGGAGCGGCCGCCGAGACCACATAACACCGGTCTTGAAAGACCTACACTGGCTCCCAATACGTTTCCGAGCACAATTCAAAGTGTTGGTGCTGACCTTTAAAAGCCCTAAATGGCTTTGGTCCAGTATACCTGAAGGAGCGTCTCCACCCCCATCGTTCAGCCCGGACACTGAGGTCCAGTGCCGAGGGCCTTCTGGCGGTTCCCTCACTACGAGAAGCCAAGTTACAGGGAACCAGGCAGAGGGCCTTCTCGGTAGTGGCACCCGCCCTGTGGAACGCCCTCCCTTCAGATGTCAAAGAGAACAACAACTACCAGACCTTTAGAAGACATCTGAAGGCAGCCCTGTTTAGGGAAGTTTTTAATCTGTGATATTTTAATGTATTTTGATATTTGTTGGAAGCCGCCCAGAGTGGCTGGGGAGACCCAGCCAGATGGGCGGGGTACAAATAATAAATTATTATTAGTATTATTGTATTAATAATAATTTTATTTGTACCCTGCCCATCTGACTGAGTTGCCCCAGCCACTCTGGGCGCCTGCCAACATATAATAAAAACGTAATAAAATATTAAACACTAAAAACTTCCCTATACCGGGGTGCCTTCAAATGTCTCCTGAAGGTTGTATAATTACTTATCTCCTTGACATCTGATGGGAGGGTTTTCCACAGGATGGGTGCTACTACCAAGAAGGCCCTTTGCCTGGTTCTCTGTAAACTCACTTCTCACAGAGAGGGAACCGCCAGAAGGCCCTCGGAGCTGGACCTCAGTGTCCAGACTGGATGATGGAGGGGGAAAGCTCCTTCAGGATAATAGGGACAGATGTCCCAAAGAAGACAATAAAATTGTTTATGTACACAAAAACAGCAGTTAGAATTTTATATGCACAGAAATGGAAAGAAAGAGAAGTTCCAGCTAAGGAAGAACGGATATTAAAACTAATGGAGTTTGCAGAAATAGCAAAGCTGACAGCAACAGTTAAGATATCAAAGCAAAGAGCGGAAACCCTTTATGAGAAAATATCACAGTCAGATGGAGTTGCGATCAGGATTAGAAGTATGAGCAGCCGAAACAAAATGATGATAAATGTAAGACAGGTTATATATTGGATAAATGTATGATGTCTAATGCAGTAGGTGTGGGAATGTTCAGGGTGGCAGGAGAGGATATATTGTTTATTAATTTCCTTCCTAACTTGCGCTAGCAAGTTCCTTTACTTAGAAGAGTTTACATTCCCCTTTTTACATGCATAGCAGATAGCTGGTTGCAGGCTCGTGTGAGCCTCTCACTATTATACAATTCAGTCTGTCTCAGATTGAATTGTACGTTCCTGGTAAGTTCCCTTGAATCCCTTTTAAAAGAATGAAGACGCCACAATCTTATTCAAAGTCAATAAAAGACGTTTACTCACATCAGTTCACAGTTGGATTCCTGAAGGCAGACTTAGTTACAAATATGTACATGTGGATCTACCCCATATGGGGGAATAACCCCAGTGCTTCTGCAGTCCTACCTAAAAGCTGGTCCGACAAAGAAGGAAGTCAAAAGGAGGGAAGTGTGCTGCATGACTCGTCTTTTTGTTACCTGGACAGGTTAGGTCACGCCCACCTTCCATCACATGCAAAAGGAAGGATGCTTCAGCCTAGGAGGAACAGGAAGTTTTGACTGGCTGGACCAAATATTCCCTCGCATGTCTTCTCTAGCATTACAAGGAATGTTGTACTGGACTGCCTCTCATGGATCACATCCCACAGTGGGAATAAGCATGGGAACAAAAACACCATGGAGGTAAGGGTGGGAAATCAAAATGTCAAAGGGAATTAATATTGAAGTTGAAGTTAATACGGTATGTAAAAACTTTTGAAATTCAAGACAAAATTAAATTGGAAAACAGAGGGAGGAAATGATTCAGAAACATCAGTTAGTTCTGAACAGAGATGCAAGACTGTGAACTGGGACTGGGCAATTTGATTTTGTAACACCAGAGGAGTCATTTTTAATTTTTTAAAAAATGCTTTGTGTGCCCGCGTCTAATCTTGCCCCTTTCTAAAATTTATTTACTGGGGTATGTTTTTCTTTTTATAAATTTGCCAAAGAATAAAATGAAATAAAATTGGAATTAAGGGTGTGCTGTGTCCCATTGGTATGGAGGTGGGGGCGGCATTCGCCCTTCTTCTGATAGGAAATGCTCTGCAGGGAGGAGCGGGGACAAAAAATGGGGGGTTAAGAAGGGTTAGTTTGCAGGGCATGAGAAATATCCTTATTTTCATCTGAAGACTGTTGAAGGGTGTGCCCTTCTCTCCCAGCTGCTTTTCAGTCCTTCTGAGCTTCCCACAACCACATGTTGTAAACCTTCGGGTTCAACGAAGAAGGGCATAACCACACGAACATCTTAGTTGTATAATCACAACTGTTGTTGTTGTGTTGATGAGAGAATACTTGTCTTTGCTCAATAGTAATGCGGGTGGCGCTGTGGGTTGAACCACAGAGCCTAGGGCTTGCCAATCAGAAGGTCGGCGGTTCAAATCCCCACGACGGGGTGAGCTCCCGTTGCTCGGTCCCTGCTCCTGCCCACCTAGCTGTTCAAAAGCATGTCAAGTGCAAGTAGATAAATAGGTACTGCTTGTCAGCAAATACCCTGCCTGGGGCAGTTTGTGAGACTGCCCCAAAGTCAGAGCAAAGCCGTGTGCGCACATCCCCGGCTACTGGAGTAGTCCGGTGGCGCAGTCATATGTGATTGTTCCCCAGCATGAAGAACAACACACACAAGCCATGATTAAGGCTAAACTATTTATTGTAGAAAAGTGCAGAGAGAATCTCTGCTGCCATCTCAGTAAGTCAGAGCTGGCATAAAGTGTCCATCCGGCATCAGGTCTAGCCAGAAGAGAGAGCACAGAGGCTAGGATTACAATAGTACAGTGAAACAAAAACATCACATGTAGGAAACAGATAAGGCAGCTTTCTCACAGCTTAGTGAGACTGGCAAAAGTCAGACCAGCCTCGCTGCAGCTGTTTGCCGCTCGGCTTGGACAAAAATCACAACACTGCTCTGGCGGGAAGGTAAACGGCGTTTCCATGCGCTGCTTTGGTTTGCCAGAAGCGGCTTAGTCATCCTGGCCACATGACCCGGAAGCTGTATGCCGGCTCCCTCGGCCAGTAAAGCGCGATGAGCGCCGCAACCCCAGAGTCGTCTGCGACTGGACCTAATGGTCAGGGGTCCCTTTACCTTTACCTTTAAAGGAATAACGATGCAGAGAAGAGGAAAAAATTACTTGTTGAGCTCTAGCAGCTTGAGATTTCAACTTGTCTGGAATTTCCCTCACCAGATAAAAGCAGGTGTGTAACAAGCCATTTCCTCTTCACGTGGCAATCATGCTTTGCTTGACCAGACTGCGACATTACAGTTGGCAATGGTCAGAATGACTGACTTGTGCAATACATCCATTCCCCCCCACCAAACCCTTACCCAAACATTTTAATAGGGCATCTCAAAGATTACTATTATTTGAGCTGGATTCCAGTCACTTTTAAAGCAAGAAAACACTCCCTGCTCTATAAAATGCAGTTAGATTAAATGTTGAAATTTGCAGCCTGTAGTATAATAAAGGGCTGTTGGGGTTTGCAGAACTTTGAAGGATAACAGTTGACAGCTGTCTGCAGTTCCATCAACCAAACACTGCTTTATCTGACAAGAAGCCACGTCCCTTGAGCCTTTTGATAAAGGAGTTTGCAGCATGTCAAATCAGCGTAGAGAGAAAAGCTCAAGGACTTGGCTCTGATGGGTGGCTTAAGGAGGTTAAGAGGTGATTTGGTTGTTTGTTTATCCTAACAAGGGGAAGCGTTTTATTTATTCTGAGCGCAGAATGCACTTCTAGTTAGTTCAGAATCTGGAACCATTTGGAGCACAGCCAGAGGCAAAACCCTGCCCACAGGTTTTTCTAAACTTTGAAATGTATTGGAAGTTGGGGTGCAAGCTTAAATCCTGTGCATTTAAGTCCTGTGCATCTTTGCTCAGAAATAAGTCCCACCCACTATGCTCAATTTGTGTTGCTCACTAGTGAGTGAGTTTAGGAGTGCAGGTTTAGTGAGATTGTAAGACACAAAGCAACACAGAGCCTGTCTTGCTTAATGCCACATCCTTATATCAATTTACCTTGGAGTAAGCCCTCTTGAAATCAGTGGGGCTTTTGAGTAGGCAAGCATGGGCTTGAGCTGTAAGTTAATTTATTTCACCGGCTTTTAGCATGCCCATTTCTGTGCTGGATTGTGGCTTTTATCTTTTGATCCGAAGCCTTTGTAACCACAAAAGAAAAACATTAGAGGTGACATTTCCTAAATTGTTGTAATGAATGCTAGCTTTTGTGTATTAAATTTGTAGGATCTCACACTCTCTCCAGTGGCCTCAAAAATGTCTAAATTGAACTTTTGTTGATGTGTGAATTTACTTAAAAATAAGTGGATCAATCAGTTATGAGGGAGATGATCAGCTAGATAACCAATTAACAACTGTACACTGAGACAGTCATGTTAATTATTGGTATACCTCTTAGCTGTTAAGACAGTAACTCCCTTATAACTACAAAAATGAACATGGACTACATGTGTGGATACGGTAACACTTAGGGCCTGGACTTGGAAATGAGATCTAATGCAGAATAACAGACCTTTTGATGTAGAAAACAAGGGAGAACACAAATGTTTCCTGAGTGCCTACAGCAGACCACATGTGATTGTAAGTGACTACCGTAATACGGTAGCACAATCCTGCAGCTGTCTACTCAGAATTAGGTCCCACTGAGTTCAATGGGGCTTATTCTCAGGTAAACAGAGAACAGGGTTATAGACCAATTATGGATCAGTTTAAAAGGTAATCCATGGTTTTAGCTTCATGCAGAAACTGGCATTTCAGCCCCCACATCTACAACATTAGCATTTGCCAACATGGTATTAATGCAAATGAACATACAACATTTAACAACAATTTAAGAAGAGTTTGGATTTGATATCCCGCTTTATCACTACCCGAAGGAGTCTCAAAGCGGCTAACATTCTCCTTTCCCTTCCTCCCCCACAACAAACACTCTGTGAGGTGAGTGGGGCTGAGAGACTTCAGAGAAGTGTGACTAGCCCAAGGTCACCCAGCAGCTGCAGGTGGAGGAGTGGAGACTCGAGACGCGAACCCGGTTCCCCAGATTAGGAGTCTACTGCTCTTAACCACTACACCACACTGGTGTTAAATACTGGTGTTTAACACTGGTGTAGTGTTAAAACAACCCCACCCTCCAAACAAAACAGCACCACCCAACCAGGTTAAAACCTCATCCCCATTAAAACCATCCCACCCAGCTTGGTCACCTGACTTGGCAACTTGCTGTAAATTTAGCTGGCAAAAATGATGGTGTAACTTACACCAGATTTCTGAGCACAGGACTGCTCCCTAAATATCCCATAATGACACACTTAAAATGTCCGAAATGTTTAAGGCCAGATAAAGGTGTCCTTCCTCTTTGACAGGCTTTGCCAGCGGTAGCCCTGCTGTGAACAGAGTTTGGATCTGGTGCATGGGCGTACTCAGGGGGGGCAGAGGGGGGCATCTGCCCCCACCCCAGAAGCAAAAATGATCAGCGTCCATTCAAAGCAAACCTGAACGACCATGGCTTGCCCCCCCCCCCCCGCCCCTAGTTTTGATCCTGGGTATGCCCCTGATCTGGTGTAACTTTAACTTAACACCTGCTTGCTTTTTGATGGCTTCTTGTGTTTAGGATTACTCCCTCAGAAATTTCAAACTCTGCGTATGCCAGCAAAGTTGTAATATCTGCTACAAAAGCAAGAAAACATAGGTACCTTATTTAAGACATAGAGACAGTGTGTGTGGAGGACCCATAGCCCAAGGGCACATGCAACCAATTAAAAGCATCAGCTTACAGATGCTGGGAAATGCCTTTCTTTGCCTGAGACCCTAGAGAATCATCTAGGCTAGACAATGCTGGCCTAACTGGACAAATAACCTGACCTTGCAGAGGGCCTAGGTACCTATTGTGTGTTTTGTAAATAGAAAGCCAGGGTTGTGGGCAACTTAGTTTTAGTCAGCATTAACCCACTGACATTAACGGACTTAATGTTGCAGGAATTTCAGATATGCCTATCCAAATATTTGCTTGGAAATACTTGGTCAATCAGCTTAGCATACGTTTTAAAGGTCTGGGGTGTCTGAAAAATGGAGTTTGATAACATTTGTCAGTGGGTGAGAAAAGGGGGGGGAGTTCTTTTGAAATGCCTGAGCAACTTTTGTGGTCAGCACAACATCTTATGGCTGAGTTCAGGAATAGGCTATGCTTATGAACTTCAGGTACAACAAACTAAACCCAAAAACAAGTGACATAGGGAGGTTAGAGTTAGGGTTATGGTTATGGTTAGCAGTGCCCAACCTGGTGACAACAGAATAAATGATGCAAGGAGGGAGCTACAGCCCAAGATAGGAGATGTGGTAAGGGAACACCTAGTTGTCTTAAATGAATTCAAATCTCCAGGGCCTGATGAGCTGAACCCAAGGGTACTAAAGGAGCTTGCACATGTAATATAAGACCTTCTGTCTATAATATTTGAGAATTTGTGGAGAACAGGTGAGGTCCCTGCAGACTGGAGATGGGGAAATGTTCCCATCTTCAAAAAGAGGAAAAAAGAATATCCAGGTAACTAGCAACCGGTCAGCTTGACATCAATACAGGAAGGCTCCTGGAAGAGATAATTTGACAGTCGGTCTGTGAGCTCTTAGAAAAGGATGCTGTGATTACTAAGACCTAGCATGGGTTTCTCAAAAACACGTCATGCCAGACGAATCTCATTTATTTTCCTTTTTAAAAAAAATAAAGTTACAAGTTTGGTGGATCAGGGGACCGCTATGCACATAGTGTATCTTGATTTCAGTAAAGCTTTTGACAAAGTCCCCCCATGATCTTCTTGCAGAGAAGCCGGTAAAATGTGGGCTGGACAAGGTAATTGCTAGGAAGATTTGTAGTTGGTTGACTGACCGAACCCATGGAGTGCTTGCTAATGGTTCCTCATCATCCTGGAAAAAAGTAGCAAGTGGGGTGCCACAGGGTTCTGTCCTGGGCCTGTTGTTGTTCGACATCTTATAAATGACTTGGATGAAGGAATTGAAGGGAAGTTCATCAAATTTGCAGATGATGCCAAACTGGGAGGGGTAGCTAATGCTGCAGAAGGCAGAATTGGGGTTCAAAATGACCATAACAGATTGGAGAACTGGGCCAAAATGAATGGGTTATTTGCCTGTAGAAGTAGAGTCTGAGGGCCAAGCAAGACATGGTGTTAAATGCATCTTTGTGTTTAACCTTCAGGTTTTAAAGAAAATGAAAATAGCATCAGCTTGGGAGTAGGGTGAGCAGATTGTCAGCATTGCAGCACAAGAGGGATGCTTCTTTCTAATACAAACAGCTTTCATAGGTGGGTTTCCCCCCAGGACCTTATTTAGGGAGGAAATTAAATTCCCTCCTCTACCCCTGCTGTGATCCTGAAGCTTAAGGATTCTTGAGATGCAGTTTCTGTCTTTGATGATCTAGCACAGGATAAGCAGCTGCACTACTTATAGAAGTGGCTGTTTGCCTCCATTTTAAGGATGGTGGCAGAAATCTCTACAAGTCGACTGAGCTTTGAGCGGGACTGTAGTGTATTTGTCTTGTTTGCAGTGACTTTCTGCAGAATTCCCTAAGAGTGTCTTTTTAAAAAAACATATTTGTTATGATAAAATTTAGTCAGCTGCTATCATCATCAATGTTTCATCTTAACTGTTTGTTAACTAAGCACTGCTGAAATGTGGTGTTAGCTTTGGTCTCTCATTGATTTGATGTTAAGGTGATTATTAGCCATTAACCACCATTAACATTCATTGTTTAATTGTTGTTTTATTGTTGGACCTCTTTCTCTTCTCTTTTTTGCTCCCTGTGATTTAGCCAAACACACACAGAAAGTGCAGCCATTGAGTCTTAATGTGAATCTATGGTATTTATTAATGTAACCGAAAAATGGACTGTTTGAGTGTTAAAATGTGCAGCTGATGCACATATTTTTGTAATAACACTATGAAATTGTTTATTACATTATAATAAACAGTTCATTTTCCTATCACCCTGTTCATATTTATTACTTTTCTTGATTAATCCATGCAAAAACACATTTTTTTTGGGAGAAAGTGTTTGGGAAGGGGGGGGTGGCGGAATCATATGCACATGCCTTGAATCCAATTTGAACTCGGTTGTGTGTGTGTGTGTGTGTGTGTGTGTGTGGTGGGTCACTCGTTTTCTTGACTGCTAATAAGAAGAAATGATAAAGAGTAGCAGCTCCAAGGATGGTCCTCATCCTCACTTGAACAGATAGTAACCCTAGGGCAGTGATGGCTAATCTTGACACCCCAGATGTTTTGGAACTACAACTCCCATCATCCCTAGCTAACAGGATCAATGGTCAGGGATGATGGGAGTTGTAGTCCCAAAACATCTGGAGTGTCAAGGTTAGCCAGCACTGCTCTAGGGCAAGGTGCATACTTAAATTGACAATTTCCGGCTCCTTGTTTTCAGCCAGTTCCGAAATCATCAGAAAAAGTCAACAATAACGTTCATAGAATCATAGAGTTGTTGAGTTGGAAGGGACACTGAGAGTCATCTAGTCCAACCCCCTGCAATGCAGGAATCTTAACTAAAGCACCCATGACAGATGGCCATCCAAGCTCTGCTTAAAAACCTCCAAAGATGGAGAGCCCACCACTTTGGGAGTCCGTTCCACTGTCAAACAGCTCTTAGCATCAGAAAGGTCTTATGAAAAGCTAAAGGACCAGATCAGAAATAGTTAAAAATAGTGATCAATCCCTTGAATCATAATCTGAACGGCGACCAACGATCGAATTGCATCACCATTCCATTTACCTTTTTGTACTTCTAAAAATGCAGTAAACATTGCAAAGACACTTTCAGCATCCAATGCAGTAGCCCTATCCCTTGAATTTCTCACTACCTAGGAAGCAGAGAAGCATATAATACTATCTTAGCCCATGGCAAGTAGCAGAATATCAATAGAAATAACAGCAAATGTCATTTGCTCTTTCTTTTTCTGTGGGTTTGATGCACTGCAAATTCTGCATTGTTCTTCACAAACAAAGGGTGGAGCTGTTGCTTTGAGAATTGATTGTAATGCACGTTCTGGTGGAACCAATGCAAAGGGCAGACCGAGTGGAGCACATACTGTGGAGCGGAGAGAGAGCACAGCTTTGTTGGAAAGCCTTCAGAAAAATACAGCCTGCTTTGGGCATGCATCAGCAGTCGATCCCACTGCAAGCCCCTTTACAATCAATGGGAGAAGTGCAAGAACATGAATGCTCTTGTGTGGCAGCCATTCATTGGAACGGTGCTTGTGCTGGAGGACTTCCTGCTAGATTGTGTCTTAGAAGGAGAATTATGTGCTCTGTGGAATGTAGAAAAATGTTGAAAACGTTCCCATGATAGCTCCGTGGCGTAGAGTCATTTAATCGGTCTGACAAACAGCATTTTAAGAGAATATCAACACTGGCACTCCCCACTGCCTGCAGCTGAATGAACATATATACTGAAGAAGAAAACTCACCTCAGAAGAAGAAGAAGAAGAAGAAGAAGAGTTTGGATTTGATATCCCGCTTTATCACTACCCGAAGGAGTCTCAAAGCCGCTAACATTCTCCTTTCCCTTCCTCCCCCACAACAAACACTCTGTGAGGTGAGTGGGGCTGAGAGACTTCAAAGAAGTGTGACTAGCCCAAGGTCACCCAGCAGCTGCATGTGGAGGAGCGGAGATGCGAACCAGGTTCACCAGATTACAAGTCTAACGAGAGAAGAAGGAAGTGGAGAGAAAGTAGCATGGGAGGTCTGCTTGAGCTCCATAATAGCTTATTATAATGTGCTTGGATGTGAGCATTTGAGTTGGGGAATCTGTGCCATGAGACTTTAAAGAAGTGTGACTACCCCAAGGTCACCCAGCAGCTGCATGTGGAGGAGCGGAGACGTGAACCCGGTTCACCAGATTACGAGTCTACCACTCTTAACCACTACACCACACCGGCTCTCTCAGCAAATAGGACTTACCAGTAACTTCTTGGCAAATGTGTTCAGGATTGGAAACTTGCAGTATGCTTGCTCAACAGTAAGTTGCGCTGATGTCTAAGGAGCCTACTCACAAATAAGGTTAAATACTCATGTATATAGAAGTAGCCAGTGCTATTTTATTTTTATTTTTTTTAAGAAAATGAGGTTCTGGAGCTCACCATGAACTTCTCCCTCATTCTCTTAGAATGGCAATGGCACCCACCAGAGAGGTACCAGAGCTGAGCTCCTGTGAGTTCTAGCTGGAAAAAAATGCCTGGGGAGTAGCTTTCATACTCATCTATATAGGAGTAACTCACAACGAAGAATTCAGGTTCTACATTGGATGAGGAACTTACATGAGTTTAAGAGGCTCCTTGCTCCAGAAGTTCACCATTCAGTTTCTGAACAGTGACAGGGAGACGGAGCAAGCACACTTATCCCTATTCTTCCTCCTCATATCTTAAGACTAATGCCTTAATAGGGTCACCTATCCATTGACCCTGAGATTTCAAGGGTTCTGTACAAGAACTACTTTAAACTTCACTTAAAGCTAATCAGACTCTCCTCCTTTGTTAAGCAGGAGCAGGAGAATTCCCTCTCCTTTTTTGCACTTAAATCTCCGTTACAGGACCACCCACCTATTGGGACAGAATGCTGTTGTGCTCAGGTCCTGCTTTTGGCCTTCACACAGACATCTGGTCAACACTGTGAGAATGGGATGCTGGTATAAATGGGCCACTGGTCTGATCCAGCAGGCTCGTTGTATGTTCTTATGAAAATATATTACAAAGAATTTGATACATGGAGCAGATTACAGTTATTAATTTGGGGAAGAGTGTCTATAATTAAAATGAATGCTTTACCAAAAATGCTGTATCTATTTCAAACAGTACCAATTATAAATAAAGAAAAGTGCTTCAAGGAATGGAGGAAGGATATAATAAAATTTATATGGCAAGGAAAGAAACCGCGAATAAAACATAAGATATTAACGGATAGGAAAGAAAGAGGAGGATTGGCATTACCAAATCTAAAAATATATTACAAAGTGGGTCATTCTTTAAACAAAAAATGGGAATCTTTGGGGATCTTGGCCAAAACGGTCAAACTTCTTTTAGAAGTTTCTCCTTGGGATAGATCTTTGATTTTTCTCTATGAACGCTCAACATACACCATCTTCAGACAATCATGTTTTCACCCTGTGCAAAAAGCATATTGTATCTGGGAGGGAAATTGGATTGCCATTTTAATTGCAGGGAACAGTTTAGTGTGGTCCAATAGTTCATTATGGTTCGTGTTGCCTTACGAGCAACAATGATGCGTGTATTTCTTTGGCAGGTCTTTTCCTCCACAGCTCATACTAAGTAACAGATTCATTCCCCAAGTTTTGAAACTAGTAACATTCCTTAATGGAATTGATGTGGCCTTGATAGTCTTCTTCTCCACTGCGGCACATCTGACATGGATGTAGTTTCAACAAACTGGAAACAGAACAGAAATGAATCCTCAGTGAGGTAATAAGTGAATCCAGGTAGGGAACATAGATGGACCCCCAGTATAACTCTTTTGTGGATTGGTAGGGATGATTTGCACATTTTCTGTTGTGTATGGTGTGTCTAGGTGCTTCATCTGCCAGCTTCTTGCACTTTTCTATTATTATGCTAAAGGTCTCCCCACTAAGTTCCCCATGTTGTTTCAGCATCCTCATCAACTCTCATATATGTGCTTTCATTTCCATTACATCTCACATCACAGTTTGCAGAGCTTTAGTGACTGACTCTAGCATCAAATAATATTTTCTTCTGATTCCAAGAGAAACAGTAAAAGCTGATATCTGCGATACACACAACAACTGGTCCAAAAGCCGTCTTTGTCATCATTTACCTTGATCCAGCTAATTGCTTCAGTTGTGAGATGATACTTCTGTACTTTTTTTTGCAAACACATGGATGCTCTTGTATTTTTGAGTCCACCATGTTCCACATAGCATTGACGTGTTGGATATGAGATGTTGTGTTTGGACAGTCTCATGGACAAAATGATGATGGTTTTAATTGTGCCAACTGTACACTACACATCATCTGCACTGTTCAGATCATTTACAGTGAGATTAAGTCTAGGGGATGAGCAGAAGACAAAGGTTGCCTGAGGATAGAATGCCCTCATCTGTGCTTGAACCCCACCTTCTTTTCTGGCAATAGTTGAACAACCATTGTATGGTGTAGTGGTTAAGAGCGGTAGACTCGTAATCTGGGGAACCGGGTTCGCGTCTCCGCTCCTCCACATGCAGCTGCTGGATGACCTTGGGCTAGTCACACTTCTCTGAAGTCTCTCAGCCCCACTCACCTCACAGAGTGTTTGTTGTGGGGGAGGAAGGGAAAGGAGAATGTTAGCAGCTTTGAGACTCCTTCTGGTAGTGATAAAGCGGGATATCAAATTCAAACTCTTCTTCTCTTCTTCTTCTTCTTCTCCTTCTCCTTCTCATCCAACTGATTTTTTGAAATCTACTCCAAAATCAGAACAAGCAGATAAAATTGTGTTGGCAGTTTAGTCTGAGATTGAAATGAACCCAAGGAATTCCTCATATACAGATGGGTTCCCTTCAGCTTCTTCCACAAATCTTACACCTGTGCCAGAAATACCTGCTGTTTCACCTGCTAAATCTCAGAATCTCATGGAGGCATCAGCTTTCAACATTATCTTCCCTCAAAATTTGGCCACACAACTTTATCCACTCATTCTGCATTCTTGAAGAGGCATACTTTGCATTGTGTGCCCCAATATTTCATCCCCTGCCTCAACGTGAAACTGTAAGAGCTCTGTCATTTTACCTGTGGCATCATGAAGCACAAGGTCATGTGACTCACACCACACACAATGGTGGATATCACAGAGTACAGTTTTTGTTTATTTTCCTCTACAGCTCCTGCATAGGACTTCTTCTGTTCAACTGACACTTTTTCCCTGTTCAAGACATAAAGGAAGTTAAAAGCATCTTCATGTGAACTCACCGCTCTGTGAGAGCTTCTCTTGCAGCTCCTTTGAAGTCTTTGTGCTTGATACAACTTTGGTAATGAAGGCGCCTTGTAACTGCAGCACTACTGGCTGGAGAAATAAAATGCAATAATGGCATACACATCCTTTCAAAGCAGCAGAGAATACTAACCAAGGAGAATAGTTAGATGGCACCACATCTAATGAAGTAGAGTCTTCAGTATATGTCTGGGGCTCAATAACTCTTCTCTGCTTTTTGAAGCAGCTGTGAGCAACCAGAGCTAAACAAACAGAAACAGCTCTGATTCTTTGCTTTCTCCCTCTAACAACCTTATACATAATAATAATAATAATAATAATAATAATAATAATAATAATTTATTATTTGTACCGCGCCCATCTGGCTGGGCCACTCTGGGCAGCTTCCAACAAAAATAAAAAATACATTAAAATAAAAAATAAAAAATACATTAAAATACATACCCTCCAAGTGTTCCTATTTTCCAGGGACAGGGTCCCAGACTTACAGAAGCCTTCCCAATTTCTGACTGGATCCAATAATGTCCCACTTTTCCTTAGGATGTCCCTATTTTCATGGGAGAAATGTTGGAGGGTATGGAGTTATGTGACCTCAAAGACAAAGAGGTAGGTAGCTTATACAACCTGTGCACTGCCCTGAGTCCTGCAGGTATAGGGTGGTATATAAATCCTAACAACAACAACAACAACAACAACAGCAACAACAACCCTTAGAAAACATCTGAAGGCAGCCCTGTATTGGAAAGTTTTTTTAATGTTTAATGTTTTATTATGTTTTTATATAAGTTGGAAGCTGCCTAGAGTGGCTGGGGCAACCCAGTCAGACAGGTGGGGTATATCATCATCATCATCATCATCATCAGTGTTGTCCCTATTTTCATTGGAGAAATGTTGGAGGGTATGCTTATACTTTCTTGGGTTCCATGATCACTGCAGATGGTGACAGCAGCCACGAAATTAGAAGACGCCTGCTTCTTGGGAGAAAAGCAATGACAAACCTAGACAGCATCTTAAAAAGCTTGCCGACAAAGGTCCGTATAGTTAAAGCTATGGTTTTCCCAGTAGTAATGTACGGAAGTGAGAGCTGGACCATAAAGAAGGCTGATCGCCGAAGAATGGATGCTTTTGAATTATGGTGCTGAAGGAGACTCTTGAGAGTCCCATGGACTGCAAGAAGGTCAAACCTATGCATTCTTAAGGAAATCAGCTGAGTGTTCACTGGAAGGACAGATCCTGAAGCTGAGGCTACTTTGGCCACCTCATGAGAAGAGAAGACTCCCTGGAAAGGACACTGATGTTGGGAAAGATGGAGGGCACAAGGAGAAGGGGATGACAGAGGACAAGATGGTTGGACAGTGTTCTCGAAGCTACCATCATGAGTCTGACCAAACTGCGGGAGGCAGTGGAAGACAGGAGTGCCTGGCGTGCTCTGGTCCATGGGGTCACGAAGAGTCGGACACGACTAAATGACTAAACAACAACAACAACAATGCTTATACAGAAAAGCTTTGTGCCTTTGTCTCAGTCTTCAACCAATCAAATCACTAGTACTAAGGTTTTGTTTCTGAAGGGAACCTTTTCAGCACTCTCAGTTTCTGTTCTGCTGGGTTACTTTTGGTTTCTATTCTTTGCCACCCCTTTACCTGCCCCTCAAAAGAGGAGGTGTAAGTCCAGCATCGCCCCCTAAGCTCATCTCCTGATCATAGAAAGGCACCACAATTCTGTTGGGATCTTGTTGTTGTTTGTTGTTTTACAAGCAAGCGAAATAAGGCCTCTCTGGAATTACAGGATGAGCTTCTGAAACTATGAGAAACAGCTCATGCCTTTTCCGGTTCAAACTGGGCCATTTATCATCTAAGGAGTACCTGGTGAAGAAGGTGGAGAGCACACGCCTAAGTTAGAACACCACCCATTTACATCACCAGCAAATTCGTTATCGTCAGGCCCTGCTTGGGGATATAATGGCTCACTTAAACCCTGGGCTCTTCGAGATGAACTTGAGAGCTCTCCCAAGTCCTGCAGCAATGAGCAAGATCCGAAATAGAAGTTCCCAGTCAATGTTGTTCTTTTGTAGCCTATGGAAACATTCCAGGGTGGTGGTGATAGATTTCCTTATATTAATGCTTCCCGTTGAGAATGAACTTCCAGGGTTATTTCAAGACATTTCAAAGCATTTCAGCGTTTCCTATAAATGTTGTTTTCACTGTTTGCTTTTCCCAAGGGGGAAAAAATCATGCCATTTACAGCCATAGAAAGACTACTGGATTTTTCATTCTTTTAATCTTTGTGGCATGTTGGGGAGGCCACCAGCCGCTGCTTATCAGCTGGTTGACACCAGGTAAAGAGCCAGCCCTATATGTTTTATTTGCATTTTTAAAAATAAGATGTGGAATATCTCAGCAAGTTCCTGAGAGACCCACGAAACGTATACCATGGGTTATAGAAGCACATCTAATTAGATTTGACAGTATAACCTTCCTGTAGCATGCCTAGGGTATCCCCTCAAGAAATAGCTGGTTTCAAGCATCCTTGAATGCACTTCTGCATAAGGCTTTTCTCTCCCCCAACCCCCACAAGTGGTTTTTGTTTTTTTGTAGTGTGTGTGTGTGTGTGTGTGTGTGTGTGTGTGTGTGTGTGTGATGTCAGGGTTGCACCAGAGCAGGAGTGGTGTCAAGCCCCCCTAGGCGAGGCAGCAACCACAGAAGAGTCCGGAGAAATGGAGGGATTCTTATCTGAAGAAGACTGGTGGCGACACTCCTCAGAAGAGGAAGAAGCAGATGGGGAAGAGGGAAGGCCAGAAGAGGAGGAGGAAGAAGTTAGACCAGAATCAGGCCCTTGTGAGGAGAGGAGCCGGAGGGCCCGCTCCCCTCCTCCCATCTCAGCTGTAGAGCGTAGAGCTGAGCAACGGAGGGAGCAATTGGAGGCAGTTGCAGCTCGTAAAAGGCATGGTGACGAGCTGGCTACTTAAGGAAGGCCGGCTGCTTCCCTCACCAGCACCTGCAACTGCTGTGCTGAAGCACTTGGTTGTGCCTGCTCATCCTGCTCCTGATCCTGTGTACCTGACTTTGGCTGGTTCCTGACTCGGACTGCTCCTGACTTCGGCTTCTCTTGACCCTGTGTGCTGGTCCCAAGGGATATCCGATAGGCGCGGTCTAGTCCAGTCCAAGGTTAGTCCAATCCAGAAGTCACAAAGCCGAGGTCAGGATCAAGCCAGGAGTCAGAAGCCGAAGGGACAAAGCCGAGGTCAGGATCAAGCCAGAAGTCAGAAGCCGAAGGGACAAAGCCGAGGTCAGGAACCAGGAACAGGAACTGGGCAGCAACGATGTTGCTCCTGCAACTTGGGACTGGGACTGGCCGGCTTTTATCTGCCCCGAGGCACAGGGCGGCTCCGATCGTCAGGTGACTCGCCTCTCCTGGCTTGAAGGCGAGCACTCCTCCTGCGGGAACTTAGTTCCCTTCGCCTCTCTGCCCTGAACCTTTGCAGCTCAGGAGAAGCTGGAGGGTTACCGGACCCAGAGGCCACCTCAGCTTTCCCTGACTGGGTGGGGAGTGGAGCACC
Source organism: Darevskia nairensis (assembly GCA_034642065.1). Classification (NCBI taxonomy): domain Eukaryota; kingdom Metazoa; phylum Chordata; class Lepidosauria; order Squamata; family Lacertidae; genus Darevskia; species Darevskia nairensis. The sequence goes on along the minus strand of JAWWNI010001293.1, from coordinate 102,769 downwards.
TGCAGGCAATAAGTCCTCCATCCCATTAGAAGCCAGATCCACCTCAGCCGATGCCTGCACCTGAGGATCCAGCAGGTGAGTCCCCTTGAGACTCAGGCCCCAGCCCTGGCTCTGCTGGTTCTGGAGGCAGTGAATCCTGTGCAGGCTGGGATCCCTCAGGTTCAGCGTCTGAGTCTGACTCCCAGGTCATCACACCCTGGTACTGACACATGACTTCGGCTGGTTCCCCTGACTCGGACTGCTCCTGCCTTCGGCTTCTCTTGACCTCGCCACTGATACCTGACCTCGGCTGGTTCCTGACACAGACTGCTCCTGACTTCGGCTTCTCTTGACCCCAGTATTGATACCTGGCTTTGGCACGCCATCCTGTTGGCGCCATAACATGTGTGTAACCCAAACAAAGAGTGTTACATTTAGCCAGAGGAGCTCCAGGTTCAAATCCCTGCTCTGCCACAAAGCTCGTGCCAGGAAAGTCATTGCAGCCTAACTCACCTTGATGGAGGATTAAAAAAAAGAACCGAAAAGCCTTTTGTGTGCACTTCTGATGACTATAGGCGGCATACAAGGGAGAAAGAGACAAGCAACTCTTCAGTTTGCAAGACCAGTGTATGCATTGGTTGAGAGGTTGGGCTGTCAATGGAAGCAATGGCATGGAAAGCTATCTGCTACAGACTGGTGGGTCCTTTCAGTACAGCAATTTTTATTTTTTAGTTAAAGCATTTCCTCTCATCTGTTCCAACAACTCAAAGCAACCAAAATAAGAATAAAACCCTGAGTTTTATATATTTAAAAAAAACCCCATTATTATTTTTCAGTGACACCAGAGGGGGCTTGGATGTGGCAGGGGTGTCTCTCCTCTTAGCTCAATCTGAATGTGCTGGGCTCTGCCGCTGCAGTTTCTTGCTTCACCAATCAAAAGAAGAAGAGGAGTTTGGATTTGATATCCCGCTTTATCACTACCCGAAGGAGTCTCAAAGCGGCTAACATTCTCCTTTCCCTTCCTCCCCCACAACAAACACTCTGTGAGGTGAGTGGGGCTGAGAGACTTCAAAGAAGTGCGACTAGCCCAAGGTCACCCAGCAGCTGCATGTGGAGGAGTGGAGAATCGAACCCAGTTCACCAGATTACAAGTCTACCACTCTTAACCACTGCACCACACTGGCTCTCCAGTGTGGATGGGCAGATGCACATATGATCTGCTGCAACAATGCAAAGATATTAGGCATTCCCAGGCCATCCACTGGACCTGTCTTCCCGCGAACATAGGAAGCTGCCACATAATAGACAAAGTCATTGGCCCATCCACCTCTATTATGTCTACTGAGTAGCAGTAAGGTCTCGAGACACAAGCCTGTTACCTAAGATCATTTTAACTGAATATGCCAGGGATTCAATTTAGGAATTTCTGCATTCAAAGTATGAGGGAGAAATCACAACATGGCAACACCCTCCCCTACCAGGGAAGGAGGAGGAGGGGAGTGAAGATCCATATCAGGAACAAAGGGGGAATAAAAATCTACTTTGGGATCTGCTGCCCCTGTGGATCCTGCCGCCTGAAGTGGTCCCCTCACTATGCCTCATGGGTGGGCCGGCCCTGAAAGCACGGACCCTGCCCACTGAGCTATATCTGAAAGTTGGACTTCACCGTAGCATCGGCCTAATTATATTAGTAAACCTTGCAAATGCACAATCACTGAATTAGATACATATACTTCACTGGCACCAAAGACCAACACTGGAATTCTGCACTTGTGAACTGATTGTGGTGGAAGAGCCACAAAACCAGAGAGGTGTATGGTGTTGCCTGTGAACTGTGGCAAAGATAAGGAATTTGTCTGCCTGGGGAGACTCATCCTGAGATGGGCTCTCTCCTAATCATCAATCTCCCTCTGCAAGCAACGTTTCTGTTTAATAGCTGATAGAGCATCTCAAAGGGGACTTCCCTTCCGTCCCCCTTTGTTTAAAATGAAATATAATGGACCTGGACTTATCAGTGTCTCTAAATGCATTTTCTGCGCTTTATCCCTGCTAAGGGATTTGGTCTATCCTAGTGAGTATGTGCCGAATGGAATCTGAGCTTGGTATAATTTGATCCATCAATTTAACATTAGATTAATATGCAGAGAGGTCTCTTTTGTGGATTAAGGAAAAAACCCAGAAGGGGAAACACTTATTAATTTAAAATGGACTTGAGGAATGGAATGGAGCTGCTCCTATTAGTATCTGCCATAAAGCTCAATCGTTGCTCTGAGCACAGCCTTGCAACAATTAGGTGGGTATTAAAGCAGATCTATAGTTATCCAGAGAAGAGACAATCTTGACCATCTCCAGGTTTCACAGAAGAATGTAGCCATTCCATAGTGAGACTTCCCAAGACTTCTGAAAATTTATGGGGAGATGATCATCTTGAAACCCATTGCTCCATGTTAACCAGATTTTAGTTGAAAGGTATGCTGGGACACAGCTCATGTTTTCAAAATCACACTGATCAGAATCTTTCAAGGATAGGATATTTAGCCATGATGGCTCATGTGTTTTGTTTTTTTAAATAAAAACACTGAAAGCAATACAAGGGATATTCAAAAGCTAGAGAGTGGTACTCTTGTACGCTCAGAACTTTGGATTGCTGGCATTTTGTGTCAAGTTATAAAACTGATTTGCTGGTTTTTATGCCTGAGATCAGTACTTATTTAGACCATGTACAGGACACTCTAAAGAGTTTCATAGGCATAGAGAAAAGGAAAAGGAAGAAAGGTTATTGCCCCAAGGAGTTTACAATCTGAATTTTGAGAGGGCTGAGGTGCAACAGAGGGTGGTGAGAGGCAAAGGGGACTTTGAGCATGTGCAGTGTGTGTACATCAACTTTGTTTCAGCTGGGGATGAAGACTAAGGAGGTAACTCAAAACCTGTTTAAAACTCAATCCAACCCAGATGGATTAAGAGCAATTCCTTCAATATCCCACCAAACTACAGATAGCTGCATTCATTTCATTCTGTCACTACACACTCTTTTTCCTACCTGCGATAGGGGAAGATGTACTTTTGCTCTCCTCCAGAGGGAAATCTCCATTTTGAAAAGGACTACAGTGGTACCTCTGGTTGCGAACACGATCCGTTCCGGGGTGCCGTTCGCACCCCGAAAAGTCCGCAACCAGAGTGGCGCTTTTGCGCATGCGTGAAGCACAATAGAGCACTTCTCTGCATGCGTGAAGTGCGCAGAACACTTCTGCGCATGCACTAACCACACAGAATGCTTCTGCGCATGCGCATGTGGAGAAACCCGGAAGTAAACACTTCCGGGTTTGCTGCGTTCTTAACCCGAAAAAACGCAACATAAAGTGTTCGCAAGAAGAGGTATGACTGTATAGATATTTGTAACATTTAAGGATGATTGACTGCATATATTTCATCACGGTATCAGCTGAATCCTGGCAAGAGTTTTGATGTGAGTAAACCTTGTATTTTCTTGCTTACTAAGCAGTCTGAGGGTGATTTCTTTGTTAAGAGGGAAATATAAAATGCGGGAAGATAATCCAAGTCTTCCGAAAGCATCATAGGATACCATAATTGTTCTGTGCAACCTTGTCCTAATTGCTTCTAGCAATAAGATGTGCACAGATGATTCCAAACTCTGCTGAAAAAAAGTATTTACATTCTTACACACGTGAGAAAGAGGAAGGATAACTGCTAAATAAAATATCCTCTCGTCATCAGAATCCATCCAACAAATTTTAACCTCATGGCACAGATTCCTCAACTCAAATGCTCACATCCAAGCACATTATAACAAGCTATTATGGGGCTCAAGCAGACCTCCCATGCTACTTTCTCTCTACTTCCTTCTCTTGTTAGACTCGTAATCTGGTGAACCGGGTTCGCGTCTCCGCTCCTCCACATGCAGCTGCTGGGTGACCTTGGGCTAGTCACACTTCTTTGAAGTCTCTCAGCCCCACTCACCTCACAGAGTGTTTGTTGTGGGGGAGGAAGGGAAAGGAGAATGTTAGCCGCTTTGAGACTCCTTCGGGTAGTGATAAAGCAGGATATCAAATCCAAACTCTTCTTCTCTTCTTCTTCTCCTCTCTTTTCCCCAAATGCCACCTTCAACATTCCATGGCTCAGCTGTGCTCAGCTGCAGGCTTAACTGACCCAGATCTGAACACAATCTGCTCCACTGCCAATTCCTTATGTGCTGGGCCCGGGGGTAATCCAAGGAACGAGGTCCAGGTCCGGTCCATAATCCGAAGGTTCAGTGAGGAGTCAGTCCGACAGAGCCAAGGCAGAACACGGGGCAGGAAACCAGGCAAGAACAGGTACAGGATGTCAGGCAGGATCTGGCTTGCAGCAATGCTGCTTCCGCAACCTGGGACGGGGTCCAACAGCCTTTTATCCTTGTTGGGGCAACGGCCGGTCCTGATCCCCCGGCGACTCACCTCCCTGTTTCGCCCGAAGGCGAGCACTCCTCCTGCCAGTACTCAGGTCTCTCCTTCTCTCAGACCTGAGTCTCTGCAGCTTGGGAGACTGCGGTGGGTTACTGGACTCAGGGGCAGCCTCAGCCTCCCCTGACCAAACCGGTAGTGGAACAGCTATAAGTGGTGGTCCAGCTGAAGGCAACGAGGTAATCTCCGCATCTGGAGTCAGGACAGGCTCAGGCCCCTGACTCGGCCCAGCTGGTGTTTGCTGCAGGGGAACCTGTGCAGACTGGGACTCTTCAGGATCAGGCCCTGGACTTTGTTCAGATGATGTCTGAGGCAGAGGATCTGGTGCAGACTGAGACTCCTCTGGTTCCGAGTCCAAGTCCCAGGCCATCACACCTTGGCCCTTTCCCTCTGCCTGGTGTGGAAGTGACAACTGCCTACAGCAGTGGTGGCTAACCTTGACACTCCAGATGTTTTGGAACTACAACTCCCACCATCCCTAGCTAACAGGACCAGTGGTCAGGGATGATGGGAGTTGTAGTCCCAAAACATCTGGAGTGTCAAGGTTAGCCACCACTGGCCTACAGAGACCAATGGAGAACCTGTGGATGAAAGTGTTGCTGTCGTTGGGTAGGAGTTTCTTCCACACCCACCAGAACAGAAAGTAGCAGTACAGAAGGGAGTTCTTGGGCATTCCATGAACCCCCATTTGAAGCACGTTGGCGTCCACAGTCAACAAACATTTAGCACTCTCAAGGCTATGCCACATTGCCAATAATAATAATAATAATAATTTATTATTTGTACCCCGCCCATTTGGCTGGGTCTCCCCAGCCACTTTGGGTGGCTTCCAGCAAATATTAAAATACATTAACATGTTACAGATTAAAAACTTCCCTAAACAGGGCTGCCTTCAGGTATTTCCTAAATGTTATGTACTGTATATTCCTGCGTATAAGACTACTTTTTAACCCAGGAAAATCTTCTCAAAAGTTGGGGGTCGTCTTATACGCCCAGTCATCTTATACGCCGGAATATACGGTAGTTGTTGATCCCTTTGACCTCTGATGGGAGGGCGTTCCACAGGGCGGGCGCCACCACCGAGAAGGCCCTCTGCCTGGTTCCCTGTAGCTTTGCTTCTCGCAGTGAGGGAACCACCAGAAGGCCCTCGGTGCCTTATGCCTCTGAAATAAGGGGAAAATAAAAACATTCAGTGTAAAAGCTGGAAGAGAGAAGGCAGAATATGAATATACTGTGGGAGAACTATGGTTTCTGAGAGATAGTCCTGGCTGTGAAGAGATGGATCCAGAGTCATTCCCATATTGCTTTCGCTGAGTGAATAGGTTGTGATGGTATCAGGACATTGATCTGCATTCAGTCTGCATACAGCCTTTGAAATGGAAGCTTGTACTCTGCAGTCTTAAGAGGCTTTTGGACTCTAAATGGGTCTTTTGCTACCTCTGCAGGTATTGTTGTGTATGGAGGCAATTACATGAAACATAACTTCTCCCCACTTTATTCCCTTGCCTTTCCTAATAACCTGTATTTTAATTAAAAACAGCAATTTACAGTGCAGTTCATTTATAACAACATAATCCATGGTAATCGCAACGCAATAAATTTATGTTTTAAGTAAAATTTTAATGCTCCGAGCAGCTGGGTCTCTGAAGTGTGGAAATAGCTAACATTTTTCACTTGGTGAGATGCATCCCGTAGAAAGCCCCACACTTTAATTACAGAGACACCACGGCCAAGGGATGGAGAATTGAGTGATTATAATAGTAAAGTGAGAAATGATTTGTTTCCAACTTGCAGTAAATCTAGAAAATATCTAAATAACATGGAGCGACAATTTGCAATGAGCTGGACAAAAACACATAGGTTGATCATTCAGAAAGGTAAACTGCTGAATAAGGTACATGAGAATAATGATGGATTTCATTAAAAAAAATGTATAAGGCACATAAAATTATAAACTTGCATAGTTGGTCCGATTTTTATGGCTGAGTGTTCTGATTTCCTCTTTGTGTATGAAAAATCAATAACCTTATTCCAGTTGAACCAGAATCCAATTTTATAATTCACATCTGGCTGGTAAAGAAAATAAGAACTGACTTGCTGAGCCCAAACCAAAGGTCCACTTAGAACCCAGTGTCTCACCTAGAACCCTGTGTCCCAGTCAGATGTTCACTGAAGGGGTCACATTCAATTATTTGTTTTCAACATTTTGTAATTAGAAATATACTACCTCTGTACCCTAAAATGTCATTTTTAGCTAGCATGGCTATTACCCTATCCACCATGAATTGATCTATTCCTTCTAAAAACACCATCTGTACTAATGGCTGTCTCAGGGGTCAGCAAACTTTTTCAGCAGGGGGCCATTCCACTGTCCCTCAGACCTTGTTGGGGGCCGGATTATATTTTGAAAAAATAATGAACGGATTCCTGTGCCCCCACAAATAACCCAGAGATGCATTTTAAATAAAACGACACATTCTACTCATGTAAAAACACCAGGCAGGCCCCACAAATAACCCAGAGATGCATTTTAAATAAAAGGACACATTCTACTCATGTAAAAACACCAGGCAGGCCCCACAAATAAGCCAGAGATGCATCCTATATAATAAAGAGCCTGTGTCCCTGCGTCCAACTTTCTGTGTGTCACGGAAGTGCGCTGCTGCGCATGACACACACGGACGCAGGGATTGGTGCGTAGAGGCGATGGGGGTACGCCTCTTCCTGCCCACCCCGCAGCTCCGAGCCCAGCGCCGCCGCCCGCCCGCACACCTCAAGCGGAGCCTCCTGCTGCCGCCGCCGTGGTTACTGCCTCGCCAAAGCGCGGGGGAAGCGGCGCAAAGCGCCGCTCCCACTGCCGCCTTTACCGGAGGCTCCCGTCGCTGCCTTTACGCCTTCCAAAGCGCGGGGGAAGCGGCGCAAAGCGCCGCTCTCACTGCCGCCGCCGCCGGCCGCCTCCGCGCCTCGGATCCCGGTTGCTGCCGCTAGCGGGGATTGCAGTGTAGAGGCGATGGCGGTTACGCCTCTTCCTCCCCACCCCACAGCTCCGAGAGCGGAGCCTCCTGCTGCTGCCGCCGCGGCGCTGCTGCTGCTGCAGCGGCTACACTGCGGCCAGCATCTCTCCGGCTCCCTTCCCCCACCCGCCGCTCTCCCGCGAGCAGTTACTCGCCCGCGGCAGCTCCCCCGCTGTCCTGTCGCCCAGGCAGGGCCTAAGAGTCAGACCAGGAACTAGCTGAGCCGAGAGCGCAGCCGAACCTGCTGGGTGCCGGAGAGGGGGGGCGGGCACCCGGTCTCCCGGCGGAGCCAATGGCGTGGCAAGGCCCCGAGTCGAGCGAGCCAATCCGCGGCCGCGGGAGGTAGTGGGCGAGCGGGTGTGGGAGGGGGGGTCAGTGGTGAAAGGCCGCAGCAGGCTAGGTCGAGGCAGCACGCGTGAAAACCTTTGCGGGCGCACGAGCGACGTGAGCGGGGAAGAGGAGGGGGGAAAGAACAAGAGTCGACACCGCTCCTGAGGGCCCGGTGGCTTCGAGCCAGGCCTCGGCATGCCGTATAGACGGCGCTCAGGAACGTGCGCAGTGACTGCGAAGAAAGGGGTTGTCTCTGAGCGCGTGCAGAGTGCAATCCCGCCACCAACAGACACAGGCATACACACGCACGCAACCAATGGATGGGACTGCAACCAAATAAAGTATGGTATGTCCTCTGCGTTTTCCAAAGCATGGAAGGATAGTTTCCATTTTATTTCCAGCAAGTGGAAGGTCGCTTGCGAGTTATTGGTTCAGAGCTCAGTGGAATACGTATCCTATATAATAAAGTCCCTGTGTCGCCGCCCTTCTAGCGCCCGTTATTGTAACGGGCTTCATATACTAGTTTTAAATAAAAGGATGTAAAAACATGCTGATGCCTGGACCGTCCGTGGGCTGGATTTAGAAGGTGATTGGGCTGGATTCAGCCCCCGGGCCTTAGTTTGCCTACCCATGGATTCAGATAATCAGATGCTGAACAAGAAGTGATTGTGTACTCTATAGCAAGAAAGTGAAAAAGGATTCATAAATGAGTGCCTGGCCCTGAGCAAAGAGATAGACAACCAGAGGTCTGCAGGAATCTGTACATCATTTTACAGGCTACGTATCTATGAGAAATGATTTTTTTAAAAAATAATAAAAAGTTTTTTAAACCCTTCACCCTGCAGATAAACACATTGGACCTGGGATCTTAATGTGACGAACCAGGAATGCAACAATCAAATATGGGGATTAGAAGCAGATAATCAAACCTGATTACTATATCCAATTAAATAAATGAATATTTGCTCAGTTCTTTCACTGGGCACGCTCCCTTCTCAAGCATTTATTGCATTTAGACATGGATCTGTACAATATTCGATAACAAATATCACAAAGATAACGCATCAGTTCAGTACTGAACCAAAGAGAAGCTAGAGTGATAGGTGAATGTGAAATAGCTGAGGATGCTATTTCTCTAGAGCAGGACTGGGGAAACTATCATAGAATCGTAGGGTTGGAAGGGGTCCTGAGGGTCATCTAGTCCAACCCCCTGCAATGCAGGAATCTCAACTAAAGCATCCATGGATCATGATATCACGTTCTCACGAAATCATGACATGCCATGTGTCATGGGATCATGCTGTCGCAGAGCAGCGTGGCGCCTCCTCCGAGGAGACCCAAGGAGACACCAGAGTCGGTGGAGAGCGGCGGACCTGCTGCTGGGCACCCCTGCTCCCTTAACTCAGGTTTGTTTCTGGCCCTTCTCTGCAGCCTCAGATGCTGCTGCTGCTGCACCATCAGGGGAAGCAACCAGCACTGGCCCGCCCACCCTGCACCCACCCCTGCCACCCACCCTTCACCCATCCCTACCCTGCCCGCCCACCCTGCCTCTGTGGGGCTTTCTGCGTGGTGTATCCTCCGAGGAGACCCAAGAAGACACCAGAGTCGGCGGAGAGTGGCAGACCAGCTGCTGGGCTCCCCTGCTCCCTCAACACAAGATCTCATGCACGCACGAGAGAGCCACGGGGATGCTGCAGAGTTGAGGGAGCAGGGGCGCCGAGCAGTGGGTCCGCTGCTCTCTGTCAACTCTGGGTTACGGGGGGGGGGCGCCGGAGGGAACTTTGCACCACGGCGCCGGATATGCTTAAGACGGCCCTTCAGAGTCATGTCCGACTCTGGGGTTGCGGTGCTCATCTCGCTTTATTGGCCGAGAGCCGGTGTACAGCTTCTGGGTCATGTGGCCAGAATGACTAAGCCGCTTCTAGCGAATCAGAGCAGCGCACGGAAACGCCATTTACCTTCCCGCCAGAGCGGTTCCTATTTATCTACTTGCACTTTGACGTGCTTTCGAACTGCTAGGTGGGCAGGAGCTGGGACCGAGCAACGGGAGCTCACCCCGTCGCAGGGATTCGAACCGCCGACCTTCTGATCAGCAAGCCCTAGGCTCTGTGGTTTAACCCACAGCGCCACCTGGGTCCCTTCAATATTTGGCTGGATGGTGCCAATTACTGTTGTGGTATAACTAGCCTGAAATGTCTAGTTCTGCAGCGCGCGGTTTGCTTGAAGCTGACTTTCCTTGGGAGAAGATCGGGGCCTTTCAACATTAGCATGCGCCCTTTATTCAAATGAAAAGATACCGTCTCTGGGAACGCTCTGCTTTTGTGGGTGGGTGGGGGCCGGGAGGAAGCATTTGGTTCTTTTATGTTATTACTCCTTTTTCCATTTTTCCATTTGTCATTGATATATGTGGCGCAAAAGTGAAAAAAAATGCAAACATTACATAAAGGCTGAGTAAATATACATTAAGGAGGACTAAGCCATCAAGTGATTTTACTCTTATCTGCATTTGCAGGTTGGTTAGATTCATCAATGTATGTGCAGCCAAACTCCATAATTCAATTCCTTTGGTGGAAGGGGAAAGCAGAGAAGGCAGTTTGGAGGTGACATATCCTGTATACTGTACTGTAAAATCGTGCAAAGTTTTTTTTAAAAAAAACTATTATTATTTTCAAATATCTGTTTAGCCATTGGGGCAAAGTAGCGGAACTAATTTTAACGACATTTCCCAAACATTTATTTAGATAAAAGATTGATAACAGTAAAAAGTCTAAAACCGGCAGCTAGATAACTAGCTTTTATTAATGACCTGCCATACACCGTGGCCGGATAATTAAAGTTTTTTTTTTACATCCCAAAGGAAGAGAGTGGACAAATTTATTTGATAGTTTGATAACCACGGGACACTGGTTGAAAACTATTGATATAATCAGAGCTCATTCGATTTGCTCGCGACAGACACTCCTATCAGTTAATTTCACCTGTGAATAGTTAATTATTCCCTGGATGCATATGGTTGATCCATTAATAAAATTTGACTATGTCATAGGTTTTCCTTTCTTCTGTTGCCCTCATGTGCATTTTTATCTATGGGAATCTCTCCCCTTTTTCTTGCAGTGGAAGACAGATGTTAGTGGTGTGGATATTTCAGCGGGGCCGCATTATAAATGGCATGCAGTGAGGATGAGAAACGCTCTCCTCACCTGAGAAGGACTGGGCCTGGGTACATAATGAAGCCTCCGGAGCATGAATGATAAACATTTTTCATTTGCAAGCCCTGCTTATGGGGCTGCACTTCCCATTACCTTAAGCGAGGGGAGAAGGGGGTCTCGGTTTGGCAGGGGCACAAAATACTTTCAAGACAGGAAGGGACATTCACAGAGCTGGCCCTTAGCTTCCTGTTTAATTCTACTTTCTCACACTGTATTTGTTAAAATTATTGCACTTACCAGTAGCTTTGCAGTTGAGAGAGCCCAGATGTTGTAAAAAAATTGGTGTGTGTGTGTATATAACATTAATACCTTGCCTTTCCCTCATCAGTGTACAGTGATCCCTCGACTTACGAATGCCCCGACTTCCATATTTTTCGAGTTACGAGGGATCAAAGCGGCCGCTGCTTCCGAATGTTTTCGACTTCCGATCGGAAGCCGCGGCCGCTTTAGATAGGGTTTTTTCGACTTGCGAAGGTTTTTTTGAGCTATGAATGCGTTCTCCAACGCATTCCTATGGGGATTCGACTTACAATTTTTTCGAGTTCCGACGCTCCCGTCAGAACAGATTACATTCGTAAGTCGAGGGTCCACTGTATATGTGTTTCCCGAGCGCTCATCCATCCAAGCACTGATCAGACATGCTTAGCTTCAGCAAGGTGGTTGTCTTGTACCAGTACAATGCAACGTATTTGTTTAAAATCATAGGTTTTAAAACAAATAAAAAACTGACAATATCCAACAATGTATACCTAAAGCTAAAGGTAAAGGGGCCCCTGATCAGATGTCTTCTAAAAGTCAGAGAGTTGTTTATTTCCTTGACATCTGGTGGGAGGGCGTTCCACAGGGCGGGCGCCACTACCGAGAAGGCCCTCTGCCTGGTTCCCTGTAACCTCACTTCTCGCAGTGAGGGAACCGCCAGAAGGCCCTCAGAGCTGGACCTCAGTGTCCGGGCTGAACGATGAGTGTGGCGACGCTCCTTCAGGTATACTGGTTCGAGGCCCAGGTGGTTAGGAAACTGCCGCTGCCAGATCTCTCACTGGCACTACCTGGTTTAAGAGCCCCCAATTATCAGGATGTTGGGTGTGTGATATGTCTGGGTGTGTTTGGGGATGTGTGTGATGAATCTGCTGGATACAAAGCTACTCTGTTTCCTAGTTAAATAGCCTAGAGGTGGAGTAGAAAAAATGCTCTCCTTCCACAATGGAAGCCTCTCAAAAGAAAATCCTCAGAGAATTTCTCAGAATATCTTTTTTTCTGAGAACTTTCCGATCAGCCCAATAATTCCTCTATATATACCAGGCTTTCCAAACTATATGTTACTTAAAGCATACAATTCCAATATGCCGAACTGCAGGTTTCCTTGTGGTTGTTGTTGTTGTTTTAATTTTGTTAATTATGTTTATATTCTACATTTTCTCTGAAGGAGTTCAGGACAGCATTTTATGGTACTTCCCTCCCATCACCCACCCTCAACCCAATCCTCAAGTAGGATTTATCAATATATTTATTTCGAACTTTTAAATCCGCCCTTAAGCTCCCAGAGCAGAAAATAGAATAAAACAAAACAATGCACTGAAAAGGATATTTCACTGGCAATACAATTCATCATAAAAATCATGAAATGGCAAAACCACCAAGGACCAGCAGCAATTGCATGCCCTTGGCTTCCTCTTCAGATACTGAGGTTTACCCTTCTTTTCCTGGGATCTTAGCTGATATTTACCCCACCTCTTCACATTATTTTAAAAGATACACAGTCACTCTTAACATATTGAAAGTGGTTGTAGAAAAAAAATGCATTTAAGAGCATGTGTTTTGTTTTAAATCTTAAAATATCAACCCCCAAAGCTTTGTTAAGCTGGCTTTACATTCCCCCACCTTTTAGAAGATACTGCCTCATTTTTCTCATTAGCACCCCAGAAATTTAGCTCATTTATGATTAGCACGTTCCCTAAGGACTTCTGGTGTTGCAGCTGCAGGTGGACTGGGGTTTGGGGTATCTCTGAACTTTCTCCTTTTGTGTTCCTGAACAGCAGGTATATGTAAGACTCCCAGATGCGGCAAGTATCGCTTGCCTCACAACATTGCCTCACAGTTTGTTGGACTTGAGCACTTGAGTGGAATAAATGGTCCACAGACAATGTTTCATCACCATCTGCCGTATATGGTGAGGGGAGAGACTCCATCAGGCAAGGCCTCCTTCCAACTGCCTTGCTCCACCCTCTAGTCTTTGCTTCTTTTTTTCTTTTTAAATGATATTTATTAAATTTTTCACAAAAATAAAACAAAACACAAAAAACAACACAAACAAACAAATAATACATAAAAAACACACAACACAAATCATACTTATACTTAATTTCATATTACAGTGGGACCTCGACTTACAACGATAATGCGTTCCGACGCAATTTTCGTAAGTCGAAAACATTCGTAAGTCGAATCCCCATAGGAATGCATTGAGCGAAAAAAATTTGTAAGTCGAAAATTCGTAAGTCGAAAAAATCCTATTAAAGCGGCCGCGACTTCCATTCGTAAGTCGAAAAATTTGGTTGCGGCGGCCATTTTGTTTCTCCCGGAAGTCATTCGTAAGTCGAAAAACACGTAAGTCGAATCGCTCGTAAGTCGAGGTCCCACTGTACTTATCATGGTAAAAAAAGGGGGGACTACTTATCATGGTAAAAAAAGGGGGGAAGTCTAGTCTTTGCTTCTCAATTTGCATTGTATTATTTTATGTATTTTATGCCGTTGTTTTATTGATTAGTTTAGAAATTGTTTGTTGTAAATGTTGAGTGGATTTCTGTTTAACTTTTATATGTTGATATTGTTTTATATTACTCTAATGATTGTTGAACGTTACTTTTGGATGTAGTTTGTTTATTTTGAAGTTTTGTATTGTCATATTTTTGTATTGCGTTGGATTGTTGTGAGATTTTTTGTTTCTTCTGCTTGTAAACCGCCTTGAGTATCGTAAGATAGAAAGGCGGTATACAAATAAAAAATTATTATTATTATTATTATTATTATTATTATCTATATAGGACTTGGAAACTAATCTCCCAGATGGCAGTACCTTTGAGGTCTCTTCAGGAATTCTTTTGGGCAACCTTGACCCATCGCCATTTTGGTCAGTTCCAGGGACAACCGCTCTTTCTCTGTCAATATTTTGGGTAACAGGCTGCATATTATCTTCCAGAATTCCTCCTTTTTTGAAGAAATGATAATTAATCATGGGGATCAGTTGGATGCTGTTGGGACAACTCTAACTTGGAAATTAAACAAGCTATTTATTTATTCCTTTGTTATCAAGGAGTTCTCTGGAATTCCTTCAGCTTGCTTCAGTTGTTCTGTTTTGGTGCTGCCCCCTGGTGGGGAGATTCTTATCATGCCTATATAAAAAGATCTGGAACATATAGGGATGCATAAATTTGGCAGCTTGGGTTTCTCTGTTTTTTCGTTTCCCCCGTCTTAAATTCATTTTGTCCCACTTCCACATCAGTTTTCGACTGAAAAATAAAATATACATTTCAATGCACATTTGTCCTAATATGTACATTTTGGTTTGTAATTTCGCATAAGTGAAGCAATTTTCACGAGTGTACAGTTAATGCGTTTCTGCACGTTGTTTTCGCAACATTCAGAAAAGTAGGAATTTCAAAGGACAGCTGTGTTTCAGCTCCTATTTTTGGTTCAGGAAGTGCAAATTTAGTAAAGGTGGTGAACATGGCAGAGGAATAACTAACCTCCTGATCCACGAACAATCTAAGCGTCTGTGTTTATCGTAAAATATAAAGTCACAATCCTAATATTTGATTCAGGGTCCTGGAAGGGATTAGAACTAAGAAAAGGTGTCCTCCTGCTTAGCTCTGCTTGCTAGGGCTCTTCTGCCTGTTTCTCCTGGCAGTATCCAATGTACCCTGAAATGAGGTGTTGGGGTGGGGGCAGAAATAGAGTAGGACTGTTCAAGTTCAAGAAGGATACTGACAAGCTGGAACGTGTCCAGAGGAGGGCAACCAAAATGGTCAAAGGCTTGGAAACGATGCCTTATGAGGAACGGCTTAGGGAGCTGGGTATGTTTAGCCTGGAGAAGAGAAGGTTATGGATATGATAGCCATGTTCAAATATATAAAAGGATGTCATATAGAGGAGGGAGAAAGGTTGTTTTCTGCTGCTCCAGAGAAGCGGACACGGAGCAATGGATTCAAACTACAAGAAAGAAGATTCCACCTAAACATTAGGAAGAACTTCCTGACAGTAAGAGCTGTTCGACAGTGGAATTTGCTGCCAAGGAGTGTGGTGGAGTCTCCTTCTTTGGAGGTCTTTAAGCAGAGGCTTGACAGCCATCTGTCAAGAATGCTTTGATGGTGTTCCTGCTTGGCAGAGGGTTGGACTGGATGGCCCTTGTGGTCTCTTCCAACTCTATGATTCTATGATTCTAAGTTTCCACTGAAACCTAAAATGGCCCATTTGAGGCCTCTCAGCTGTGGAAACAAACCGGCTACGCCTTTCTCCTTGACTGGCAGAAGCAGGCAGAGCTTTGGAAGTGATGGCAGCCCCAATCATCCCCAGAGCCGATTAGGATTAGGATTGCTCTGCCTGGAATTGACTAACAATGTACCTAATTCTATACATGCCTCCTCAGTTAAGCCCCAGGAAGTTGAGTGGGACTTACCCTCCCTCCAGGTAAGTGGATAAGAAAGGACCTTGTCTGTAGCTTTACAATCTTAAATATTTTACAGACGTACAAGGTTTGAGAAAGGGAGTAGGGAAGAACTGTGACCGAATTTAAGAAAACTGAAAACATTCATCTGGTCTCTCAGAACTTTGAGGTGCATTAATGTTAGTTAGCTGTATTTTAGTTTGGTTCTTTGGATGCTGAAATTTAGGTTTTTGTGGGCTACCTTCATTTTTTTTAATAGGAGGAGGAAAAGAAGGAAGGAAGGAAGGAAGGAAGGAAGGAAGGAAGGAAGGAAGGAAGGAAGGAAGGAAGGAACATCTCCATTTAATTAAAAACAAAAACAAATACAATTTTAAAATCAGAGGCCATCAACTAACTATTATGTAAAGAGTGCCTGCTTAAGCCTGTCAAGGAATGTTTTTGATGGGGGTTTATAGGTTGAGACAAAAGGTGCTTGCTGAATCTCTGCTGGCAGAGTATTCTACAGGACTTCTTCCAAAAGAATGCCGCAGTCTTGTTCGGTTTCAAATAGGTAACCTATTTCTACATGACCGGCATGGGAATGCAGTAAACTGCCATCTTTATTTGTTTACTAGAGAATGGTGTTCTTCAAAAACCCCTTGTAACGGTTTTGTACTGTGTGTTACAAGAATATTTGTTTTACTCCAACCCATCAAGGGTTAACTCAGACTCTAGGCTTGACTGACTGAACATTCCATGAGGGGGGGCGGCTGACTGTTGGAGGAGGATGGGCAGCCGTTTATTCAGTTGAGAAGGGGTTTGGAAGAGGGAGTGTGGGGTGGTGTAGGAGAAGAAGCTGAGGGAGTAGGAATAGGTTAGGGAGATGTATTGTTATTGGTTATATGTATAAAAACAAAGATATTTACTCTGAAAATTAAGTCTATACACGCTAAGCCTGACTGCAACCATTACAATTTCAAACAATAAAGAAGTTACATCTTTAAAGTGCCAAACTTGAAAGTCGTCTGAATTACTGTCCAGCCAAAGTACATGAAAGGCCCAGGTGGGGGATACCCTTTAAAAGACTATACTTTCCCTCAGTAAGGAATGGAAAGGTAGTGAGTACGAAGGTCGCTGAGAGGGCTAAAAAGGGAGGAACGACCCAGGTTGTCACTAAGTTACCTCAGGGAAGAGGCAAGCTTGGCAGTAGGGGTTCTATAGAGGTTAGACCCCTGTTACTGGACACAAGGGGGAGTTTCTCATATAGCTCAGGAATAAAAGCGTACCTGGTCACGGTTAAAGGCTGGAAAGGACCTCTCTCTTATTGTTTTAGAAGACTCTCAAGAGTTAGAGGGGTTTACAGGAAGGGTCTTGGTTGCCAAGGCCTTTGTCGTTACACCCCTCCCTGCCTTCTCAATGGCTGCCATTTATTCATTCTTCCAAGAGCAACATCTTACTCTCCATATCAGGATTGGGGTAAATCCCCTCCCCCTTTAACGTCGTTTACCTTCCCGCCAGAGAGGTACCTATTTATCTACTTGCACTTTGATGTGCTTTCGAACTGCTAGGTGGGCAGGAGCTGGGACTGAGCAACGGGAGCTCACCCTGTCGCAGGGATTCGAACCGCCAACCTTCTGATCGGCAAGCCCTAGGCTCTGGTTTAACCCACAGCGCCACCTGGGTCCCATTTAGCTCCCTTACCAGTAGCATAAATAGAGTCATCAATTAAACAGAAAGATCCTCTAGACCACAGGTGTCAAACACAAGGCCCGGGGGCCAAATGCGGCCCGCCAGACCTCGTCATGTGGCCCGTGTAGCCTCCGCCGGCCGCCAGCCTTGCTCCAACTCCTGGGCTGCAGGTTGCCACCACCGCCTCCTCCTCCTCCTGCTTTTGCGGCCTCCCCTCCTTCCCTTCCCCACGCGCTTGTTTTTAAAGTTTATTTCACAGAGCCCACTAGGGGCGCTCTGCGTCCTTGCAGCCTCGCTCTCTGGCTCCCTCCCTCCCTCCCTCCCTCCCTCGCCGGAGCGAGCGAGCAACTTGCGGCGCTCTTCTTCGGCGCGGCTGAACTTTTCCTCAACTCTTTCGCCGCCTCGGCTGAAGTTCACCAGCGATCCTTCCCCGCCCCCTCCCTCCCTCTCTCTCTCGCCGCCACCCCGGCAGACAAACACACAAACAGCGCCGGGCACAGCCAAGCCAAGCCAGGGAGTAGAGCCGGGACTTCTCCCCTCCCCCCCACGCTCCCCGTGTCGGAGGCGAGGAAGTGGGGAGAAAAGAGAGAGGAGAGAAACCCAACGTGCCGCCGCCGCGCACCATCTCTCTCTCTTTCCAGCAAACCAGCCGCGAGGTGGATGGACGTTGGGCAGCTGAGGCTCTCGGGCGCCAGTTCTGCGCCGGGGGCGGGCCGGATCTGTGGGGCCAGTGGCTGACCCCCACCCTCCCCGCCCCTCCACCCAGAGCGGAGCCCTCTCCATCCCACCCCACGGACCCACATCTTTCCCGGACGCCTAGCAGGGCAGAGAAGGGAGCGCGCAACAGAAAGAGCGATTGCACCTACTTGCGGCCAGTTTCCTCGCTCTGCCTTTGGATCGCATTGCTGCCAAATCCCACGGACGTTGCTTGGATGGTTGCTTGGGGTGGGGGGGATATCTGGGGTCAGGGTGGGGGGTGGGGAGGGAAATCAATGGAGGGGCTTTCCCCCCTCTCTCTCTTTCTCTCCGTTTTCCCCACCCTTCCTACTTCCCCCACTCTTTTCTTTCTCTCTTTCTCACTCACTCTGTTTCTCTCTCTCTCTCCCAACCCCAAAGCTTGCTATCTTCTCCAGCATTGTCAGTTTGGACACCTTCGCACATGCGCAAGGGCGGCTTCTCCCTCTCGCTCTCCTCTCGCTCGCCCTCCCCGCGCAACTCACCCCCCCCTTTCAACATCTCCCGGGCGCCACAAAAAAAGAAGAAGTTTGGAGCGATCTTTCACTTTTGGATTTAGGGATCTTGGGCAGAAGATCGCAGGAAAGAGGCTAAGGCGCAGGGCGGGGTGGTGGAGATCTCTCTTTTGCTCGCTTGGGAAAATCTAAGCTAGGGAGAGAAAACCAATTGACATAAGCGCCCATGCAGACTTTTAAGAGAGGGAGGGAGATGCCGGATGATGAGCTGATACGACCTGCGATTTATTAATTGTGGACGGCGATTCTTCTTTGTGCACCCTTGGCCGGTGCACTCCCCCCCAAACACACACACTTTTCTCATCAGCACAACCATTATTTCGCAGGGTGACCCTAGGAATGAGTAAAGTGGCGCTTATGTGCAGTGGACCAACCCGGCTCCCCCATCGCTGCGAGGTGGCCTCAAGGGCGCACCTGGAGGTCCCGGCAGGTGTGCTGCTGCTGCCTCCGCCGTCTGCATGGGGAGCCTCTCTTTTTTCGCAGGTGCAGCCATCGGGGATTTTGCAAAGAGGCAGGTCACCTAGCTTTCCCATACACACACACACACACACACACACACACACACACACGCTTTTCCTCTCCGCCAACCCAGAATCCTTGAGAAGGAGCTCTAGCAGGGGTGCCAAATTGAGTAAAATAGGAGGGGGGGCGGCTCAGGTAAACCCCACCCTGCATAATCACAAGATGTGGCTCGCACACACCAACCATTGATTTTAATGGCAATGCCCATCCATTTTGCAGGGGCCCAGCCCCCTCAATATTTTGTATGTTTAAAAAAAAAAATACTGTCTGTTACCAAAAATCATTTTTCAATAAATTGTACAATAATTGTACATTTGAATATCTACTTGCCATTATTCTGACTATGTTTCTGCTTTCAGAGCTAGTTATTACTTACATTATTACAAAAAACAGTAATAATTGAATGCAGTGACAATAATTTATGATAATAAAGAGTGGACACATAGTCCTACAGATACAACCGGCCCTTTGAGGGTGACCAAACTGCTGATGCGGCCCCCGATGAATTTGAGTTTGACACCCCTGCTCTAGACTGAGTTATTCATAAAGAGTGGCACAGCCAGCCAAAGTATTTTGAGTCTCCTCTGCATCAGAGATGTGGTGCTGGGGTCCGAAGGCTCATGGAGCGATAGCTTGGATCTGCACAATAAGTGCTTTTAAATGTTGATGGCCAAGAAAGGATCCCTTTTGGCAGAATCCCTGTGGCAAACATTACATTGATTCCCCCCCCCTCTCAGGTTGTAAGAGTGGGGCATAGTAACATGCACTCCAGCCTTAATTGTCTGAAAAATCAATGCTTGATAGAACAGATAGTGCTCTCTCTCTCTCTCTCTCTCTCTCTCTCTCTCTCTCTCTCTCTCCATTTTATTATCTCTGTTTTTTCTCAATCGCAGTTAGGTGTTTGTAAATAAAGCACAGAAAACCCATTAAGCATAATAGATTGGTAAAAAAATAAAAATAAAATCACATTGCAAATTAACCAGCGAGATCTTGGTGGTTGGAATGTGCATGGGAACCTGGTTGTAAAGGTAGATTATAGCTGTTGAGGAAGATGAGTGCTCAGCCCATTGTCCCTTTCTAGCAGGCTCTGCCCTGGATTCCCTTCTCTTGGACACTCCTTCCTGTCTTTTTCTTCTTCTTTAAATCTTTTGGGATCCTTGCCTGCGCTGACATGCAATTATATTTCCAGAAACTGCTGGTTGTTGTTCACCTTTGAATGCACACGGTCAGTCTAACCCATTTGCTTTCAAGCCAAGCATGGCCGTGCCTATGTTTGCTCCTTTCCAGAGTGCAAGATTTCTTGACTGCTGGCATGCAAACAGGTCTTAGATGACAAGGAGGATTGGGATATTGACTGCTGATGTCACAATGGTAAAGGTAAAAGGACCCCTGACCATTAGGTCCAGTCGTGACCGACTCTGGGGTTGTGGCGCTCATCTCACATTATTGGCCGAGGGAGCCGGCGTACAGCTTCCGGGTCATGTAGCCAGCATGACTAAGCCGCTTCTGGCGAACCAGAGCAGCGCACGGAAAAGCCGTTTACCTTCCCGCTGCAGCGGTACCTATTTATCTACTTGCACTTTGACATGCTTTTGAACTGCTAGGTTGGCAGGAGCTGGGACCAAGCAACAGGAGCTCACCCCGTCATGGGGATTCGAACCACCGACCTTCTGATTGGCAAGCCCTGGTTTAACCCACAGCGCCACCCGAGTCACAATGGTAATGATGCATTATTTGGAAAGAGTATAGGAAGAGCATACTCTTAAAAAGCAGAGAATCACCTTGCTGACAAAGGTCCATATAGTTAAAGCTATGGTTTTCCCAGTAGTGATGTATGGAAGCGAGGGGTGGACCATAAAGAAGGCTGCTTGCTGAAGAATTGATGCTTTTGAATTATGGTGCTGGAGGAGACTCTTGAGAGTCCCATGGATTGCAAGAAGATCAAACCTATCAATTCTTAAGGAAATCTGCCCTGAGTGCTCACTGGAAGGACAGATCCTGAAGCTGAGGCTCCAATACTTTGGCCACCTCAGGAGAAGAGAAGACTCTCTGGAAAAGACCCTGATGTTGGGAAAGTTGGAGGGCACAAGGAGAAGTGGATGACAGAGGACAAGATGGTTGGACAGTGTTCTCGAAGCTACCAACATGAGTCTTACCAAACTGCGGGATGCAGTGGAAGACAGGAGGGCCTGGCGTGCTCTGGTCCATGGGGTCACGAAGAGTCGGACTAAACGACTAAACAACAACAACGACAATAGGAAGATTTGCAGAGATCTGGGACATTTTTCTAGAAGTATGTATTTTTTAAAAATACAAGTATTTATTTTTTAAAAAATGGTTTAACAGGCATCAGCATGGGATGGCCTTTGGTAACAAATACTGCAAGCAGCTGACCATCATAGGTTGCCATCAGCTTCCTTTGGTACTGCCCAGAATTAAAGCCACTGCCTGACATTTAGGTATCAGTCCTATAGCAACCTTCAGTCCAAGAAGGCTCCCGCCGGCCATGGAAAAGACTGATGTAAGTGAGCAGGTTGTTAAGAGATTGGGATCTTCCGTTTCTCTACAAGATGTATTAACCTCTGCTGTAACTTCCTGTTCTGGTACAATTCTTCTTTTGATCTATTAGCAGAATATCCATCAAGCCGATATATCGTACTAAAAAGGTGGGGACACATTAATCCTGGCCCTTGTCATTAGGCATTTAAGTGCAACGTTATCCATCCCGCGTGTGTTTTGTCAGACAGCCTTGATTCAGGATACACAGGTTCATTCTCTACTTATCACTCAGGGTAAGTATCATTATCATTCAGCCCACTGCTTCTTGTACTTGAACTGCAAACCTGACCTAAACACTCAGTATAATCTCCCCGTGTAAAGATAGCAGGAATTTCCTGTGCTCGGACAACGGGAGCCTGACGCTTGGGGTCAACTTGCACTCTTAACCAGTTCTCAAGATTGGGGAGTGGGTGGGTGTGTGGAGGACAGAGAGAGAAAGTTTTCGGATTCAAACAGGGTGTCGAAGAAAGCGATGACAGAGACTTCTGAACTCCAAAGCCTACCCTAATGGAAAAGTGAGCGAGCCATTAAGAGTAACATTGCCACCCGTCTGAAAGTCACGATATCCTTCAGTGCTGCTGCTATTAGTAAACTGCCTGAAATGCATTTTTCCACAACAGGAAACTTTTATTTTGGAAACGAAAAATCGCAAAACAATAGAAATCCCATTATCTGGCTTATTGAAAACTCCCAGCCATCTACTTTTGCTGTGGCCTCGCTGGGTCATTACAAGGGTGTTTTTGCTCACGACAGATTTCCCCCCTTTATTTATTTATTTATGTTTCTGCGCCATTTTCCCACATGAAGTTGTCGTATACTGGATCAGACCATGGAGCTACAGCCCTTTCCCTCCAAGGATCTCAGAGTAGCTCACCTGTGGTTCCCAGCCCTGCTTAGCACCGGCAGTTGTGCGTGATGATGTTCCTTTCAAATCCTTCTCTCGGTAAGACACAAGCCAGAGCTTCAATGGTTAGAAGGCACAGCTGATTTTAAAATGGCTCTCAGTCCCATATCGGCAACATCCATATAAATGTGGATATGAGACACGAGGCAAAACACTTCCTGTGTATCAAGACCTGGGACAGTTACGAATATTATTTACCTCTGTGACATGCCAGAGGTAGCCCAGGGAGGCAGAATCTGGTTTGTGTGGGAATGTGCAGGGTGGCAGGAGAGGATATATTGTTTATTAATATCCTTCCTAACTTGTGCTAACAAGTTCCTTTACTTAGCAGAGTCTACATTCTCCTTTTTACATGCACAGCAGATAGCTGGTTGCAGGCTCGTGTGAGCCTCTCACTATTATACAATTCAGTCTGTCTTAGATTGAATTGTACGTTCTTGGTAAGTTCCCTTGAATCACTCTTAAAAGAATGAAGACGCCACAATCTTATTCAAAGTCAATAAAATAAGTTTACTCACATCAGTCCACAGTTGGGTTCCTGAAGGCAGACTTAGTTACAAATATGTACATGTGGATCTACCACATATGGGGGAATAATCCCAGTGCTTCTGTTAGCTAAGATGCTAGCAGAGCATTCCTAGCTAAAAAGCTGGTCAAATGAAGAAGAAAGTCAGAGGGAGAGCAAGAGAGAGAGAGAGCTGCATGACTCATGCTTTTGTTACCTGGACAGGAAAGGTCACCCCCCCCCTCTAGTCAGATGCAAAGGAAGGATGCTCCAGCCCAGGAGGAACAGGAAGTTTCGACTGGCTGGACCAAACATCCCCTTGCATGTTCACTCTAGGAAAACAAGGAATGTTGTATTTGACTGCCTCTCATGGATCACATCCCACAGTTTGCATGTGATTGTATGTGATTTGGGAAGTGCCTGTCATCGTATTTCCTTTCAGGAAGGGAGTCACCCAACTAGGGCGGCCATTTTCATTGTAAAAAAGAAAGAAAAAATATGACACACATCATAAAAAAGAGAACAAAAGATCACAGAGATTTGCACATGCTACTTTGTACATGTAGATGCAAACTTATATGCTATTATAGAAATGCAACACACCTGGTTAAGAGTGTGTGCTCAGGCACTGCTGTGGGAATTTCAAGAGCCTTCTGCTTTCCCTTCTTATGGGTATCTTTAAACTGGACTTAGACCAGACAGCCCTTCAGTTGCAAGACTGACCCTATGTAAAGTAGGACATGTGGCCACCAAGTGAGCAAAAGCCAACAGAAAGCTCCTTGAGCCAAGACTCAACATCTGAAAGTTCCCTGATTGGATAACCTGACATTTTAGGCTCAGCTAGCTATGGAGAGCATAGCTCGATTTAAAATGAGATGAGGAATGAAGGTGAGGTTGAAGATAAATGTTAGATGCATATATGCTTGTCACTGCTGAAAATGGAACAAACTAGATGGAAGTTGCTCTGATCCAGCAAGACAACCCTTAGATTCTTGAGGTCTTAGATTCTTGATACAGAAATTGTGTGTGTGTGTGTGTGTGTGTGTGTGTGTGTGTGTGTGTGTGTAAATACAGGCATACCACAACACCATTCATGGTTCTTATAACGGGTGGCATAGATTTCCTCCCATTAAACTTATAAACATCCCCACAGAGTGTTGGTTGGACTAAGTAAATTTTGTTGGTATAATTCCCTTTAGTCCCATATCAGTAATCTGCACTTGGCAGTTTACGAAACTTTGATGGCTGTACCAAATTTTGTGTTCAATAAAAGATAACACGAGAGATCATTAGAGCAGCTATGTCAGATTAAATGTATTTTCTTGTACAGGAGTGAAGTCCCTTCAGTAACCTTTGCAATTTACTGTAGTCTCACAGAGAACAATATTTTCCCAGCAGACCTCAACACAAAGGGCCATTACAAAATGTGATTCATATTTCATACGTTCAGAAACGTTCCACACAAATTACAAATGGAGGCTTTATTGCAGTATTTATGTTCTGTTACCAACAAGGTATGTATAAGTAATATTATGCATCCCAGGGTGCCTGGCCTACACAGCTTGCATTTATTAGTTACTTATACTTTGCGGCTAAATACCAGACTTATGTTACTTTATCTGGAAGCACACAAAAATGAATCAGCAAAACCTCACACACAAACCCCACCATAATGGTTCTGAGATTTCCTGACCAGATAGGAAAGTAGTCTGCCTAGTTATTTCAGTGATGGGGCCTCTCAAAACATCTCCCTCTTCTCAGCCTCATTGTGGCCCACGTGGGAAGGAATGTTTATTCTTACTGCACAGTAAGAGTAGGACTTGGTCACTTTCCATGAGCCCATAGTTAGGCTCATCTGCTAATATGGAATGCTGTGGTTACGATGGAGACTATAGGATTGCCAATCCTGAATCCAAATATTCAAGAATCTGACTGGGGGTTGGGGACCTTTCTGATCCTGGGGTGCAGCATGTTTGGGAGGGAGTGCCAACAGTGCACCCCTATTGCTTGGGTGAGGCCATTTTGGGTGCATCTGGAGAGGAGCCCAGCACAAAACCCATCTATTCATGGTGTTAAGAATTAAAACTGAAGAGATGATAAAAACAAGTGCTGAGGGTTGGTTATAGAGCAAAGACTTGCCTTAGAGTTGACCTTAGAGCTCAAAACCCTGCTTCAGCATTCGGCAGCCATCTTGGATCTCCAGGCTTAATAATAATAATAATAAAACAGCCAAGAGATGGTGGTTGGGTGTGTGTGGAGGCAATGGCCTTGCCACTTGTGTTTCTTTCAGCTAGCCCAAAAGCAACAATGGAGGGCCAGACCATTTATTTTCTGGCTAGTTAGAAACTCAAGCACAATATCAACTTAATCAGACTGTGAAACACGGCCTTCAGCCCACTGTTCTATGGCAATAATATTCAGATTTTCTGCTTTCTATGGGGAACACTTTTTCATGTTTACTTTGTCAGTTTGCATTTCTTAGTACAGAAAGTATTGATCTGATGTGTAGAGGGAACCAGGCAGAGGGCCTTCTCGGTAGTGGCGCCCGCCCTGTGGAACGCCCTCCCATCAAAGGTCAGAGCGATAAACAACTATCTGACATTCAGAAAATACCTCAAAGCAACCCTATTTAGGGAAGTTATTAATTTGTGATATTTTAATGTATTTTGGTGTCTGTTGGAGGCCGCCCAGAGTGGCTGGAGGGACCTGGCCAGATGGGCGGGGTACAAATAAAATTATTATTATTATTATTATTATTATTATTATTATTATTATTATTATTATTAGAGATCTTTCCTATTCTACTTTATTCAAGAGGGTTCTGGAAGCTTCTCTGTGTGAAAGAAATTTTATGATGTTTGGGTTATTCCTTCAGAGAAGCTGAGTACAGCTGGTTTAAACTGGTTCTGTTATTCAAGGTCATGCTGACTATAATAAGAGGCCAGAAGGAGCCCGGGGCTCCCACTTTCTATCTCTGTTCCTTCTGGTGTGCTGTTCTAGTGTTACTTTTTTAGTCTTATTCGGTGCTTTTTTTTCTTGAAAAAATGTTTAGGGGTACTCTCATTTTCCTACACATATTGAAATACTGCTCTTCAATGAGGCCAAACTTAGATTCACAAAATGTTTAGGGATATGCGTCCCCCCAGAAAAAAGCACTGGTCTTCTTATAAGTTATTGTAAGTTTCAGTTAAGCCTGCTGCAACTGGATTTCTTATGGACAGGGCCAATCCTGAATGTGCTGGATTTGTGACCATTATGCTCATTTGACTTCAGTAGCAATAAAGCTCTGAGGGATGAAATACCTCTGGTCTATTTTTTTGGGAATCCTGCAACGTGTTTAAGTTGTTACTCTGCTAACTATACATTGGAATCTACTCGGGATCAATACTGAGTAGAATTTCAATGACATATTTGCCTGAAGCTGCTGTCACCACCAAATTCTTGCACACTGCAGAGGATTCTGGGACATGTTATATAATACACACTCTAGCATGCCCTCTAACATTCCTCAGATGAAAATGGGGGCATTTCTCACACACTCCCCTCTGGCCAATTGACGCTCCTTGGCCCCCCCCCCCCATTCCCCACCCTTCTGCAGAGCATGCCCTATCAGAAGGAGGGTGAGTGTCCCCCACCACCACACCAACAGCACACATGCCCTCCACCATCCTGAGAAAACTCCTGAATCCCGGTTTTATTTTGCAAAAAGAAAAATGCACACCAGTTGTGCTCCGCTCTGCTCCCCCTTTCGTCCCTCCCAGGGCAACCCTGCCCTATGCCTGCCTCTCAGAGCTGATATATCACACAGGGCTGGGCCCTGTCCAGCAACCACTACAAGCTTCCCAAGGGGGGAGCCTGGCAGTGGCGGCCATGGAAAGGCCACGGAAAGATGCTCCCTCACATCTGGGACCCAGGTGGTGCTGTGGGTTAAACCACAGAGCCTAGGGCTTGCTGATCAGAAGGTCGGTGGTTCGAATCCCTGCGACGGGGTGAGCTCCTGTTGCTTGGTCCCTGCTCCTGCCCACCTAGCAGTTCGAAAGCACGTCAAAGTGCAAGTAGATAAATAGGAACCGCTCTGGCGGGAAGGTAAACGGCGTTTCCGTGCGCTGGTCTGGTTCGCCAGAAGCAGCTTAGTCATGCTGGCCACATGACCCGGAAGCTGTACGCCGGCTCTCGGCCAATAAAGCGAGATGAGCGCCGCAACCCCAGAGTCGGTCACGACTGGACCTAATGGTCAGGGGTCCCTTTACCTTTACCACATCCGCCACTGCTGCTGCTTGGGAAAAGTACTGTCTCATCCTCCTCCCCACCCACCGGTGGGGAAAATGGGGACATTCTGGGATCAAATCAGGAGCCAGGACGGCTTCCATAATTCCAGGACTGTCTCTGGAAAATCGGGACAATTGGAGGGTATGCGCTAGTCATGTGCATGGCTTCCTGAGCCTCACGATGAATTGCAAGTATACCCAAGAAAACTCCCAAGGAATGCTGCATTGCCTCAGAAAGGCATTGTCTGAAAGCTGTGATAATAATTGGCAAAGCCTCCCTCCCAACAATGAGTTGTGTGCTTTTTTTTTTTAAAAAAAGACATTCATTTAGGTTTCAGTATTCCAAACCGTCTTGGGTAAATTGTGGGTTGTGAACGATGGACAGGGCAAGAATGGAAGTTAAGCAGAGCTGACTCAGTGACAACTGTGATCATATGCTTTCCCCGCAAAGCAATTATAAATTCAGCCAAGCAGACATCTGATGCTGCAATATTAATTTCAGCTCACATTCACCGGTGACTCCTGTCACAGTATTTTTCCTTTATGCAGGTAAATCACCTGTCAAGAGCCACAGTGATGCCATCTTTCTCAGGATGAACTCATTAGTGGTACTGAAGAAAGGGAACAACAGACTGTGGCTTTGTGTGTATCTCGACTCGAACACACTTCAGAAACCAAAGTGAAGAGTGAACATGTGCAGCAGGAGTCAGGGTCATGCTCACCAGCACCTCAGTGCATCCATCAGAATTTCTGTGTGGCGTCTATGTGCCTAAACACCACACACACATAGTCTCTTGTGATTTGTACTTCTGTTTCCGTAGTTCTGGTGAACGTGCAGGGATTGGAGTCAGAGTCAGAAGGCAAGATCCTGACCCTCCACCAATATAAGCTGCTTTGTCATCTGAACAGGGTAGGTCTGCCAAGTCATGCATTATACCAGAGTCTAGCATGGCCTGTGTTTTCTGAATTTATCCCTTGAATGTATAAGCCATCCTTTCATGTCATGGACATTAAAGGTAAAGGGACCCCTGACCATTTGGTCCAGTCGTGTCCGACTCTGGGGTTGCAGTGCTCATCTCGCTTTATTGGCCAAGAGCCGGCATACAGCTTCCTGGTCATGTGGCCAGCATGACTAAGCCACTTCTGGCGAACCAGAGCAACACATGGAAACGCCATTTACCTTCCCGCCGGAGCGGTTCCTATTTATCTACTTGCACTTTGACGTGCTTTCGAGCTGCTAGGTGGGCAGGAGCTGGGACCGAGCAACGGGAGCTCACCCCGTCGCAGGGATTCGAACTGCCAACCTTCTGATCAGCAAGCCCTAGGCTCTGTGGTTTAACCCACAGCGCCACCTGGGTCCCCTGTCATGGACATTAGAAGGCAGCTAAAACAAAAATCTGTAAAAATGCAATAAGGCAATCCAAATTCCTCATTAAATTTAACCGAAAAACAATAATCCCAGTCAAAAATAACAACAATAGCAGGGGAGAGCAGCATGCCAAAAGCTTGTCAGCTATGAGGCAAGGTCTTTTAAAAGGTTGTTGATGAAAACCTGGGCTTGTTGCTGAATCTCTCCCAGGAAGAGGGCTTCACATTCTGAGTAGACCAGCAGCAAAGGCCCTGTAAAAGGTAGGTAAAGGTAAAGGACCCCTGGGCAGTTAAGTCCAGTCAAAGGCGGTACCTATTTATCTACCTGCACTGGTGTGCTTTCGAACTGCTAGGTTGGCAGGAGCTGGGACAGAGCAACAGGAGCTCAGCCTGTTGTGGGGATTCGAACCGCCGACCTTCTGATCAACAAGCCCGAGAGGTTCAGTGGTTTAGACCACAGTGCCAACTAGCACATACCCTCCAAGTGCCCCATTTTAAGCAGGACACCCCGAGTTTTACAGAAGCCGCACCAGCTTCTCATCCCAATCCCGGATGTTCCATTTTGGCCATGCCAGAGCGCAGAACCAAAGAACCGCATTTTTTTTAACCCCGCCCTGTGGCATAAGTCAGTTGTCTCACACTAGAGTGGCTCTGCGCATCACCATTCTTTTGGCTGGAGCGGCTTCCATGAGGCTGCAAAAGGGGAAGCAAAGACCATAGGTAATGGAGGAGGCCACGGACAAAGGTACGAGGGGGCAGGGCGAGTGGGTGGAAGGGTGAGGAAGGGGTTGGCGGCAGGGAGGGGGAAAGCAGGCGGGCAACAAGATCGGTGGGGTGGTGGTGGGGTCCCCCAATTTGCCTTCCTTAAACGTTGGGGGTGGGAATGGCAACAGCTAGGGCCGCTGCTTCCATTGCCAAGAGTTTCCTCCTTCCCACCATGCATCTTCCATGTATTCTTCTCTGATGCTACATTTCTTATGCACGTATACCTTTTGTGAGTGGTTATTTGCTCATATTAGAGGTGATTCATAATGTATGAATGGGCTCAGGAATCCACTAGAAGCACAGGTTTTTTTTAATTCATTTTGTTTTTACTGTAGTCACGTATGAGGCACGTTGATTAAAAAAAAAATTCACCCAATCAAGGCTGCTTTTCTTCTGCCATCACCCAACGGCTTCCCTTCCTCGCATGCTTGTTTTTGGTTTTTTTAAAAAACAATATTAGCACAATAGTACCCAGTTCCAGGTGGTGCTGTGGGTTAAACTACAGAGCCTAGGGCTTGCCGATCAGAAGGTCGGCGGTTCGAATCCCCACGACGGGGTGAGCTCCCGTTGCTCGGTCCCAGCTCCTGCCCACCTAGCAGTTCGAAAGCACGTCAAAGTGCAAGTAGATAAATAGGGACCGCTCCGGCGGGAAGGTAAACGGCGTTTCTGTGCGCTGCTCTGGTTCGTCAGAAGCGGCTTAGTCATGCTGGCCACATGACCGTGAAGCTGTACGCCGGCTCTCGGCCAATAAAGCAAGATATACAAATACAATAAATAATAATAATAATGATAATAATATATTCAGGAGGAGGAGGGATACTACTACTACTACTACTACTACTACTACTAATTTATTATTTATACCCCGCCCATCTGGCTGGGCTTCCCCAGCCACTCTGGGTGGCTTCCAACAAAGATTAAAAATGCAATAAAACATCAGTCATTAAAAACTTCCCTAAACAGGGCTGCCTTCAGATGTCTTCTAAACGTCAGGTAGATGCTTATCTCTTTGACATCTGATGGGAGGGCGTTCCACAGGGCAGGTGCCTCTACCGAGAAGGCCCTCTGCCCGGTTCCCTGTAACTTGGCTTCTCGCACTGAGGGAACCGCCAGAAGGCCCTTGGCGCTGGACATCAGTGTCCAGGCAGAGTGATGGGGTGGAGACGTTCCTTCAGGTATACACTACAAGAAGGATACACTACAAGAAAGTCTGTTGGGTTAGGGTGGTGGGGAGAAAGCAATTTTTGTAAGTCAAAACTGTTTTGCCTTCACGATCATTTAGTTGCTGTTAAAGATAAATATTTAACTAATGAATGGTTCGATCCATCGCTTCAGCCCTTGAGCAAGTTACTCTCGAGTATTCCCATTCAAATGACTCAAGAACTACAAAGTAAATGGCTTCAGGCTGGCAGGAGGCCAGGCTGCATAATGCACGACAGACGTGTTGGCATGCATTCTATTCCCACATGTCTTTGTGATGAAGTATCACATACCGTTGGCTAACCACCGCTCACCTGGACTCGGAAACAAAAGACTTCCATTTATTTCTAAAGCTTTTAAAACAGCGCTATTCATTACGAGAGCGGTTAACACGCTGGAGATGATGATTGCCGTGATTACCCCAAATGGGGTGATATCTTTCCTTGATATACTGTAGATAGTCGACATAATGCCATGCCTACGGCTTTGACATTCATGGTCAGTCCAGATTTATGAGAAATCCATTACTGGCCACAAGG
Organism: Darevskia nairensis; assembly: GCA_034642065.1. Classification (NCBI taxonomy): domain Eukaryota; kingdom Metazoa; phylum Chordata; class Lepidosauria; order Squamata; family Lacertidae; genus Darevskia; species Darevskia nairensis. The sequence goes on along the minus strand of JAWWNI010001293.1, from coordinate 71,572 downwards.
CTCCACTGCTACATTAACGTAGATTTCCAAGATCCATAGCCAGAGAAATTCTGTAACGAGAGAGCCTAAAGGTGCATGCTGTGTGTTTGTTGGAACCAAAAGCAAATGCATACATTTTGCATATTTATTAGTATTATTAATTATATTAACATTTTTAAAAATAGAATCTAGTGTTTGTCGATTATCCTGGTGCCTTTGCATTCATTGGCAAGACTGTTGGAGGCGCAAAGTAGGTTTACTGAGCGATGCAGGTGTGTACAGATGTTCCTTTACATTGGGTCTGCAAAGGTTTGAAGCTGGCTGTATCACTTCATTTCCAGTCAGTGCCTATCCTATAGCTTCCTGCTGAAATCCTGTAACTTGTCTCACCACAAATGTCTAGGGTTCAGGTTGTCCCACTTTCATTGCAATAAAATAATAATAATAATATATTATTATTATTATTATTATTATTATTATTATTATTATTATTATTAATACCCCACCCATCTGGCTGGGTTTCCCCAGTCACTCTGGGCAGCTCCCAACAGAATATTATTATTAATAATAAAAAAGCGATAAAACATCAAACATTAAAAACTTCCCTAAACGGGGCTACTAGAACCTTTCTGGACAGCTATAATGTGGTAACCTTGGGGAAGGATTGCAGAACAACTAATAAAACAGAATAAACCCACCATTAACGCACTTTTATTGCGTCCATGGAATACAGCCACAGTAAACTCCAGTCTGGAAGAGACCTCTTTAAGATCTGATGTGCTACCATTTTTGACAGGGACTTGGATAAGGTACTCTCCAGCCTCAGCCTCAATCGCCATGGTTATTCTTAAACACGTTTCTATCATATTTCCTTTCCTCCACTTTGCTGCTGGCTGCTCTTGTCACTTTCTCCCTCCTACTGTCACCACTAGGTTTCTGCCTCCCCCCCCCAACCAGGCACCAAAATAGGGACCTTTGACTTATTTTCTTTTTCTTAACATTTACTGCTGGGGTCAGGTGGCTGAGCACATGGTTCTCAGAAGCATTTTGGGGAAAGGAAGATAGCAGGCCCGGAGCCTCAAGGAACCTGGGCTGCCCAATCCTAGTTGTAAATGATGATGATGTTTTTAAAGAAAAAGAGGCATTGTGGCAAGTGTCGTGTTCTTATATATATATAATTAAATTTTCTGTTTTACAATTTAAAATACTCATTTAAACATCCTTAAAATATCAATGTCTTCCCTTCTTCTCTTTCCAATGGTTCATTTTGCATATCATAAATCCCTGCATATTTTACAAAAACTAAACCGTTCAGTATTCCATTATTGCATCCATCAAAACTGTTGAATTTATCTTAATGCTGCCAACGTTTTCAGGTGTACACAACTTTCCCCCCATATATTCAATAAACGTTTTCCAATCTTCTCTAAATTTACAGTGGAACCTCGTGTTACAGACAGGATCCGTTCCAGAGGCCCATCCGTAACATGGAACTGACGCAAGCCGAAGTGCCGCGTCTGCGCACACGCGCGGCACAATTTAGCGCTTCTGCGCATGCGTGAGCGGCAAAACCTGGAAGTAACCGTTCCGGTACTTCTGGGTTGCCGCAGGACGCAACACGAAAACACGTAGCCTGAAGCGGATACAACATGAGGTATGTTCTTCTTGTTCTCTTATTCTATATGTTAGGTCCGCAAGCTGCACATATTCTGTCTTACAAAAAAGGAAGTCTGCACCGTGAAAGATCCCTGAAATGAGATGAGCGTATATTTATATAGTAATACTCAAACAAACAATATGTTTAATGATTCCAGAGCAGAATTGCTCAAGAGCAAAAATACTCAAAAACGTTATAAACTATTTCAAAGAAATATAAATAACTCAAGATAAACTTCCAAATAACCTTGACGAGTTGCCGGCTAAGATTCTCGTTTCACTGTTATGATCTATCAGTTTCTCAGAAGGAAAAAAGTTAATGCATTTATATAACTCAAAATAGCTTGTTTGCTATTAAATCTAGTGGGAGGATCAAAGAAACTTCAGAAAAGAAGAACACTCCCAAACAGTAAGTGGTAATTATCCAAACTAGGAATTCTCATTTTGCTTCATCCAAAAGGTTAAAAAACCTAAACTCAAGTTCAAAAACAAGCTCCATGGCTTGTAAAACACGTCGACAAGGGGCTATGGAAGCTCACACGATCTTATTGTGACGAAGCTATTGCAAAGACATATTCTGTCAGCCATTCTTCTTTGGTTGGAACCTCACTTGTTTTCCATTTTTGGGCTAACAAAACACGGGCCGCAGTAGTAGCTTACATAAATAACCTTTTTTGACACCTGGGAATTATCCCCAACAAAAAGGACTCTGGTTTTTTTGGGGGGGGGAAGTACTTTAAAAAAAAATCCAATTCATTATGGATTATTTCCCAAGTGTCATGTTCTCACAGGGGCGAACCAGATCCCTGCAGGAAACCCTCAAGAGGACCAGAGCACTAGAGCACTCTCCCCTCTCGCAATTTCCAGCCACTGGTGTCCAGAAGGTCATGGAGGCAGAGCATAGAAAATTGCACATGTACATGCCCTACTTCAGTCCTGGAAGGCTCCTGCTAAGTGCTGTACCTTGGCTGGTACTTTGATGAGCATTGGGAATAAAATATTGGGGGGACCCAGGTAAGCCCCACTCCGCATAATTGATCACGCGATGTGGTGCACGCACATCATTTGAATGGCAATGCCCATCAATTCTGAAGTTGGATCCTATGGTGCCCATCTTTCCAACCCGTTTTAGAAAAAAATGATGTGACAGCAGGGGGTGGCAGCCCCAGGAAGCCCATGCACCATCTTTTCTAAAACATTTAAAGCTGGGGTTGGGAAGATGGACACAATGCTCAGCAAAGTATAAACAAATCTGGAACCGGGTAAAGGTAAAGGTAAAGGGACCCCTGACCATTAGGTCCAGTCGTGTCTCCCAGTCGTGAGCTCCCGTTGTTCGGTCCCAGCTCCTGCCAACCTAGCAGTTCGAAAGCACGTCAAAGTGCAAGTAGATAAATAGGTACTGCTCTGGTGGGACGATAAACGGCGTTTCCGTGCGCTGCTCTGGTTCGCCAGAAGTGGCTTAGTCATGCTGGCCACATGACCAGTTGTCTGCGGGGAAACGCCGGCTCCCTCGGCCTATAGAACGAGATGAGTGCCGCAACCCCAGAGTTGTCTGCAACTGGATCTAATGGTCAGGGGTACCTTTACCTTTACCCATTCGCTTTCACCACTGCATTTGTCAGCACAATAAAATAAAGCCAGCATCTTCTCTGCTAACGGTATGCAGGTGCAGAAGTTTGAAATTTATGGGTGACAGGGAATCACAGTTGTGCTCTATTTCACATTGTACTTACATGTATACAGGCTGCTTCGCAAAGGAGAAATCCAACATTTGAAAGGTGACTGTTGCCAGGCAGGGGTGGGGCAGATCCACCAATGCACATTCATTCCAAACATCAGCCTAGGGCTTTTGTCACAAAGACAAATTTCTCCGATATGTATTTGTGCGTAGTGAGTGTGCTCTTAATTTGAAAGAAGCTCATCCCTTCCCCCTTTTTAAGATCCAACTGGCGTTGTGTTCCGACAACATCAGGTACGTGCAATATTTATTGGTTTTCCATTTGCAACAAAACATATGCAACATTTCTCTTTTATGTTCAAAGGAAATGGGAATAATTACATCTTCTCCTCTCGCTCCACTGCTAACGATTTCCTGAATTGCAACTTGGGTCAATTAGAAGCAAACTTAGCAGAAAGCACACCTCCAATGGACATTGCGAAGTAGCAAGACATTTCCTCATACCCCATTTCCATTTGTAACTTTAGAGTCCTCTGAGTCTAAAAAAATCCTTTCCTTTTCCTATATACAGTAGTCTAAATGAAGTCCAACATACCACTGCAGATGCAAATTTAATGCCAGTTTGGAAAAAATATGTGTTTTACTTATAAGTAATTAATCTTTATGCACAAGTTTTTACAATTGTAGGCAGAAATCAAAACTATGTGACTTGTTAATTTTTAATTGAGCAATATTTAGATTCAAAAAGTGCATTAGTCACTTTGACTGTGTTTAATATTTTACAGGATGTTGTTCTGCAAAGAAACAAATCATTGCTAATGAAAAACAATGTGCTGCTTGTAACTACTTTTGAAACATACAACCTTTCCCCCCCTCCCTTAGCTTCTGAACATCACTAGAAGTTCTGCCACTTTTATTCATAAATGATACAAGGGAATGTTGACAATTATAGTATTAATTAAATTATTGTGCTATGGTTAGAGAGACATAAAATTAGTGTGTTCATTTTATCTTCAGAATTAATTGGAGCAGCAGGTTTTTTAAATAACAAGTTAACTGGGTCAAATCATCATTGGCAGTGTTTGCACAACACAATAAACTATGGTTCACATGTCAAAGTAAACTACAGTGAGTGGTTTGCTGTGAATGCATAGAAGGCTCCTACTCCAATCTTCATTTCTAACAAGAAAGTAGAGGTGTTTTGTTGTTTTCAAGAAAGAGAACCTTTGGGTGTCAAGAAGATGCATTCTCCACCCCCATCGTTCTGCCCGGACACTGAGGTCCAGTGCCAAGGACCTTCTGGCGGTTCCCTCACTACTAGAAGCCAAGTTACAGGGAACCAGGCAGAGGGCCTTCTCGGTAGTGGCACCCGCCCTGTGGAACGCCCTCCCATCAGATGTCAAGGAAATAAACAACTACCAGACTTTTAGAAGACATCTGAAGGCAGCCCTGTTTAGGGAGGCTTTTAATGTTTAATAGATTACTGCATTTTAATGTTCTGTTGGAGGCCGCCCAGAGTGGCTGGGGAGGCCCAGCCAGATGGGCGTGGTATAAATAAATTATTGTTGTTGTTGTTGTTGTTGTTGTTGTTGTTGTTGTTGTTCTGTGCCTGCTACAACTTTATGTGCTTTTCCTGAACTTGCACAGAACGCACACAACTTTGAGGGCCAAACTACCTGTGGTGGTGTGTGCTTAAGCGTAGGAACCCCCCAATTATGTAGTGAGAAGTGTGAATGAACCATTTTTTGCACCCACTGCTTACCTCACCACAGCAAACATCCCTGCCCCAAACATTGTATTTCACCCGGCTATGGTAATTTCACATATTGAAGCTCAGCTCTGAGAGACAGGGAAAACCCAAGACATTTTGGATGCCTGAAGCGAAAACAGCAAGCAGTGCCCCACCGTGTGTCAAGGGTTACATCGTATCTGAGGCTGGCCAAGTTATTTTGGCACCCGAGGCAGAAAATTCCACAAGCACCTCTCCCTGGTAGGAGAGATACAACCATAATATTAAAGAATTAACATTTTGCTGTCCTTTCATACCATCTAGCAGGGCTGACGCTGCTGGGAAAGAAGTTTTAGGGATAAGTTATGGAGCTGGACTTCCCTTTTCATGTCAGTATTTGACCTCTTTCCTCTCCGCTTTCAGTGTGACTGGAGTAGACCTGCTTTTAAACACATGGAAATGCTATCATGGGCACTTCTAGACAGGTGCTGGAACATGGCGGCTGAAATGTGCCTTGGAAAATTAATGATGCTTTCTGAGGGAGGCTTAATTTGCAAATGGGTTATTGAGATACTGCAAATGACTCTCCGGCATCAAGGCTTTTTCTTCTTCTTATCTAATTTTCTTCTGTGTGGGAAATTGCAGTCAAATATAACTAGCAAGCTTAGGGCTAGCTAATGTATGAAGGGGTTAAGACCACAAAACTGTATTTATCAGAAGTGGGGAAGTATACATAGCTGTCAACCCTCCCTTTTTTTGCGGAAAACTCCCTTATTCCAATGCCGTTTCCCGCTGCTATCCCGGATTGTTGATATCCCTTCAATTTCCCGGATTTCAAAGGAAGCAGCTCCTCTCCCTCCCTGCCGGCCAGGGAGGCTCCTCAGCTGCGTTGCTCGGCTGCCAATAAGGAGTCTGAGACCGACTGGGGGCGGAGCTTGCATGCCTTGTGCAGCCAGACCTTCACACCCAACCAGACAGACAGCCTGCCTGCCGTCTATGCGCTCGCTCTTTCGCTCACCCGTTCGCACACAGCCTCTGGAGCGCAGGGTGGCGAGGCTACTTGGTGCCATTGCACCGCCCTCGCAGCATCCCTTATTTTCAAATCTGAAAGTTTGGAAAAAATCCCTTATTTTTAAATCCGAAAGTTGACAGCTATGGAAATATATACCCCGGAAATGATGCCGAGGAGCATGGGTTATGTACTTATTCCTCTCAAAAAGAGAAGAACACATTAAGAGGAGTTCTGTAATAGTGTACTTTCCTCTACCATTTTTCTCCTGCCTCTTAAAGAGGGAGATGGGGAAAAGGCAGTTCAACCATATCCTTTTCAGTCATTTTCCTGCTGAAAATCGCCCATGACCAAGCTGTTTTTTCACCCATGTTGGGGAAACATAAGGAGCATAATAATAATAATAAAAATTTATTTATTTATACCCCGCCCATCTGGCTGGGTTTCCCCAGCCACTCTGGGCGGCTTCCAACAGAATATTAAAATACAATAGTCTATGAAACATTAAAAGCTTCCCTATACTTCCTTCTGCTGAGGATACTTTTCCTCTCTGGTGAGCAGGCCTGAACAAGGGAAGAAATGGCCAGGTATTAGGGTTGCCATATTTTGAAGAGCGAAAAAGAGGACACATTTGCCAACTTCTACTTTTAACTATGGATCACTATTAAAGGTAGATAGCCGTGTTGGTCTGTCATAGTCAAAACAAAATAAAATAAAAAAATAAAAAAATTTCTTCCAGTAGCACCTTAGAGACCAACTAAGTTTGTTCTTGGTATGAGCTTTCGTGTGCATGCACACTTCTTCAGATACGGATCACTATGATGACTCTACCCATGAAAAAGAGGACGCGTTCTGGAAAAATAGGGCAGATGGCAACCCTAAAGGTATAGGGGTAGTTTATATTTCTCGTTGGAGTGCCCTTCAGATAAGAAAGTTAAGTTGGGCTCTTGATATGCAACACTGTTTTCACATAAGGTAAGACTGTGATTGCACATTGCTTATTAGTAATGTTATGGAATAAACAAGATGGCCGTTGCTTAACGGTTACCCAAAACTAATCAGTAGTGGTCTACTCCCACTTCTCATTATACCTGGCATGTATCATAAATGGAAGGAAAGGTGTGGGGTTTTTAATACTAAACGCCATACTAAAGTATACAAATAGCAAACATTAACCAAGAAACATTGTGCCATCTGAAGATTAACTAAGGGAATATTGCTGACCATGCTGGCAGTTAAGACCTTTTCAACCGAGAATAATTTCTCTCTCTCTTGAGACAGAGGTGCAAGATAACCTAATTCTCTTGAGTTGTAGATGGAAGAAGGCCAGACACTCCTTCACAATTTATTACTCGTGATGCTCTCAGAGTCTGCTGCGGTGATTGCTGTCCACACATTTGCTTTTTAAAAAAAGAGCTCAGGGGAACTGGTGTGTAGAGAAGCAGGTAGAGTTTGATTTAAACCTTGGCGGCCTCAGGCAGAATCAAATTGGAGGCCCTTGAGCATCTGTAGCCCCCTCCCTAACTCTGTCACCGACCCCCAACCCCCACCCCATATGATGAACCGGCAACTTTTAATAAGCTTTGTTTTAACTTCACACCCTGGCCCTTTTAGCAGGTAACTAATCCCATCTAGATGGGACATGGGTGGCGCTGCGGTTTAAACCACAGAGCCTAGGGCTTGCCGATCAGAAGGTTGACGGTTCAAATCCCCGCGACGGGGTGAGCTCCCGTTGCTCGGTGCCTGCTCCTGCCAACCTAGCAGTTCGAAAGCATGTCAAAGTACAAGTAGATAAATAGGTACCGCTGCAGCGGGAAGGTAAATGGCGTTTCCGTGCGCTGCTCTGGTTCGCCAGAAGCGGCTTAGTCATGCTGGCCACATGACCCGGAAGCTGTACGCCGGCTCCCTCGGCCAATAATGCGAGATGAGTGCCACAACCCCAGAGTCGTCCGCAACTGGACCTAATGGTCAGGGGTCCCTTTACCTTTACTTTTAATCCCATCTAACATCCCATAAAATTAAATTTGAAAATGTAGCTTTTGTTGCTTGGCTAAGCAAGCGCTCTCTACAAGCCATTTTCTGCACCAAGGAATTCAGCGATGAAACAAATTTCTTAAAGTTCTCTGGATCTGGATGTGATTGTCACCATATTGCCTAGCCCCCGGGATCATCTTGGCTGCCACAGCGAGCCATGTACCTGGCGAGAACAAAGTTATTATCATTATCATTCCTATTCATTTCATTTCTATACCTCTTTATATTTTTAAGGGGGAGGGGGAATCTCAAAGTGGCTTGCAAACTACATTAAATCATCAAATAAAACCATCCGGGGGGAGGGGATTAAGTCAAATATAAAGTATACATTCAAAGCAACATGATTAACAGGAAACTAAAATATTAATAATTTCAAAATAAAATGTTGCAAGGGAGATCAACTACAGAATGCACATTTAATGCAGTAAAGTTAACAACAACAGCAACAACAAAAACCCCTGGAGAGCCAGTGTGGTGTAGTGGTTGAGAGCGGTAGACTCGTAATCTGGTGAACCGGGTTCGCATCTCTGCTCCTCCACATACAGCTGCTGGGTGACCTTGGGCTAGTCACACTTCTCTGAAGTCTCTCAGCCCCACCCACCTTACAGAGGAGGAGCATGTGGAGGAGCAGAGACGCAAACCTGGTTCCCCAGATTACGAGTCTACAGCTCTCAACCACTACACCACACTGGCTCTGTTGTGGCTTTAAGAAATATTCTTTATTCACCTATTTATACCTTCAGTCGGCATGGGGGGAGTCCAGATCTTACTGCATGGTCATTTCAAGGGGCAGGTGCACAAGCAGCCTGCAGCCAGCCCCCTCCAAAGATGGATCTCTGCTCTACTTCTTCTTCTTCTTAATAATAATAATAATAATAATAATAATAATAATTTATTATTTATACCCCACCCATCTGGCTGGGTTTCCCCAGCCACTCTGGGCAGCTTCCAACAGAACATTGAAATACAATAATCTATTAAACATTAAAAGCCTCCCTAAACAGGGCTGCCTTTAGATGTCTTCTAAAGGTATGGTAGTTGTTGTTCTGTTTGACATCTGAAGGGAGGGCCTTCCACAGGGTGGGTGCCACTGTCGAGAAGGCCCTCTGCTTGGTTCCCTGTAAGTTGGCTTCTCGTAGTGAGGGAACTGCCAGAAGGCCCTCGGCACTGGATCTCAGTGTCCGGGCAGAATGATGGGGGTGGAGACGCTCCTTCAGGTATACTGGTCTTCTTCTTCTTCTTCTTCTTCTTCTTCTTCTTCTTCTTCTTCTTCTTCTTCTTCTTCTTCTTCTTCTTCCTCCTCCTCCTCCTCCTCCTTCCACCCAGGAACCACTATTCAAATACCCCCCATCACCTTGGTAACAGCTTACTCCTCAGGCTAAAAGATTCCTCTCCCCAATGGCCCATCAACACATTTTGTCATGTTAACAGGTTTGTTCCTCACTAAGCCAGCCAGGCTGGTTTACATAAACCAGCCCAGAAATCTCCTGCAGTTTGTGCTTTAATCCATATCCCAATTAACCAGAATCCTAGTATTTATTAATTTCTAGGGTTTACCCTCAATCTATAACACCATTAAATTTTCCAGGTCAGGAAAATGGAGGTCCTGCAAGTGGTTTGCAGGTAACAGACATGCGTCTGATAGGCATCAATATTGGCATGGCCAGGATTTTTGTTGAGGGAGGCAGGACTTTGTGGGTGAGGGCAGAACTTTTGTTGGGGGGGGCATAACCATCGTGATTGGTCAGTTAGTTAAGTATTTCTATTGTTTTACTTGATCTGGGGGGGGGTAACTGCCCCCCATGGCTACTTCCATGGGCATCAATAATTTGGCTGAACTGCAGAAAACAGATCTTTCAAGTAGGGGAGGGAGAGAAATTTGTTTCAGTTTGAATTTAAATACCCACTTACCTAATTCACACTTTCAAAACAGTATGCAAGCTGAAACACAGCCATCCTTCGAAATTCACAGCTCTCAAAAGTTTGCAGTGTGGCTCTCAAGCCAAGTAATGTGTGCAAAACGTGTATTTGCTGGGGTAAAATGTACACAAAAATGCAGCTATTAGCAAAAATAACATACAACAGGGAAAAACTGCTTTGCAATATTCACACTAAAATGCTGAATGAATTTTCATGAGGATTTTTTAAATTAAAAGAAAAAGCAAACAGATGTAGAAATGTGGATTAGAAAAATAAGAAACTGAGGGAAACTGAAATGGACACATTTGCCCATCCCTACTTTAAAGGCCCTAGGAAGTTGATGGTTCATTCTGATTTGAACTCAGTCTCAATAGTGCCTCTTCTGCTTTTTGTGTCTGTCTTTCTCAGGCTCCATCCTGTTACTGAGAAGTTCCTTTGTCCTGGAAGAGTTTGGATTTGGATTTGATATCCCGCTTTATCACTACCCGAAGGAGTCTCAAAGCGGCTAACATTTTCCTTTCCCTTCCTCCCCCACAACAAACACTCTGTGAGGTGAGTGAGGCTGAGAGACTTCAGAGAAGTGTGACTAGCCCAAGGTCATCCAGCAGCTGAATGTGGAGGAGCAGAGACATGAACCTGGTTCACCAGATTACGAGTCTACCGCTCTTAACCACTACACCACACTGGCTCTCACTGGAGGCACCTTCTTGCCTCTCCATGGTCTCTTCCCAGGTGTTAGGAATCTGACCTGCATTGGCCAGAAGGCTCATGCACTGAGCATGTCAGCCTCTCCGTGGAATTGGGCTTGAGGGCTACAGTCTCTGAGAGCCCAGGCTTGGGAGTCTCAGTTCAGGAGACCAGGTTTCAGGGTCTCTGGTTGTTGGGTTTGGGCTTGGGTTTGGTTCTCTTCCTCAGTGTAGGCCGCCAGTTCGCCACCTTCTTGGTCCAGGTTGCAGATGGCAGTCGAGCTCAGGAGAGGGAAAAGGCAGGGCAAATGCCTGAAAAGAAGACAATGTCAGAGAAAAAGGATGAGAGGAGAAATCAAGGGGGAGCAGAGATAGGAAGGAATAAGAACACAAAGAGGAAGAAATTTGAAATGACCACAGAAAGGAATAGGTAATCACAGGAGAGAACAATAAAGATGTGGTACATGATCAGAAGAATGAGAGACGAAAAGAAGATAAGCAACAGAACTGAGCACAGCAATAAGAGGAGAAAGGTGGGAAACTGGGAGACCAATAAAGAGAATATTAGCACAATCAAGATGAGAAATAATCAAAACTGTAACTGGAGTCTTACCAGATGAATCTTTGAGATATTGATTTTTTAAACCAGCAAGTCTTTACAACAGAATTAATGTGTGGATGAAACGATAGAGCGCAATCAAATAGCACAGCAAGACTTTGAACAGTAGAGGAAGTAGCAAAAGAAGTAATATTGACAATAAACAGCAGTAGAATACCAGTAAAAGATTTTGCAGGAAATGTGATAAATTGAGTTTTTGTACATTTCAGCTTCCGATTGTGTTGTGACATCTAAGATGAGATTGCTGTTAGTCAGTTAGTAGTAATATTGCCAAGAATAGAAGAAGCTATCACTGGAGCAGAAAAAAATAAATTTGAATATCATCAGCATAAATATGGTAATTCAAACCAAAGGAGTGAATCAGATGGACAAGCAAAGGAATATTCAAAGGAAATGGGCCTCTCAAACAATGAAAACAGAGAAGAGAGACAAGCAGAAACACAAAAGGAGTGAATGGAAAGATAAAGAAACCAAGAAATAACTTGTATCCTAAAATCCAATGGGAGAGATTTTTCCTGGAGGCAAGCACGTATTCCAGAAGAAATGGACTAACGTAGACACAACTTCAAATGCTGAGATACAGAGTTTGTGTTGGATGTGGGGTAGGATGGGAATTTAATGTAGGTTTGACAAAAAGTGTCACATTGTCTGAGTTGTGAATGATTTTGGATACAGGTCAGAGAGGTGATGTCAGGGATCTGCCCACCCCTGCCAGTCCAGCTCTGAGTGCTTACAGGGAGCCGCAGCCTGTGTTAACAACGGATTCATCTTCGAGTGAATCTGGCAGCCCCTGTTCAGGGGAGGAGCAGTTAGTGGCTGGGAGCCAGGGAGTGCCAGGGGTCCAGGGAGTTATTGGGAGACCTGGCACCACCCAGCAGACTCGCTCGGAGGGGGAGGCGTCAGTTCCGGCGCATATCTCACGGAGGAGAAGGCGGCAATTTAGGATGCCAAGGTTTTGGTGTTGGCGCCAAAACAGGAGGGAGGCACTTCCGGATTCTGCTAGTGACTGAGCAGACATGATAAACTGAACTCTGCATTGTAAATAGCTTTGCACTGAAATAAAGAGACTTAAAGACAAGACGGTTTGGTGTTACTATTGAGCAACTGATAAGAGAACCTGACAGGGGACAAGGGAAAGACAGAGAGGGCTGTAATAATGTGCTATCTATGGGCCATGTGGTCTTCACATGGGTTTTAGTTTAGCACAAAGCACTAGTCTGGAAATGCAAATGTGACCTTAGAAAGCCCTGTGCTTATTAAGCCTTCAAATGTGCCATATATGTATATATGTCTGTTCTGGGAACATTTTGATTTCTGAAAATGGGAGCATTTTATTCTTCAAAGGAAGTGTTTAACTTTCAAAACATAAAAATTAAACACAGATAAAACCCGGACACATTTCACTTAAAATAGTTGAGGGAAAAGTTGAAACCTGGACAATGAGGCATGAAATGAAATATGCTGGATGCCACCAGAGAAAAAGTCAGAAGCACTAAGATGAGCTTGAGGGACATCTTTGAAAACAAAGAAATGAAAGCGGTGATAGGAAAACATGTCAGAGGTAGAGAATAAAGATGCACACACATCGAGTGTGCATGGATTTGATTTGAGTTGTAAAGCCAACTATTTGAAAGCTGAGTCGTGCCAGATCCTGCTCACTGCTAGTAAACTTTTAATTCCATCACTAGTGACTAACCAGTGCAGTCTGAAGTGGCAGATTTGTGACCAAATTTTACTGACTGGTGATTGTTCAGGTAATTCAGTTCTCTGCCAAACAGCCTCCTGCCCCCCCCCCAATAAATCCTTGCTAGAAAACTAGCATGCCAAGGTAAAGGCTACACTAGACCTTTCTCCCTGGCATGTAGTTTTCCACATGGAGAAGCATTTCATGGTGGAATATTCAGTCATGTGAGATACCACTTGCAGTCTGTAGGTGGTGGGGAGGTCTACATGAACAGGGCCAAGGCCAGCCTAAGACATTTTGCCCCAAGATGGCACCGCACCTCCTATCAGAGAAGAAGTGGGGAGTGAAGATCTACATCAGGAACAAGTGAGGAATAGAAATATACACCAGGATCTGCTGCCTGAGACAGTTGTCTCACCTTGCCTCACAGGTGGGCCAGCCCTGAAAGGGGGCATGCAAAGGGAGGGTGTAAAATCTGCTCCGTTCCCCAACTTACTATTGCCAACCAACCAACTCTTTATTGCGGTCCAGAGACCCGTAATAAAGATTTGGTTGGTTGGCAACTTACTATTGCCGTGCTTCCTTGGTTTAAGCAGTTTTCTCTCAACTCAGCTCTAATATGGAAGCAAGACATCTGGGAGTAAACTATGTAGAGACTGGAGTGCAGTAACAAGGCAGGAGTGTGTTTTCATGTAAAGAACGGACACTCTCACACACCTTATTTGGAGTAAGGTAAAGGTAAAGGTACCCATGACTGTAAGGTCCAGTCGCGGACGACTCTGGGGTTGCGGTGCTCATCTCGCTCTATAGGCCGAGGGAACCGGCTTTTGTCCGCAGACAGCTTCCGGGTCAGCTTCCTGCTCTGGCGAACCAGAGCAGCGCACAGAAACGGCGTTTACCTTCCTGCCGGAGCGGTACCTATTTATCTACTTGCACTTTGACGTGCTTTTGAACTGCTAGTTTGGCAGGAGCTGGGAACGAGCGACAGGAGCTCCCCCGGTCGCGGGGATTCAAACTGCCGACCTTCTGATCGGCAAGCCCTAGGATGGTAATGTACGCCTGGTTGTTGTGTCTTCTCTAGTTTGGCATGGAGAACTGGAATCCTGTAGGGGAAATGCAGCACTGCAGCAGCATTTTTTTTAAAGCAAAATTTAAGCTGACTTGGAACCCATGCGCTAAGACCTCCCTCCGTCCTTTTGCACGAAGCACCCAAAAAATGGAAGAGGGAGCATGAAAAAATTCTTCCTTTGCTTCCACAACTTCTTTATATCAAGGATGCCTTGTCCTCAGGCTTTTCGAATAAGCCAGTACTTATGCAGAACCACCAAATACGGGGTTCCGTAGGGATAGGGTTGCCAGGTCTGCTTCCAAAAAATAGCGGACAAGCGGGGGTGTGTGTGTTAAATTATATATATATATATATATATATATATATATATATATATATATATATATATATATATATATAATATTATATTATACAATTCTATGTTTCTATGCTTGCTTCTTAGGGATCCTTGGGGCAAAGCTACCCAAGTTCCCAACAGGGGTTCCTTCTTACCTTTCCTGTATTAGGGAGGCGATCCTTGGGGCAAGGATCTCGCTCCCTCAGGTCGTCGGGCAAGTCTCCTCCAAGCCCGCCTTTCCCCCCTACGCTGGTTTGCTGCTGCTCCTGCGCGTCAGGAACAGGAAGAGGCGTCTTTTTCTTTCGCGCCTCTCCCTTTTGTTCTCCCCGCGAGTCAGGAACAGGCGGGGCAGAACTCCGGCAAGAGGCGCCCCCCCCCCCCATTTTTTAAATGTCTTGTGAAACAATTGAGTATGATTAATAATTTTTTCGGAGAATCGAGTTCAATGGATATTCGATCTTTGTCTCATTCTTACTTATGAAAAAAAAGACAAAACGCGATTCTCCTATCCTTATTCTCTTAGACTGTACAGCTTTAGATTACATACCATTTAATCATAAAGCTTTTGAATAAAAAAAAGTCCACTATTTTGTGAAAAAAAATAGTGAACATAATGTGAAAAAAATGGACTGTCCGCTCAAATAGTGGACACCTGGCAACCCTACGTAGGGATAGAATCCAAGGCTTCAGATGTTTGGAACTCTTTCGGCCTATTTAAAGCAAGTGCCATCCCAGTGAGCGAAGTCATCCCCATGTTCTGTCTGAAGGTTTTCAGAAAGAAGACAAAATTAGGACGCATGATGAAATAAAGTGTTTTCAAGTCACTGAAATGCAGAGCATTCTATATGAAAAAAACCCAATTAAAAATTAAATGAACGAAATATGTGTTGCTAATTGAATGCATTTCTTCGTTCATCCTGGAGCAGGAAGGATGTTTCAGTTGTGAATGACAAGCTTTTCTTAAAGGGGGAACCGCAGTGGCAAGAGAAAATAGATGCCACGGACTTGTAATCACACTCGTCAGACACAATGTACCATTTCTTCTTTTCTTTGCGGCAGGAACGGTAAGGAAATAGTATACAGTGGGCTCAGCAAATTGTTTTTCGTGACAGAAGTTAATTCTAAACTAAGTATTCCCTGAAACAGGAACAGAGAAAACATTTTTACATGTCTATCATTTGTCCTTAGAGGACACGAAACAAATATGTTTTATAAAGCTTGACACTGGTATTATTCTGCGTGGCCTCCGGCTATATGCTTTTCTTTCCTGGTTTGTAGAATTGAAGGGGGTAAGAAAACAGCTTCGCATTAAGAGGAACACAGTGCACAGGTTAATCATACCATGCAGAAATCAAAATGTTGCCAACGGAAGATGGAGCATGAACAGCCAGGGAGCAAAAAATAAAATAAAATAAAATAGAAAGATGTTGGTGAGGGAAGCTGTGGGGTGCTAATATCTCTGTTGCATTTCAGACATACACTTCTTGACAACAGAAAACGCTTGTAATAATCCCACTGACTGAAAAGTGAATTTCAGCATTTCTTAATCGAGAGATCCACTAACTGGGGCTGGAAGTGAAACTGAAGATGTTTAAGTTTTAAAAAGGAAACCAGTTAAAGGCAGAAAATATGTGATTTTCACATTATCATCTGCAGCAGATATAAATCAAGGTTAAACTTAGCTTTCTGTTCAAAATACAGAGAGCAGTATGGTACAGATCTTCTACTAATTGGGTACCCATTAATTAGTCAATTAGTCTATTCACTGCAGCCTTAAAGGTGTCAAAGGTTGAAAATTTGTTCATACAATCTCAGACCTTACTCTGCTAAGAAGATCCCTGCTGGAATTCCCTTCCTATGCTACTCTGCCCTTCCGAAGAATTTTAGTATTATCAATATGTGAAGTTCTTGTTTTGAACAGTATTTATTGGTTTATGGAGGAGGTATTTCTATTCTGCCTTTTTGCTGCAAATGCTTCATGAAACAAAACATACAACTGAAATATGAGGGAGAAATCTGTTCTGTTGCAAGAATGGTGGCATGGTCTTCAGTACTCTAGACTTTACTAAGGTTTTTGTATTCTCTGGACTGTCATTTAAATTACCACGCATGTCAAAGTGGGTCTTTGCAGGGTAGCATCATTGTCTACCTGGTCTTAGAAATGGTGGTCCTGTCAATACAGCCCAAGAATACATTCGCTTTTGTGCCACAGCATCACATTGTCAGTTCATGTTCAGTGTCTAATTCACTGTCACACCTAAATAGTTATCTGAAGCTTTGAAAATAGGCGCTGCCTATTACTAGTATCCGCCAATCACTACTGTTGAACCCATGAGTTCTGGACACTTCAAAGCCTCAATCTAAGCCCAAAACAGTTTCACAAAACCATAATACATCTTCATGTGCATAGCCTACATTGCTCAAATCTACTTCATAATACCTCATAATCCTTCCACAATCTTATAAAGTACACTTGTATGAATGTTGCTGTTGGCATCCATGTGTCTCGAGAAACAATGGAGTATGCCTCTGGGGGTGATGTCCATCCGCTGTGTTAGCAGCACAGAAGTGACCTCCCCAGGGCGCAAGTCTGGGCACGGTATATGGCAGTCCTCAGCTACCCAGATGACAAGACCCCCTTCTTAGCCTTGTTGATGTGGTCCAAAGGAAAGCAGAGCAATACGTTTGCCACCATGGCTGCAGAAGTTGCCAGAAGGAGATGTTCAAGGCACTATCCATCTGTCTTAGGCTGGGGGCGGGGGGCCGCCCCAGGTTCCATCATGGAGGGGGTGACAAATTATCAAGGAACAATTACTGCCCTACTAGGGTGGTTAATAAAAAAACTTTTTTTTTATTTTAGAAAATGCCTGCTCCAAAGGTCTTATCTTACTACACTAGGTATTATATAGCTATATATGAAATTTCATGCATATCAGTTAATATCTTGACCCTCCTCCACGAAAATAGCTGTTTTCCTATGTCGTGAAGGCTGAAATTTCAATTCAGTGGAGCACTTACTGTTCCCAACCCTAACCCTGCGGAAAGCCATCTAATTAGACTTTGATTTTGACATGTTTTTAGGAGGTAATTTAATTATTGTTTGATTTTATATCAATGTTATGTATCTGATGTTAGCCGCCCTGAGCCCGACTTCGGCCGGGGAGGGCGGGAGATAAATAAAAGTTTATTTTTACTTATTATTATTCCTTTGTAAGAAAATATGAAATAACGTAAAACCATTTTTGCAGGCAAAAAAATAAATAAAAATCAATGGGGGGGGGGGAAGAAATTTTCCGCACCACTGCAATATTCTGACCAGAGGTGTGCTCAACATATTGTTGGGGTAGATTTTTCCTTCTTCTTGAGAACACTTAGTCTGTGCAAATGTTTATTCTTTTAAAATACTGTTCCCTGGCTCCAACCTCTTCCTGCTTCCAGGATCAATCACAAATGCGATCCCACCCAATCTAGGATGACATAAGCCCTCTTCCCACATCAATCACATGGAGTTCCAGGCATAGAAAGGACCTCAACACTGAAATCTCCAAACCAGTTATCTTGACACAATGGCCGTGCGCAGACCTTTTTTGCCTGATCATTTTTGCGCACAAGACATTCCAGAACTAGATTGAACTACGGTATGAGATTTGGGGTTTTATTTGATGAGCAATGTTTAAAAAGTATGTACCTATTTGTTGCAGAAAATAAAACGTCTTGAGCTTCACCTAGCAGGGAATGTATGCACTGCGAAAAGATGACTTCCTGCTTTACCAGATTCAGCTTACTTATTAATAGAAAGGGCTCTGAAGGTAGCAATTTATGAGTGCCTAGGCCCAGCTTTGTGTGTAGAAAAGCAGCCTGGTGGGTTAATACATCCACCTATAAATAAAAGCAGTGACAGCTCTCCTGTCAGTACACACTGATGGACGGTTCCTTTTTCTGCCATTATAGCCTTGTGAATGTGGGAAAATTAATTTAAGTGGTAGTTAATTTCTAATGAATTCCATTCAACCGGTTAATATGGTCCCTTGATGTTATGGTAACCTTCATGGATCATTGCATTATGTAAATATATATATATATATATATATATATATATATATATATATATATATGTATGAATGTTGAGTTTTGTCAAACCAGGTACTTACACACACACACACACACACACACACACACACACAGACACACACACACACACAACTAGAAAAAATTAACTATCACTGAAAACTAGGTTATTTAATATATTTAATAGCTAATTAAACTTCCTTAAAATGGCCCTACGGGGCAAAGTCATTCATCATTAATTCTTGCCACCACTATTCATCTTTCTGCAGTGTGTCACCATTACTTTTACTTGGGGCCAAATTATAAACTTGCACTCAAAGAACATGTGCAACAGACTCCCTAACAACGTGATTTTACGCGTGTTTGTTCAGTTACACCAGAGGAAGCGTGCATAGCACTGCAGCCCTAATTTCAACAACTGTGGAACGATCATATGACTCAGCATTTATGAAAGTATTTTGTCTCTTTCCAAAGGGAACACAGCTGACAAGGCATTTGCACAGCTTGTTTCCTTCTTATGAGTTTTCTTTTCCTCCATTTCTCCCTCTCCACTTCTTCCCCTGCCCCCACCCCACTTTCTACTGGGGATAAATTTATAAAAAAATAAAATAGAAAAGGAATGTGCATCTATAGGGATACAATACAGCTTTGAACGGAGTCAGACCATTGGTAATACTTCTCCAAGGTCCTTGGGCAAAGATCTTTCCTGAATGGAGATATCAGGGACTGGCACTGAATTATTGAATTATTTTTCAAATCGTTGTCTTCTTAATCGTTATCACCATATGGTCCCTTTTGAGCATTTAAAATGCTTTTGCACACGCAAGCTCCTCCCAACATGGCTGGATGGGGCTCATCCAAAACTTCTGGAGAGCAACAGTTTGGCAAAACTGCTCTAAGTTATGTTGAACTGTTTGGTGCACTGGTACATCTAACCTACTGACATATCAGCTTTATACCAGTTTAAATCTGGCAAGTTTTTTCTTTAAAAAATCTGTTGCATTAGTGGCACATTGTAGCTTAGTTTCGCCATTAATAGTTTTTTCCATGAAGCATCAATGTGTTATGCTAAAACACCTCGAGTCTGCCATGAATAACTGCAGGTTATGCAGCAGAAGCCTATTTGGCAAGAAACCCCCCCCCCCCAAGTTTTACAAATGAACAGAGGATGAATCATTACTGAGCTATAGAGCTGCAGCTCATCTGTATTTGAAGATGGGAGATTTGAAGACTAATTTGGATACTCTATTCAAGTGTACGTTAGATGCATTTTAAAAAATGCATCTTACTTTGCCTGCTGTCCTCCACCCCACTTCTTCATAAAACAAATACTTTGATAAAAATTGGTTTGGATCTTGCCACAGATGGAGGCAACTAGTCACCTGCAAAAGCCTGTGGCCTTGGCTGTAGATCTCCGTGTGTGTGTGTGTGTGTAGAATATTAATTCATTTATATGCTATCTTTCCTCCAGTGGGCATATATGAGAGCGCCAGTCATTCTTCCCTGCTAGTACTGATCAGATGAAGACTTGGGTAGCTTTAGTAAGGTTTTGCATCATTTGTCTTCTGACTACAACCTGAGTCCAGCCATCGGATGCACATCCATGTTGGAGCAATTGTATTTTCCATCACGGAGCAACAAGACTACTTCTAATCTACATGCATCTAAAAAGCATTGTACAAAAGGCATGCATTCCCTCCCTAGAAATTATCTTTCTAGTCCTGCTTGATTTTAACATGCTAAACAAAGAGAAGGAACTAAACACTTCCTTTGCAATGCATAGCAATGGCCGGGGCCAGGTGTCTAGAAAGACGTCATCTGTCAGTTAGCTAACCTCAGTGTATCCCCCGCTGATCCAGTCAGACAGAGCTCCCCAAGCAGTAACGTTCAGACATTTTCCCCTCACCTGTCATTATTAAAAAGACATTGTCCTTACTTCAGCAACTAGAGCGGTGTTTCTTATGCACTCTGCTGCAGTCTAAGCCTTATACTCATTAATATACATAAGCTGCAAGATTCTTTCAGTTGACCTAGTTACATATCCACCTGTTGAAGGGCAGAAAGTTGGAGGGAGGGGAAGCTTTCTTTCTTTCCTTTCTTTACCACCTATTTTATCAGAGTTCCTGCATAGTTATTATACTACACAGGCCAAGAAAGATTATCTGTTTCAAGTTTGCAATACATAACATTATAATGATTTACATTACCGTTTTTAAAGCACTAGCTGCAAAACTGAAAACTAAGAGTTTTGGACAGTTTCTCTTCCAGACTTTGTCTCAAGCTGATTTTTACACACATAAAACCCCAGAGAATTATTCTATCCCCTCATCCACCCACCAGTCATAGTCCCAAATTTCAGAGACTCCCAGTGATATCAGGAGTACAATGAACTCAGAATGCCTCTTCCAATACCAGCACACCTATGAATCATTGAACCATACCTTTCAATTTACTTGGTGGTGGGGATATTGCATTTGAGATACTGATGAGGGGCCTCTGCTCCTTTCCTGGCACTAATTATCCTTGGTGTGTGGTTTTCCAGGGCACTTATGGCTGTGAGGCACCCAGAAAACTCCCTTCTCCCAGAGCAACTTGTGCTTGGAATGCTAACCATGTTCACAATGTTGTCCCCGGCTGCAAGAAATCCAGGGATGTGTAGTCTCTATGGTGCCTTGTATCCACTGTAAATACTCGGGTACCTGGAAAACTTGTGCTTCGCACTATCCCTTCTTGAATTACAAGCGCTATTAATTCCTGACCACTGACCATGCTGGCTGATGGGGAAATAAAAACCTAGAGTGCCACAGACTAGTCCCCCCCCTTTAAAAGTGTCCACCTTTACATAAAGAAACAAACACTTCCAACAGGGATTACAAGTTTAAGCATCACAGAAGTTACTTGTCCAATTTCAACATTTATTTAGAGACCTTTAAATAGGTCATTACAAAATAATAATAATAATCTTATGATATATTGTACCTTGCTAGGTATTTGTCTGTGTATCAGCCTCATGGCATTTATAGAGCAACATTAACTTTCACCCATATGAAGCATAATAGCCAGTCAAGAGATACAAGATCTAGCTTGACTTTATATAAATCAGTTAGTTCAAGCTTGTAGACTGCCACAATCTTGGTTGCTTATGGCAAGAACGGACTCCAGACACTAAAGTTTTTGACACAGTTCCAGAGAACTGTTCCCTTTTTAGACCATTAGGTGTCAAAAACAACTGAGGTTGTAATCCTGTACACACTTCCCCATGCCTGATTAAACATAATGGAAAGTAATTCTAAGTAGAGTAAAGGGACCCCTGACCGTTAGGTTATTAAGTAGATATAATGTAGATTAATTCTAAGGAGACATGCACTCAGATATGGGGGAAAGGCAAATGAAACAGACTGGTAGCTCTGACTCTTGGGCATTTGTGACATCTGCCAGTATGATGGCTGGTTTACTTGCTTTCACCGGCTGAGCCCATGGCAGCAATTTAAAGTGCATGCCCAGACTGACTGTGTGGTCAGCTGTCATCCCTGTTCTAACCACAGATACATTATTTTTAAAAGAGAAACAGAAAGCAGAACATAAGATTATAATCCTGCCATAGCTGATTGTGATGGGGTAGATTTAAAAAAAAGCACCAAGTGAAAACTCTCCTAGCTTTGTCTGATTTGTGACCTTTGTTTGGATGTACTGAATTCTGGAAATAAGCATCACTGTGATCAATAAGACTTAACTTCAGTATAGGATGGTAACTACTTTATAGTTTGTTGAACTAATAAATCTTTGACACAGTTTAATTATAATTATATTCTAATTTTAGAACAGTTTTTGAAGTAAGCAACACTTTAAATGATTTTATTTGTCAAAGCTGGTTGGCTTAAAACCGCCCTGGCTTACAACCGAACAAGGTTTCCTATAAAAGACAATGTTTCTTGTATGCAGGATAATCAGAATTGTCCTCTTCAGTGACCAGTGAAGACTTGTGCTCACAAATTTCTTCCATCCGCTAGTAGTCTTACAACTTTCTCTGCTTGTGCCTCGGATGCGCTTTACAGTACACATACAAATGGCCACGCCTGCGGACAATGTAACAGTCCTTGCAACGCCTTCTGAGGGCTACCTTGCACTTTATGCCAGCGACTGGCTGCAAGCTGAGAGGCAGGCAACCGGTGAGAAAGGGCAGCAGATCCACACGGCATGGTTTGGCGGCAGGTAAGGTCTGCAATGGGCTGGCAGTCTTTGAGCGTCCCACCAGCCAGGAGGAGAATAAGCGGGAGGCTGTGCTGCAGCTCAGGAACCTGGCAGACGTCACGGACGCAGCCATCACATTCCGCAAGAGCAAGGAGGCCATTGTGCCCAAGCTTAGGAAAGGAAGGGAGGAATTAAAACATCAGCAACACATCCATCAACTAAAGGCTGCAATCCAACACGCTAAGTCCTTTGCACTCTTGCCTGGGAGTAAAGTCTCAATGTGGTTTACTTTTGAAGAAATGTAAGTAGGATTACATATAATAGAATAATAATAATAATTTTTTTATTTGTACCCCACCCATCTGGCCGTGTCTCCCCAGCCACTCTGGGCGGCTTCCAACAAATATTAAAATACATCAATAGTAGAGTTAGAAGGGACCCCCAGGGGTGGTCTTGTCCAACCCCCTGCAATGCAGCAATCCTGCCCGCAGCCGTCCCTGGGTGGGATCGAACCACCAACCTTGACCCCACTGCACGTAGCAACGCTGTGCATCCCCGAAGTGGGAGGAAATGAAGCCAAAGGTTCTTCCTCCCCTACACAAAACGCATAGGGTAGAGCTGCAAACCTTGGGGAAAGGGCGGCCCAGCAACCACTTGCGAGTCCGAACTGGCTGAACTTCACTGCGCGATAACGAAAGGCGAGGGTAAACAAGCCCCTTCCCGCGCATGCGCAGCCTCCCGCGCCCTCCCCCCCCTGCGACCCTGCTGCGCACGCGCACAGCTCCCTTTCTCCTTCAACAGCCTTGGAAGCCCACAGCGCATGCGCGAACCGGAGCCTCCGCTTCCAGTCAGGCCAGGTAACGGGGGGCAAAAAAACAACAACCCTAAAGCTTTACTCCCCATAAAAACTAACATTCCACCCTGCCATCCCTTTACCGGGGGGCGGAGATGGTCCGCACTACGTACCGGACGAACAGCAACGTCTCCGGCCTCTAGCCTTCCGGGAAGAGGACGAAAATGACGAAGGCGCACGTGACTTCTTCTCTCCCCGCCTTTTTTTTTTTACGTACTTACGTTTCCCTCTGCCTCGCGCAGGGGCTGTTACGTCAGACGCTCGCGGGCCTCCGGGGGGGCGTGGCTTCGGCTTCGCCGGGCGACGCGCTCCGTCGTCCCTCTGTGGGCCGCGCGTGCGCAGTGCGCGCTCTGTGCGTGAGGAGGAGGGGCGTCGCCGAAATGGCGGGTCTATCTGTGTCCTTGGGAGGAGCGTCCCGGGCGGGCTTGGCTTTGGCGCGGGGCGTCGTGGCTCTCCCCTCCCTGCGACCCGCCTTTGGGAGAAGCTACGGCGTGGAGACGTCCCCGACCGGCGAGAAAGTGACGCACACGGGACAGGTGACGTGAGCGGCGAACCCCCCGCCCCCCCCCAGCGAGTGTTCAGATAGAGTGCCTCTGAGCCTGGAGGCTCCACTCGTCTCCCTGCTCTGCTGGTGCAGCAGCAGCAGCAACAGCGTTTATAAGCCCCCAGTCCCTGCCTTCTCATTCCAAAGAGGCTTAGAATAAACTTAATCGTTTAAAATAAACTTTTATTTAATTTAAGTATTCGTTGGTTTTGCGTATTAAAATGGTATACCGCCTTTCACCCGAAGGCCTCAGGGTGGTTCACGGCATCAAAGCAAGAGGAAGTGCTGACCTATAAAAGTCCTTAAGTGGTTCAGGATACGCAATGCTTCAAGGGCTGCCTCTCCCCAAACAAAAATAGCCTTTTCTGTAGTGGCTCCCTGCATGCGGGATGCTCTCCCCAGGGAGGCTCGCCTGGCTCCTTCATTGCAGGCAAAAGCATTCCTTTTCAACCAGACCTTGAACAATCTGGCATTTTAACTGTGTTTGTGGGCAGGTGTCATTGGGGTTTTGTTTCATTTTGTTTTTTTGATAGGTGTTTTGGGTTTTCATTTTGTATTTTTTTTATTCTGTAAACTGCCCTTTGACCTTCAGACAGTGAGCAGTATGTAAATTTAATTGATAATAAAAAATAAAATAAAAGATACAGAAGCCAAAAAAAAGGCGTATTTCTCTCTCTCTCAGGTTGTTGGTTCCTGTAGGAGCTTATGGCATGAATTCCCCCTTTGGCCTAGGCTTTCCTCTCTTGTTTTTGTTATAATTGCTGCCGTATCTATTTTATAAAATGTATTCTGTTCATAACTATCTTGATCATGCCCTTGTTACGGAAAAAATCTAGGTGCTTAAGTGTTAAAACATTTGAAAGCCGCCAGATGGGCGGGGTATAAATAATAAATTATTATTATTATTATGTTGTGCAGTGGTAAAATTAACACAGTTGCTTGCATCCACTTTGCTGAGCTCTGGATTTAAGAGTTTTTCTTATGGACCGGCATGATTCCCTTTTCTTTGCAGATGCTTGAACATTTCCAGTGGGAAGTCAGAGGTGCTTAACTTTGATTAGATTGCATCAGTTGTACTTTAACTTTTTTTATTTAGGTGTTCAAGGACTTATATACCGGTACCACTCCAGTTTGCAATATTCTCTAGGTGGCTAATGAGTAAAGGTAAAACAGCTGTAGAAAAATTGGCATTTTAAAAGAAATACATTTTCATGTTATCGTATAAGCCAGCTAGATGATTTGGCTGGGTAAATGAAATGACAGGACATGAGATTTAGTGCCAGGCAATTCTTCCTTAAGAGGGCATTCTAATGTGGGATGCAGCAGCTAAGAAAACCCTTTCTCCAGTCTTCAGAAGGTTGGAGGTGTCAGAGGAGGGTGATTGCACATTTACTAGCAAGGAAGCTGCAATCCTGTGCTCTGTTACCTAGATATAAGCCCTGTTGAACTGAATGGCAATTACTTCTGTGTGTTTGAGTATCAGCAAATGGGTTTAGGAGCCTTCCCAGGTGTTTCAAAATTATCAGTCACTTGCAACCAGGTGAAAATGCCTGGGCACCAGGATGGGTCCTGACATTTCCACCATCTGGAGGTGCATGCCTGGGGATCATTGGATCTTAACATACTACCATCCATCCTGGAGAATTCTATCAGTTACTGGTATATTTTATCTGGACAATCAGAATGAATTTCAGGAACCAAAATGCTTTTTTTCTGTGCAGCCTGAGCAGGAACAGTGAACAGCTTTATAGTTCATTGTTGTAGCTTGTCTTCACTTACCCCACCGGCCTGCTCACAGTTGTGAAGAATATCCCTATATTACAAATGGTCCATGTCACCATTAAGAAAAACAGATCAGAATAGGCCAATATGTATGGACTGTCCCTGGTTAAAGTGACTTTTCTTTTAAGTTCCCAGAGTTCTTAACCTAGTTCAAGGTAGTCATCTGAACTAGCCATGTGTTTAACTCGTAATCAATCAGTCAGTCAGTTCATCATTTGGAAAATTAGACTTTGCCCCAAAATGGCAGCTAGATATTCTGTTTTGGCGAATGCAACTTTGGTTTAAAGAGCCATTTGGCACCTAGCTTATGTATCTTAGTTTATAACACTGGCTTCCTGGACATGAAACCATGTTTTTTTCCCCCATTCTAAAGTGCCCCCATTTTTCCACGCAGCTGTTTGTATTTTCATAATTAGAATTTTGTAAGAAATAAGTTAATTTCACATAACAGCAATGCTCCGTGTTACCAATCAGAAAGTAAAGAAGCACCAGTCTTTTACCAATAACTTGAAATGCCCACCTTTGCTGTCATTAGGGGCCCCAATTTTGGAACTAACACTAGATCCTTCAAAAAGCATTAAAAAATACTTTAGATTCATTGGATAAGCAATACCCTGTATTTTCTTCATTTGTGCCAACAGTCAGCTTCTCAGATCCTCTAATAAGCAGGCAAGCCAAAAGGATATGATAAACGTCCGTGGGCGAGTTGGAAAAATGCTGTAGGCAATGCAGAGAAATGCCAACAAAAAGTCTTGTTTTGAGCTGTAAATTTGGCTTAATCTATGAGAAGGAAGTTGCCAGTGATAATTAATTTTATGGAAATTTTCATTATCAACTAGAATTGATTCAGCTGAAACACTCTTCCAAATCCAGGACTATTGGATGAAATCCAGTGTCCAACAGCGGAACAGACACCATTGATAGAATGGATTTCCCTTCTCCTCTAAACCTTCCCCCCCCCAAAAAAAAAGTCTCCATCTGAAGCAGATTTGGGGGCACACAGGAGGTTGTTGAGAGGAGGGGAAATCCCACTGCATTCAACTTTGGATGTTGCTCATTATTCCATAGAAGATAATACTGTAAATGAAGAATCTATCCTATCTAGTATTGAATATATTTCATTTCCTGGCAAATGTTAGACACTCCCCACAGTCACCAGCAACATCAAAATGTTTGGAAACTTTGTTTCTATACTTATTGTTCCTTATCGTTAATCCTTTTTCAACCACACTGCAAATTCCTTGAGCTCAGAATTCTAAGTCTTCTCCTTACGTATTTATTATATTCCTACCTTATTTCAGGTTTTTGAGGAATCTGACTACAGGCGGGCTCGATTTTCTGGTCGACAGAAAGAGGTAAAATTCACGTTAGGAAGCGTTTGCCTTGATTCTGTGCTTTTACACATTTACCGACACAATGTTCATTGACTTCAGCTGTGAAGGAACAATCCAGCTTAACAGCTTGCACTGTTTCGACTTCCACCAAATTAAAATAGATTTATAGAACTTAAGTCACATACCTCAGCTAAAATCTTTTATTGGTTGTGAGAGTGGGTTGAAACTTACTTGGAAACTTTGGAGAACATCCTGATGCTGCTTGGGTGTTTGAAACTTGTAGTTTCTGCACTTAAAAGGTAAAGGGACCCCTGACCATTAGGTCCAGTCGTGGACGACTCTGGGGTTGCGGCACTCATCTCGCTTTATTGGCCGAGAGCCGGCGTACAGCTTCCAGGTCATGTGGCCAGCATGACTAAGCTGCTTCTGGCGAACCAGAGCAGCACACAGAAACGCCGCTTACCTTCCTGCTACCTATTTATCTACTTGCACTTTGACATGCTTTCGAACTGCTAGGTTGGCAGGAGCAGGGACCGAGGAACAGGAGCTCACCCTGTCGCGGGGATTCGAACCGCCGACCTTCTGATCGGCAAGCCCTAGGCTCTGTGGTTTAGCCCACAGCGCCACCCGCGTCCCTCTTAGTTTCTGCCCTTAGGCCCGGTTAAACGCAGCATTGAACATGTTCTTTTTAAAAAAACACACAAACAAACCACAAACTCTTACCTGTGTGACGTTTGTCCCGTAGGTGTCCCATTTTAAAGCAGGGTTCCTTGGCTATATGTGAAGTATTAGTGTGGCCAAAGATCCACAGTCCAGACAAGTGCTGTGTTATGTTGATGTGTGAAGCAGTTACATTAAATGCTACATGTTTCTTGTATTGTAGGCATCATGTTTAAATGGGGTCTATTCTGTATACGAAAATAGGGTAATGTTTAGTGGGAGTGGAGCATCAGGTGCAAATGGGCAAACATCGTTTCTGCTGCAACAGAATCTAAAAACTGCTCTACATTTTTTAAGGTGACTTCCTTAAAAATGTAGTGAGCACTGAGTAGCATGCCAGCCTCCCATTAGTCACTGCTTTTAGCGCTTTTGACTTTACCTGGCTGTTACAATAACAGCACACCCGTTTTCCTGGCTGTTACAATAACAGCATACCCTTTTATTTGTTGCCACGGTGGAAAAGATTCCGTAGCAGATGAACTAGATGCAGTGGTAATGCAGTGGTACCTTGGTTCCTGAACAGCTTGGCTCTCAAACAAATCGGCTCCCAAACGCCGCATACCTGAAAGTAAGTGTTCTGGTTTGCGAATGCTTTGCAGAAGCCGAACGTCTGGTGCAGCTTCCGCTTGAGTTCAGGGAGCTCCTGCAGATCGGAAGCCGCGCCTTGGTTTTCGAACAGTTTCAGGAGTCGTACGGACTCCCAGAACAGATTAAATTCGAGAACCAAGGTTCCACTATACAGTAGTTGACGGGAACACTGGACTTTCATCTTCAGCAGACACTAGATCCATTCAGTCTTGGCACTGTTTATGTTTTTATTTCAGATCTGTTTTAAAGTACAGAATCTGGTTGTGTGCGTTTATTCACTTGCATATTTATATCCTGGTTTTTAAGGCAAGTCTTTGCAAAGCAGCTTACAGTAATGGAACAAGTAGCTTGTGGCTTAATCATTAGTTCTAGGATGCGGCCAGGATCTTACTGCACTGCTGATAATGCAGCAGCCCTGATTGTGGCTAAAAAGTTACACAAAATGTTAATGAGGGCAGGGAGGAGGAGGAGAAGAAGGTTCAAAAGGAACTCTCAGCTCGCCATAAATACACCGACGAGGAAGAAGAGATAGCCAATTAGTTCTGCCCTGTTTCAGGCACAGGACTTTGCAATATCTATGGTAGCAAAAGCCGCAGCCTGTGTGCCCATGCCACTAAAGCAAATGTATAGTTGGAGCTGTCTGGCACTGAAAACCTTTGCTTCGCTATAATAGGTGAATGAAAGCTTTGCAATCGATTTGATCGCTCAGCAGCCTGTGAGTGAAGTTGAAACCAGAGTGATATCCTGCGATGGTGGCGGCGGAGCTCTGGGACATCCTAAAGTGTATATAAACTTGGTAATGTAATCTAATCTTTCCTTTGTGATCCCATCTACTGTTTTCCATTATTATTATTATTATTATTATTATTATTATTATTATTTTGGGAGGAAGATATGTGTACAACTGAGACTGACCAGTGTATCTCATCAGCTGTGTGGCAGTCTAGAATGATCCTTGGTACAGTGGGACCTCGACTTACGACGATAGTGTGTTCCGACGCAATTTTCGTAAGTCGAAAACATTCGTAAGTTGAATCCCCATAGGAATGCATTGAGCGAAAAAAATTCGTAAGTCGAAATTCGTAAGTCGAAAAAATCCTATTAAAAGCGGCCGCGACTTCCATTCGTAAGTCAAAAAATTCGGTTGCGGCGGCCATTTTGTTTCTCCCGGAAGTCATTTGTAAGTCGAAAAACACGTAAGTCGAATCACTCGTAAGTCGAGGTCCCACTGTATATCTACTGTGCTTGCTTCCTATTGCAAACTGCAACATTGAGAATTGCCTACTACAGGGCAGGCCACAATTAAGAGCTGATAGGTTGCATTCAGTTTTGTGACTCACGAGTTGTGCAGGCCTGGTTTAAGGGATAAGTGTTAATGATTCCCTCAGTTGCAATTTTTATGTGTATTTTCAAGGTATAGTCATGTGTGTATTGTCTTTTCCTGTCTTTCGTTCATTCTCCATGTTGCAGCGACCATTAATGTCAGTCTCTCTTCTGATTGTTTCATTTTAATTATTGCTTATTAAAGCAGCTTGCCAGTAAGTTCAGATGTATTCTTGAGTAGATTGCTTCATTTTAATAGCTTATATCTTGTTAGCTGCCTAACATAGAAGAAGGAAAGGCTTTGCTAATCTGAAGCCTTTGTCAGTTTTTATGCTTTAATTGCATTCTTCAGAATGGGTAGAAGGAAGTGTAGGCAAACAGATAAAAATATTTTGAAATTGATAGTTGAGGAGAATGAGATGGGCAATTGTTATAGCTGTGCCTCAGTCATATCAGCCCCTTTGTAGAGGAAAATCAAAATTATTTCAGCTCACATAGAAAATTGTATATTTCCCTAGCTAAACTTTCAGGAGTATTTATTCATCATTGATATGATTTGAATAATCTTACCCACCCTTCCCCATTTGGCAGTCAGATACTTGTTGAATATGTAAGCACCGAATTATTAAGAGAGGGACAGTAACTATTAAGATTTGTAACGAAAATGATGTGTGAGTTGCTCATGAAATCCATTTTGTAAAATGCATCCATACATGCTTAGAAGTTTACTTTTGAATCAACATGAATAGGATTAAGCTGCATGCCAACCTTCAGAGCATTTTTGGGGGGCATGTGAACAGAATTGTTTTAAATAGAAGTATTTGCGCTACAGCTATTTTATATGGAACTGTATTTACAGCACTAAGGTAAAATTATAATTTTATTCCACCCCATCCCTCAATTTTCCCACTTGCAGGACAAAGATACAAAAACGGGAACATGTGGCTACTGTGGACTCCAGTTTAAGCAGCAGCACCATCACTGAAAATTGCCTTTAATATACTATGTTATAGTATTAAATAGATATTTAAAAGACGTCGTGAGTGATTTTTTTTTTTTTTAAATCCAGTGTTATTCTTAGAATGGAATGCCCACAACTATACAGCAAGTACTTTGTTCTTTCCCAGCTTTCTACATATAGCATATATACCTTATACTTTTTTTTTTTTTACAAAGGATCCTATCAAAACCATCATCAAATCATAGCATGCTTGATGGTGTTGGGTTCATGTATATATAAATGCAAGAAAACCATTTTAATTTTACTGGATCCAAATTTTACCCAGGCGTCACGGAAAAGTAAAGTATGTGTATTTGCATGCACAGATACACAATTTCTGTCTATCAGGGGTG
The DNA here is from genome assembly GCA_034642065.1 of Darevskia nairensis. Taxonomy (NCBI): domain Eukaryota; kingdom Metazoa; phylum Chordata; class Lepidosauria; order Squamata; family Lacertidae; genus Darevskia; species Darevskia nairensis. Next base: position 40,416 of record JAWWNI010001293.1, on the reverse strand, counting down.
AGGTGACCCCTGGGGAAAGGGAAGAGAAACAAATGAGATGATACCTATAACACTTAGAATTTGATATGTTTCCACAGGGCCAAACAGGTAGGCCACTGCTGTCATCTGAACAAGTTCATTAAGGCTGCAATCCTAAGACATTTACTTAAGCCCCATTCAGTTGGACCTCTGAGCAAACATGATTAGGATTGTGCTGTAAATTGCATATTCCAGATTATTAAGCAGACTTTTGTTCGTCTTTTGTGATGCCCCTAGCGCTTTGAATGTAAACTAGTTAAGGGCTGTTTTAAACTTCCAACCTACAAACAGCCCTTTCCTGTTGACTTTGGCACCAATGAACTACTCATCTGCCACAGAAATCCTGCAGGGCATAGAGGATTCTGGGGTACACTATAGGTTCACACACAGTTTTCTTGAGACACCCAGTCAGGCTTAGCATATATTCAACAATCCCCTATGGCTCTTTTTTTCAGGAGATCTGTTTACTATCATTGATTAATGTTCTTTTGGTGTATAGGAACACAGTTTGAAAACCATTGTACTGTACTAATGAGTATAGTATAAGAATATTTTTAAAACGCAATGTTGGCATATTGGTAACTCTGTGTTTGCAGGGGGAGATATTGGCCGTAACCTTCTTCTAGAAGAGTTGTTGCAAACAGTTACTGTCCGTGCGCTGATGTTCTCTGCTTCTTTGAGGCACAGGGGTTTTTAAATATTTTATAGAATTAGATTTTTAGAGTACTTTACAGCATTCTTGATTAGCCCTTGCTACTCTCTACAATATAACAGAAATAAGAATTTTATCTTAATCTTACCATACTGATCCAAAATCTTACTATTTCAGTTACAGCATCTGCAATCTAGGAATGATACATGCAGTCACACAGCAACCAATGATCAGTTTAGCTTCTTGCTGTATGTGTGTGTGTGGGGGGGAGAGCTGGCTTTGTATAAATGAGAAGTACCACCGTTGGTGGGAAGAGAATTCCCCCAGCAACACAACACTTGGGAGTAATTTTTTTGCAACTCTTCCACCTTAGTAAGATTAGTAAATCACAATAAGGACCTCATTTCAGATTTTGCATTGGAGTGTATTCTGAATAGTGCTTCCCTTGTTAAAAACGTATTGGCAATATACATACCAAGTTTCACTGTTAACAGCTTAGTGCTCAGGGGAGATAATATACTAGGGTGTGCCTTACATATTTCCTCTGTCTCTTGGGAGCATGTGTAGTAAACGTGTATTTAAACTTGGAACTGTAGATTTGTGTCCTGTACATGCATGCTACATTACATTTAGATGCTTCAGTGCTCAGGTGGTATATAACGTGTCCAGAGGAGAGCAACCAAAATGGTCAAAGGCCTGGAAATGATGCCTTATGAGGAACGGCTTAGGGAGCTGGGTATGTTTAGCCTGGAGAAGAGAAGGTTAAGGGGTGATATGATAGCCATGTTCAAATATATAAAAGGATGTCATATAGAGGAGGGAGAAAGGTTGTTTTCTGCTGCTCCAGAGAAGCGGACACGGAGCAATGGATTCAAACTACAAGAAAGAAGATTCCGCCTAAACATTAGGAAGAATTTCTTGACAGTAAGAGCTGTTCGACAGTGGAATTTGCTGCCAAGGAGTGTGGTGGAGTCTCCTTCTTTGGAGGTCTTTAAGCAGAGGCTTGACAGCCACTTGTCAGGAATGCTTTGATGGTGTTTCCTGCTTGACGGGGTTGGACTGGATGGCCCTTGTGGTCTCTTCCAACTCTGATTCTATGATTATGTTACCCCCCAAAAAAATAAGTAGTGAGAAAGAATGTGGAATAGGCAAGTTCAGCTAAAAGCCTGGACTCGTAGCCTTTGACTATAAACGATAAAGTGTGTTTGTAAACTGAGGACTCTTCACTTAGCCGACATAAGGGTAAGTGATGCGAGTTGTGAATATGGGGAACCAGTTGTTTCTAGTGACCACCTAGAATCACAGAATAGTAGAGTTGGTAGGGACCTTGAGGGTTATCTAGTTCTGGTCCATGCAGGAATCTCAAAGCATCCATGACAGATAGCCATCCAATCTCTGCTTTAAAAACTCCAATGAAGGAGAGTCCACAAAGCTTGGAGCAGATTTTACAGCGATGCCTTACTTTGTGCATGTTTTGTCATTCAATTATAATGTATGAGGCTGCCTTTTAAATACATTTTGGGAAACTTCGGTTTGTCCAAAATGGGGTTGGCAGGGTGTTAACAGTTGGAACATACCATTTTGATATTGCATCATCTATAGTGGTTACCAACTTGTTTCTGGCATCAATTCCAAGTGATGGCTGCGATTTTTAAAGCCTCAGATAGCGAAGGACCAAATTTTTAAAACTGCACATTTAAAAAACAAACATAATCTCTCATCCACTAGATTCTGATGCGAAGTACAGCCTAGTCAAGCTATTTAACTGGCTTTTGCTCTTAACGGAAAAACCCTCTATTTTCAGTAAGCTTTCCAAGTGCTCCTTTGAAATGCTCTGTTTCCCCCTCTTACGTTCTGTACAAAGCCCCCAAGGGCAGATGTTTTGCAGCTTTGGAGAACTGTGCCGTCCGTGAAGTAGCCCACCACCCGGTTTTCCAGCACCTTTCCAGCAAACTGGCTTTGGGGGCATTTGCACAGTTCTTTCTGGACTGACTGAAGCCCAGTACTTGGAGGGGAAATAATGAAACCACTTCTCAAGTCGTTTGCTTAGCTGTTCAGTGAGAAGGTCCTGATAGGTTTCGTTCTCACTATGCAGACTTTTGACACAAACATTGGCTCGGGACTGAATGAAAGAGGTTCTGTTCATAGCAAGGTTGTTGCCAATAATTCTTCAGCAAGCTGTTTATACATTTCTTAGCCAGGAGTGGCACCTGCATCATTAGGGTTGGTTTTTTTTCCATAAGTAGGGCAATTTCCAACTCAAGACAGGTAACTATTAAGAGCGTCTTTTAATTAGCAAATGACAGCTTGCAGGCCGCTCTATAGCAGCTGAATAACAGATGAGATGCTTACCACCATTAAGGTTAACTATGGCTAAGTCTCATTCAAGGCAGTGGTAGAAGCGAGTTACAATGATTATTTAAACAGAGCCATCTCCATACATGTCCTTTGCAAAGAATGATAGAACAGTTGTGACTTAACTCCAGTTCCATTGTGTTCAATGCAACTTTTGTCACAGCGACTACAGTTTTGTGCCACAGCTGCTTAAGTCAGTAGGGACTTTGTTTGCCTATCACAGACACAATTCTTTCACGATGCCTCATTTTCACTCGCTTCAAAGCTGGCTTAGGGAAGGAAAATATGAACAGTGCACTGGCTACATATTAAAGCAATCTTGTTGGCAATGGAGTGTGCCTGCAAGGGTGAAGTCAAACAGCACCAAAGTGATCCTGGGATGCAAGCTTGGGCGATGTGTATGGAGGTCCTGGGCTGCCCAGACAACAAGACCCCTCTCTTGGCCTCGCTGATGTGTTCCAAAGGAGGAGGAGGAGGAAGAAGAAGAGTTTGGATTTGATATCCCGCTTTATCACTACCCGAAGGAGTCTCAAAGCGGCTTACATTCTCCTTTCCCTTCCTCCCCGACAACAAACACTCTGTGAGGCTGAGAGACTTCAAAGAAGTGTGACTAGCCCAAGGTCACCCAGCAGCTGCATGTGGAGGAGCGGAGACGCGAACCCGGTTCACCAGATTACGAGTCCACCGCTCTTAACCACTACACCACACTGGTGGAGCAATACGTTTGGCACTAGCTTGATGGCAGGAACTCTTCTTGAATGTTGGATCCTCTATTGGTCTTTTCCTCTCAATCTGCCAGAGCCTGTCTTTGCGAGCAGAGGAAGTCCCTAACTCACTAAGGGTTCGAGACCCATTGGCTGCCTTCACCTGGTTTAGTCAGCCAGTCGAAGCCGTTCCCGTGGTGCGGCTGCTGTCGCATTCTGATAGCTTCTAGGAGCCATAGCTGAGAGCTGAGTGCAGGGTCGAGACCACAGGTGGAGAAACTACCTCAGAAGGAGCATCATGTGTCCCCCGCCAGATGTACTATCCCCTAACAGCCCCTGCACCACAAAAATCAATTCGCTTCATGATAATCTCAGTATTATGTTTTCATAGTAGTAAAGCCTTTAGAGGAGATCTCTGGTCAGTGGAGAATTTGTGTGTGTGTGTTTAATTCCCTGAAGCAAATCACAAGGGAAACGTATCTCATAATGGGTCCCAAAGGTCCCATAATGGGTTCCTGATTTTTCTCCCTCTCTACAGGAATTATTAATAAATAAATCCATCTGGTACGCAGGCTGAGACCCTACCTGCCCGCAGACTGTCTCGCCAGAGTGGTGCATGCTCTAGTTATCTCTCGCTTGGATTACTGCAATGCGCTCTACGTGGGGCTACCTTTGAAGGTGACCCGGAAACTACAACTAATCCAGAATGCGACAACTAGACTGGTGACTGGGAGCAGCCGCCGAGACCACATAACACCGGTCTTGAAAGACCTACACTGGCTCCCAGTACGTTTCTGAGCACAATTCAAAGTGTTGGTGCTGACCTTTAAAGCCCTAAATGGCTTTGGTCCAGTATACCTGAAGGAGCGTCTCCACCCCCATCGGTCAGCCCGGACACTGAGGTCCAGTGCCGAGGGCCCTCTGGTGGTTCCCTCACTACGAGAAGCCAAGTTACAGGGAACCAGGCAGAGGGCCTTCTTGGTAGTGGCACCTGCCCTGTGGAACGCCCTCCCTTCAGATGTCAGAGAGAACAACAACTATCAGACCTTTAGAAGACATCTGAAGGCAGCCCTGTTTAGGGAGGCTTTTAATGTTTAATAGATTATTGTATTTTAATGTTCTGTTGAAAGCCGCCCAGAGTGGTTGGGGAAACCCAGCCAGATGGGTGGGGTATAAATAATAATTTTTTATTTATTATTTATTTAAAATTAAAATAATTAAAAATTATTATTATTATTATTATTGCTCAGCTCCGACAAGTGGGAAATGGCTAGTTCTGCCACTGCCACTGCTTATCTCCTAGAGGGCATCCTAGTTCTAAAAACAACCGAATAGCCACCTGCCACAATTGCAGCAGTTGTACAATCACAACTCTACTTCTGTGTGGCTTTTCATTGAATTGGGGGGGGGGGGAGGCAGGGCATAAAGTCATTGGACACCATGACTCAAAATGCCAGTACAGCACTATGGAAAATACCAATTCTGGTAATCTCATGTACCACTTATGCTGCAGAAGAGGCAACTGTGGGATGTGAAACACAAGAGCAGTCAAGTACAACATCCCTAGAGTGGACATAAGAGGGGATGTCTGGACCAGCCAGTCGGAACTTCCTGTTTCTCCTACGCTGGGACAGACTTCCTCTGCATGTGACTAGAGGTGGGTGTGGCCTCACCTGTGCAGGTAACAAAAGCATAGGACTGGCCACCATCTCTCTCTGACCACATTCGTCGAGGAAGCAACATCTGTTTAGCCTAAGATGCCCTCTTGGCTTCCAGTCAAGAGAGGACAAGGGAGCTGTCTCCTTATGCGATAGACTCCAGGTGTATGTTACTTTTCTAAGCTAAGTCTGCCTTCTGGGATCCAATTGTGAACAGAATGTGTGAGTAAACTCATTTATACATTTATGGAAGACTGTGTCGTGTCTTATCTTTTATGAGGGAATAAGAGGAAAATACCAGGACAGTTGTTATAGAGGCTTTAGTGAGCCTGAGCAAACGCATCCGCTGTGTCAGTTTAAAAAGGGGAATGTTACTGTGCTAAATTGTGGAACTTGTTAACACAAGTTGGAAAGGATATAATCAAACAATATATCCTCTCCTGCATCCCTGAACATTCCCACAGCAACTTCATGCTAGAAGATGAGCCTGGCAAATAATTCTGCAGTTTGACTTCACTTGTCAAGTTATAAACTTAAGTGCTCTTATCCTTAACATTCCTAACTTGACATGACCAAACTATACATTTATGTTAGTAGCACATCACATTTTACCAAGTTCAAAATACAATTTATTTTGACATTCTAGAGAATTTGGAAGTGGCCTGATGCCATTAGTTTAGGACCCTTCGAAATTGTCTTTTCACAAGCACATTGAGTGTAGACTGACTTGTGCAGGGCTGATTGAAGTCATTGTGACAGGAGTGGCTGCTAACCTGTGGCCCTGCAGGTGTCTGAGTCAATCTCCCATCAGCTCCAGCCAGTGATCAGGAAATGGGATTATAGAAGCTGCAGTCCAGCAACGTCAGAATGTTAGGCACTCCTGATATATAGAACTTGAGATGGAAAATTTAAGCAATGCTTTCACCTTTTGGTAATTAACACGGGGGCATTATCCACTGGAAAGTCTTTAAAATTCAGGAGAGTTGCATGAGATGTAGTGTATATGTCCAGCTTACCTTTCAAATAAAGATTCCTTCTCCTTCTCCTTCTCCTTCTCCTTCTCCTTCTCCTTCTCCTTCTCCTTCTCCTTCTCCTTCTCCTTCTCCTTCTCCTTCTCCTTCTCCTTCTCCTTCTCCTTCTCCTTCTCCTTCTCCTTCTCCTTCTCCTTCTCCTTCTCCTTCTCCTTCTCCTCCTTCTCCTTCTCCTCCTCCTTCTCCTCCTCCTCCTCCTCTTCCTCTTCCTCTTCTTCTTCATCACCATCCCCTCCTCCTCCTCTCCTCCTCCTCCTCTTCATCTCCTCTTCCTCCTCCTTTTCTTCTTCATCACCATCCCCTCCTCCCCTTCTTCTTCTTCTTCTTCTTCTTCATCTCCTCCTCTTCTTCTTCTTCTTCATCTCCTCCTCCTCCTCTTATTTCTTAGTTGCTTCCCCCCCAAAAATGAACTCAAAGCGCCTTGAAAAAATTAACAATAAAAACAGCCTAAAATACACAAATAAGATATATGAACAGATCCCCTCCCCCACAAAAAACAGGTCCAAAGTTTTGCATTGGTAAGAATGTTTTTGCCTGGTAAGCTGTGGCCCTGTTGCTCGGTGGAGATGGGCACACTCAGCTTCATCTGCAATAGGTCAGGTGCTTAACTCCTCTCTCCCCCCCCCTCGCCCAAATTGGCAATGGGTTTACTTGAGATGCTGGTACCTTGGTAGGTGCCTGAGCATTTTGACCAGATTGTAAGGAGAGTAGAAGATCTGAGCTTGCCATTGAGAAGAAGGATCCTTTTCTCGGTGGTGCATTTGGGGCTGTTCACCCACCCCAAGCAACCATTCTTCACTGGAGAAGCAGGTGGTGCGCTGGGCCTTTGCCTGCGATGCTAGCATATTTCCAACTTGAAGTTGAGTACTGTATATTAAGCAGTCGTACTTAAATGGAGTAAGACGATGTGGAGGAGCGGAGAGACAGTAGCGCACACAGTGGGAGAGATGCATTAATCATGAATTCTTCAAACACCTACATGGATTGCTTGGCACCATAATTCGGGCACCGATGGCTATTGGGAGATGGCAGTTTTGCACTCCTGCTAACAAGCTTGTAGGAGAAGGCAAGTGGGATGAGAAAGAGATTTCATGGGGGAAATGTTGGCAGATGACATCCAGCAGAAACCATTGTGCAACCTCCCAGGAATAACATGTTTGAGCAGATGAGAGAGTTCTCATGGTGGAATAAATTACTTCCACCAAGAAAACTGCAGCTAGGGTAGGATGCCTCTGGAGCGCAAGTGATTGAACCTCTCAAAAACTTTACATGGTGGAACTAACCAAGCAAAGAACTTTTCTGTTGAGGAAGTGGTGTCCCCCCCCCCCCAAAAGCTACTGTGAACCTATGATAAAGCAATGTGATTGCTGTCTGGTACACTTAGACGTCCATGACTACAAGCACAATGGACATATCATCTTGAGCAATTAAGTTCATAACTTTGGTGCGATGAGCAACTTCCCAAAGATGATGGACTCAAGCAATGACAGATAGCTAGAGCATTCATATTTGATAGAACCTCTTTAGTCATGCTAAACTGAGTTTGATTCCTGAGAGGCTAATCTCAGTGTAACAGTACTAATTTATTAGACATGGTTAGATTTACAATTTCATATTTTTGTGTGTGCCATTATAAGAAACGATAAGGTTTAAACTAATTACATTCCATTGACTCATATTCTCTCCCCCTCTCCACCCCCTTAGAAACCCTGTAAAATTAAAAAAGGGAGTGACAGACACTTTTGAAGCAATTTAATTTTTGTCGAGTTGATAAGATTTTAAAATTGTCATGTCACATGAGAGATTGCCGACAACACTGAGATCTCTCCTCCCTGAGCTGTGGTTCCCTAAAATGGGTCTTGGCAAACTTATTCACAACTGAGTTTGCTTGCTTGTAATTTTCATGGTAGTGCATTTTATTAATCATATGAAATATGGATTCCCCCCTCCCCTCCCCTGAGGAATGTAGCTTCTCAAGTTAGGAAGCTGTGTGAAAGCTTATTTTTAGCACTTAACCAATGATTAAAACATCCTTAGGCAACAAAGTAATCTGGGTAAGATTCGCTAGAGATTCAGCAATGTATCAATGACATTGGCAAAGAGATTTTCGCTGGGTTTCACGAGTCAAAAAAGAAATGCAGCACAGATTTCATACTTAGAATTAATATGTCTGACTGGTGTGATGACCACCAATTGATGGGAATGTGTATTGAAGGAAGAGCATAGCTGTCAACTTTTGGATTTGAAAATAAGGGATTTTAAAAAAACTCTTGGATTTGAAAATAAGGGATGCCGCGAGGGCGGTGCAATGGCACCAAGTAGCCTCGCCACCCTGCGCTCCAGAGGCTGCGCATGAACGGGTGAGCGAAAGAGCGAGCGCATAGACGGCAGGCAGGCAGGCTGTCTGTCTGGTTGGGCGTGAGGGTCTGGCTGCACAAGGCATGCAAGCTCCGCCCCAAGTCAGTCTCAGACTCCTTATTGGCAGCCGAGCGACGCAGGGAGGGAGAGGAGCTGCTTCCTTTGAAATCCGGGAAATTTAAGGAATATCAACAATCCGGGATAGCAGCGGGAAACGGCATTGGAATAAGGGAGTTTCCCGCAAAAAAAGGGAGGGTTGACAGCTATGAGGAAGAGTGGCCACGAAAATGAATTGCAGAGTATCATCTCTGCCCTCAGTGTAGCTGCTTGTCAGCCTGACTGATCACTTCCCTATCAATTTGCCTGCCTGCTGCCAGCCTGTATGTTTGTTCCAGCTCCTCTGCTGACCCTTTTGGGTGATATTCTCAGCTCAGAGACTAGCCTGCAGTTGGCCTGGCCACCCTATTGACTGTTGTTTGAGTTTGTGCAATAACTCCAAACAACGTCCGTCCCCCACGCTGCTGAGACTTGCGCTCTCAGGTCCCCAGATGCCTGGCTGCAATCAGCAGGTCTCTGGCTGAAGTGTTAAGGTTGGGCCTAAGGAACACAGCTCTCCAGAAGGAGTAAAATCTCAGGGTGAGGGGCAAAAAACAAAGAAGGCTAGTCTATTTCTGTGTATTCCCATGTCTATCAAGGGTCAGGTATCATCAGGATCTGTCCCCTGACATAAGAACGTAGGTGTGATCCAGTTGGAGTCTTTTTAAGACCCACCTAGTCCAGCATCCTCTCCCAACAGACATCATCATCATCATCATCATCATTATTATTATTTTATTTTTTTAAAGATAATCTTTATTGAAAATTTTATCAAAACATACAAATAAAACATACAAATCAAAAACAGACACATCAAAAAAACAGGCAAATAAAACATAACAAACATCACAAAACAACTCAAAAACCATTCAATACCTCTGTCAAACAAAAACAAGAAAAAACTAAATAAACCAAACAAAACAAACCATACATATATTCCACATTCATTCCTATCCACATCTTAGACTTCCACTTGTCATTCTCTTGGGTTATTTCATCAAATCTTATAATTACTGCTTTCCATAACCACTAAATCAATATATATAATAAAATTAATATATCATATCCCCTTCTTTCTTGTGTATCAATACGGATTATTAGATATTATTATTATTATTATTATTAGACAACAAATTATTGTTAGCTGATTTATCCTGCCCAAGGCAACCCAAAACAACAACAAAAACAAAACCCCCCACATAGATTAATTAAAACCAAAGGGTTTTAATCAATGAATAAAAGGAAATGAAATGAATGAAGATTCTACGTCAAATGGTTTCGCTTTTGGCAAAGCTGGGGAAAGCCTCATTTCAACCTTTCGTTCTCAAAGGTGTCCATATTCAGAGAAGTATTGTCCCTGCAGTGCAGGACAGGTCGAGACCATTGCTCAGACCTTGCTCAGGCCTGCCCATTTTATGCAGTAACCTGCGACAAATGTTTGAGCCTCATGCTGAAGGAGAGGTTAAATTGTTCTGCCTCCTGCAGGATTTCCTTTTTATTGAATAGCTGCAGGCATTGATAGCATGGAGAAAGTACCAGAATATCTGAGCGATGCCATCATGAAATCACATCGCCATCAGACTTGAGTGGTATTTTTTTTTTAACTGTATTAGGCCTGTATGGTTTTGTTTGGCGGTGTCTCCTCCTGTGAACAGATGCCAGTTCTGTGTTTCCATTTGTCTTCTCTGTATGCCAATAAAGCTTGATTGACAGATTGATTGATTGGAACCTTTTGTGTATGTTGGGGATGCCAATTCCTATCAGCCTGAGCCAGAAGGCATAGCAGTCAGGGATGATGGCAAATGTAGTTCACCAACATCTGGACAGCTAAGGATGTCCCACCCCTGGATGGTGAATTGATGATCTATATATATAAAATCGTTCAAGTTGGATGTTTGTTAACGATCTCCTTTCTCTGTAACCCCTTGATCGATTCCGTTAAAATTTGGACACAATGTTCCATGCCCATATGGGAGTGATCATATGTACCGTATTTTTCGCTCTATAAGGCGCACCTGACCATAGGATGCACCTAGTTTTTAGAGGGGAAAAGCCCCAATTTTTTAGGATCAGCTCAAATTTCTGCAGCTTCTTTTGCAAAGGAGAAAAGCCCCATTTTTTGAGGATCAGCTCAAAGTTGTTGAGTTTACTTTGCAATGGGAAAAAACCCTGTTTTATGGGGTTTAACTCACAGTTCTGCAGCTTCAGGAAGCCATTTCTACAGTTTCCAGACAGATAATCTAATCAGCCAGTCACATGTCGCTGGGGAAACAGCCTCCCTCTGCAAGGGGGCGGGGCTGGAATCTCTCTCCCTTATCTCTCACCCGGATTGTTTGCTGAGCAGCTGCTCAGGGGCTTCCTTTCAACACCCCCTTCTCTCTTTTTTTGAAAAAAAAAAGCACGATCTGCTTTCGCCCCTGGGCAGTTCAGCTCCAGGGACCACACATTCGCTCCATAAGATGCACAGACATTTCCCCTTACTTTTTAGGAGGAAAAAAGTGCGTCTTATGGAGCGAAAAATACGGTACTTACATTGCACAAATACCACACCTTTCCCAGGTAAAAATGTGATTTTCTGCAAAAAAATATAGCACCCTCCAGTGGACGTTAAACAGCACAACACAACACACCTCTTTCTGACCCCTCCTCCTCCTTTACCGACGTCACTACCACCATCCAATAGACAGACAGACCGCCCACAAACACTACTGCTGGCTCTGCCGGCGGGTATAGAGCCACACTGGGAGGGATCGCCATTTTCGCGGTTTGCGACGCTAACTCGACCAGCTGTAGAGAGAGGCTGGACGACAACACCGCTACTCACATTTCGGGCCAGATACCACACCTTCCACAGATACAAACGTGTTCCTATAAAAACAAACATACAGCCCACCACTACACGTCAACAACATCGAAGAAGGCCATTGACAAAATCAGGACAAAAAACCTCATAGACCAGTGGTGACTAACCTTGGCACTCCAGATGTTTTGGAACTACAACTCCCATCATCCCTAGCTAGCAGGACCAGTGGTCAGGGATGATGGGAGTTGTAGTCCCAAAACATCTGGAGTGTCAAGGTTAGCCACCACTGTCATAGACTAAAATAGTAGTATTAAACAGTTGTAGAAATGAAGACAAAAACAGGAGGGCCAAATGGAGAACACATAGACTGAACTTCAACGAGATAAGCTGTAAGTAAACATACGCTTTCTCTTTCATACTGTGTCTTACTTTTGCATTTCACCAAATCAGCCACAGCAAGGCGTGGCCGGGTCAGCTAGTTGCATATATACTGTATGTATGTGTGTGTGTATATATAAATATATATATATATCTCCCCACCCCTCTTGTTTGTCTTCTTTTTTGCTTCTGGTGTGGAAGTTTCTTATTACCTGCAGATAGGCAAACATTCCTCTTTGTCTGAGTTGCAGCGGGTCTTTGGGTTTGTCACTAGCAAGCCTCTTAGCTTGCTGATCCCCACTCATTAAAGTGGTAGCTTATCCTCCTTCAAATGTCTCTGCACATTGTCACCGACACTTATTTGTTCTCCGGCCATCAAAGTGTATTAAAATTAACCGCAGTCATCACATGAGAAGACAATAGCCATACTTAGACACAGAGATAGTTACACACCCTCAGCAGGAAACTTGCAATCAAATTCAAACGAAAGGTCACATTTGCAATAAGTAAAGGAGAAAGTGAGTAATTGGTTATGGGATTGGCTAATACCTTGAAAAGCAATCTGATGGGCTTGAAACCTTTTAGTTCAGGTAATTAAAATGAAATTCCGTTATGGCCTTCAAAAAGTAAAGGAACGGAGTGTATATTGTAAAATACTAATCTAAAAGGGAACGAAAGTCGGGAGCTTCTATTGTTTTAATTTTCTCTGGAATAAACTGTCAAATGAAATACCAGTAAGCTCGGCCTTACATTTAAGGAAGCAGAAAGCTCTGGAATTCAGTTAATTAAGGACCAGTTTTTAAGTAGAAGGTGGGGGTAAATGTTCAATTTGTATAAATTGATTGTAAGGATTTGCTCACCCAGCAAGATCTTTGGGGAAGAAAAGAAATTGAGTTAATTGCAAGGGTTCCTAAATTTCATTTTCAGTTTTTATTGTTTCTACATACCGGTACCTGCACATATGCACACACAACATTTTACTTGTTGGTCAGAATAAATTGGGAAGTTCTGTGCAATCGCCACTGTACAGCTCCCATTCAATTTAATGGAGCTTGCATAGCAAAACCTGCAGATGAATTATGCCCATTAGCTGCAACATTTAGTTTTAGCATAATATAAAATAAAATAAAGGAAAATACAAATAACTTTCTCCTCTATAAACAACAAAGAGTTATGTAGCACCTTAAAGACCTATTAAATTTATCGTGGCATAAGCTTTCATAGACTAGAGTCCACTTCATCGGAAGCCTGGGTTGCTAGGGAGAAAGAACTAGGCAACTACCGTACTTCTGCTCACTTGTGTGTTGGATTTTTCAACTTTTAAATTCCAAAAATGAGGAGCGCTAAGAAGTTGCAACATGACTGGGGAATTCAAAAGATAGTTTGGTTAAGTGGACAGAATACGCACAATTTGCAGACTTAACATATAGAATAAGAGAACAAGAATAACATACGTTTAAAGAAGATTGGAAAACGTTTATTGAATATAGGGAAAATAATTGTGAACAGTTGAAAACACTGGCAGCATTAAAATGAATTCAACATTAAAGTTTTGATGACTGCAATAATGGAAAACCGATTGGTATAGTTTTTGTAAAGTATAAACCGATAGGTATAGTTTTTGTAAAGTATGCAGGGATTTAAAATGAACCATGGAAAGAGAAGAAGGGAAGTCATAGATATCTTAAGGATGTAAAATGTGTATTTGAAATTGTAAAACAGAAAATTTAATCTGAAGAAGTGTGCATGCACACGAAAGCTCATACCAATAACAAACTTAGTTGTCCTGGAAGGAATTTTTTTATTTTTTTATTTTTTTTATTTTGTTTCGACTACGGCAGACCAACACGGCTACCTACCTGTAACTAGAAAATATAATAAAAATTATATTAAAAAAACAAAACAAAAGATAGTTTGGTTAAATTAATATGATTTACTTTTGCTTGGTAAGTAAAAGCTACATACAAAATTGCATAGAAATCATTAAAAATGATTCCCAAGTACTTGCAGTTAATATTAGATATTAATATCATTTGTTATTTTTATTATTTAGCATTACGCGACATTTTCAGAAGGTAAGACGGAAATTATTTGGTTTTCTGAAAGCAATTTATGTGTTTCTTCATCAAATGTAGACTTCCCAAGCTAACTAAACGTTGTCCAATCACAGCAATAGCTGCAGATTTGAATTCCTCACACCCCAATATGTACTTTTAAGGCCCCCTCACTGAAGAAATTTGCAAAAATTAAGTTTCACCCCCTAAAATGGCATGCCCTAATACCCCAGTGACCTTTTTTGTGGGAAGGCCACTTTTGAAATTAAGGGATGTTTCAAAAGCAGTTTGTAATTTACCTTTCAAAAAAAAACCACAAAAAAACGGAGGTGGGAAGGAAGAGTCACAATCCTTCCGAGTGTGCATGAGATATTGGACATGATGCTGTTTTTTGGCTCTCTATCGTTATTTCAGAAAGTTAGCTTGTCCCAGGCAGTCCATTCCCTGGTTTATGGTCTTTCTGTCTTATAGATAAATTAGATGAAATTCTGAAATTAATTAAAATCCTAAGTAACACAACCTATTTTGTCCGCTTAATAATGAGATAACGCTTCTTTTGCTCCTTCGTGATAAGTTTTGCTACACATTTTATTCCGCTTCTTCTTCTCTCTTTTTTTGTATGAAGTAATTTTCAGTCTTGAATCTCACTTGGGGCGGGGGTTGTTGCTGGATGCCCTGAGGCAGCTATGGAGGGAATTGCTGGAGAGTCAACACCACCAAATAAAATGCATGCGTACTTTTTTTCCACATTAAAATGTACATTTTATCATAATAACTAATTATTCTTATTGCTTTACTGCATATTATTACTTGCACTGGACCATAAAACCTAGACTAATAACACTAATTTGTCTTACATTATAGATTGCTCTATTAACTTTAACAAATCGGTTCACCACAGGCACTGATTGATAGGTACATTGTTTCCAGACTCATTTCCTTCCTTATAAACAATTATCCACACCGAATATTGTCTCTCTCTCTCTCTTTCCATTTTACATTGGTGAAGCAGGGCTCTGCACCTAATTCCTAAAAATTTACACTGACATACATGCTTGCACTGCCTATGAAACATCATGCTGTATGGGGATGTGCTGGTGTTGCTGTAAGAATGCCCCTAAGCACCCATTTGCTATGACGGAACAGCTTGGGTTGAAGCTATTTGTCTCGGTCTAGACTATTTGTCTCGGTCTAAGACCGAGGGATTTAAGGGATATCAACAATCCGGGATAGCAGCGGGAAACGGCATTGGAATAAGGGAGTTTCCTGCAAAAAAAAGGGAGGGTTGACAGCTATGCCCCTGACTTTTTTTTTTCTTTTTTCTGCAAACTGCACAGTATTTTGTTAAGCCAGCATGGAGAGCCCTCTAGTCTAGCCATACCTGGGGCATGGAAAACAGATGCCATGAAGGACTGGACATGCAAACATAATGTCCAATTCAGCACCTCCCATTCTAGTGTCTTGCAGAGATGATTTGGGCTACAACTCCCATCATCAGCCTCACCTAACCCCCGTCAGGGACGATGGGAGTTGTAGTCCAAAACATCTGGAGGACAGCAAGTTGGGGAAGTTTTCAGGGCAGATATGTTTCCTCTCCTAGATATCTTAGTGTTATGTACTGAGCTGAATCCTAGAACAATAGGATCTAGAACGCAGCAGTCTGATTGGTCCGCAGGAGCCACCCAATCCAGCTCCAGGTGGAAATGAATCAGCGACCTGATTTGCCTGCAGGAGCAGCCAATCAGGCTCCTGGATGATGTGAATCAGCAACCTGATTGGCCTACAGTAGCAGCCTGGAATTAGCCAATCACACAGGGCCCATTGTGTAAATACGTAATGTATATACCGGTATAGCAGATGTTTTGGGGAAAGTTTCATTCATTGTTACTATGAGCTGAATAAAGAGCATGAAATTCACACTCGACTCCTAGTATATTTCACTTAGGCTTGAATTCACTCTGTGAATTGGGGCATTCACATGTCTCTGCCTAACCAGCAGCTGTCATGGATGTAAGGTGTATCTGTGACCCTCCAGATGTGATAGAGCTGCACCTCCCATCATCCTTAACCCCTGGCAACACTGGCTGGGGTTGATAGGAGTTGGAATTCAACATCATCTGGCCAGCCTCAAGTTCCCCATCCCTGATGTAAGATGTGAGTGGAGAAACTCTTTGTATGATGGCTCTATGATGTCAAGGATGGGGAAATTGTAGTCCTCCAGATGTTATGGGCTCCAGCTCCTACCAGCACCAGCCAGCATGGCAAATGGCCAGCTAAGATGGAAGTTGTAATCAAGGAACAGCTGGAAAGTTACAGTTTCTCCATCCCTGCTGTATAGGTAGGGAGAGATGGGAAACGCAAAGCCAGATGCAAATCCCCAAAGCGAAAACAGTTTTCTGTAAACCAGGTCTCATTTTTGGACCGTGGAGAAGGATCGGAAAGACCAGGATGATAAAAGATGCATGAGAACTCATGTAACTACACACATTTAGACTTAATTTCGGTTTGTGATTATCATTAAGTAGGTTTTGAGGACTGATTTGCAGGAAGAAATGGAAATGCTCAATTTACGTGGGCTAGGAAGGAGTCTCATCCTGAGGGGAATCAAGCGGGGGGGGGGATGGATGCAATTTAAGTGGTTAGGTAATCTTAATGCACCCATTTTCTTCTGTTAGACCTCGAGATAAAGCTGAATAAAACTGATCCATGGAAAGGAAAGGTTAGACTATTTCTATGTTTTAAAGGGGTCCATCACCACTGTGGAAATTTTTATTTTTTATTTTTTTGGTGTTCATTTTCTGTGTTCAGGATTGAGCTGTCAAATTACTCATTTAAATGCCAAAACCAGAGACTGCTGAGTTTTCTGCATGCAATTTGTGATTCTGAGCGGAAGCCTCCTTGAACCAGAGGCTCTTCCATCTATAATTAAAAGGGAAGCGGGTTTGTTGAAAAGACCTATTTTCTGAGGATATAAACATCTTACATTATTTTTCTGGACACACGCATTCTTTCCGTTAGAAAAACTATGGGGCTTATGAAGTTGTTGTTTTTTGCTGTGATTTTATACACAATGGAAGGGTGAGGAAAAGGTCAGTAATAACTCTGCTGTTGCATTTTCGCTGGGAAGAAAAAACCCGGCGTCCTATTGATCAATAATAAAATGGAAAAAGCACAACTATTAGCTTTTAACTTGATCTTCTCTGACCTTTCCCCTGCCATGTTGGCTTTGTTCTTAAATGTTATGCCTGCTGTTTCAAAGGTTTGTCCCGTTTAGTCTTTTATTTAATTAACACATGATCTTCTTTACCAGCCATAATGTTGAAACAAGAAATTCACTTCCATCCCCTTGTTGAACCATTGTCTGGTTCACACCCTACACTTGATAACAACTGTTACAAATTGTAAGTCCTATAAATGAATAGCTGTGCTTAAAATGGCAGTGGCGGGTGGGTCGTTGCAGGCCATTTATGGGATGCAGGACGTGGATGGGAAGCCCAAACAAACCCTTCGTGTTTCGGACCACTTGTGGTTGGTTATTAGGAGGTTATCACAATAAATGCTTTCAATGGTTCCTTTATTCCAGTGGTATCTGGTGCTCATTGAGCAGAGGGCAGGGAGGCCAACAGTAGGTGGCGCCACAGCCAGTGACAGGCAGAGCCAACTGATTCTAGTTCGGGCTCCATCCTCTGCTGAGTTCTACAGGGTCAACACTCCCCCAAACTTCCTTTTGTGCTGTATTTCTAGCTTCAGGTCCATGCTTTAAAGCTCTGTGCCCAAGTATTGTTGCTGTCATAGCTGTCAACTTTCGGATTTGAAAATAAGGGATTTTTTCAAACTTTCGGATTTGAAAATAAGGGATGTCACGAGGGCGGTGCAATGGCACCAAGTAGCCTTGCCAGCGTGCGCTACAGAGGCTGCGCGCGAACGGGTGAGCGAAAGAGCGAGCGCGTAGACGGCAGGCAGGCTGTCTGTCTGGTTGGGCGTGAGGGTCTGGCTGCACAAGGCATGCAAGCTCCGCCCCCAGTCGGTCTCAGACTCCTTATTGACAGCCGAGCAACGCAGCTGAGGAGCCTCCCTGGCCGGCAGGGAGGGAGAGGAGCTGCTTCCTTTGAAATCTGGGAAATTTAGGGGATATCAACAATCCGGGATAGCAGCGGGAAACGGCATTAAAATAAGGGAGTTTCCCAGGGAAAAAGGGAGGGTTGACAGCTATGCCTTAATCCAACGCCATTTCCCGCTGCTATCCTGGATTGTTAGATATCCCGTAAATTTCCCGGATTTCAAAGGAAGCAGCTCCTCTCCCTCCCTGCCGGCCAGGGAGGCTCCTCAGCTGCGTTGCTCGGCTGCGTTGCTCACCAATAGTTACAGAGAATAGGATGTCATTAGACAACAGCACTGTTTGTGCTTTGCTTGCATGTAAAATCAACCACTCTGGCCCAGCCCACAAATACACTCCTTCCAAAAGAGTGTTAAAGGATGCAAAGTCTGCAACACGTTTGTATAAGTCATTAATGGATGCCAGAGAGCCAAAAGAGTGAACCTGATCAATCCCCCCATGAAGAATTGACGCTTTTGAATTGTGGTGCTGGAGTCCCGCGGACTGCAAGAAGATCAAACCGATCCATTCTGAAGGACATCGGCCCTGGCTGCTCACCGGAAGGACAGATCCTGAAGCATCTCATGAGAAGAGAAGACTCCCTGGAAAAGAGACCCTGAGGTGGGGAAAGATGATGGTGTGTAGCCTGGTGTAAATTAATTTGTAGCCTGGGGGGATTACTGCGGCGTGGACTGTCCCTGAGAACCATAGACTGTCCCCGGGACAGGTGAGGCTGCGGATCCCTTATTTTCAAATCCGAAAGTTGACAGCTATGAATAAGGGCATTTCCCACCTAAAAAGGGAAACAGTGCAAAACGGCGCTGGAATAAGGGAATTTCCCGCCAAAAAAGGGAAGGTTGACAGCTATGGTGCAGATAGGTATGTGGGCTCCTGGCCACTCTGAGCCAGAGTAGAGGTGTGCAATTTTTGCATCCCCCTGAGCCTGCATTCTTGGCGAGGGCCAACCTAACTGTGACGGATTGGGGCTGGCTTGAGTAGAACTCCAGGGTGTTAAGAGTTAAACCCAGCTTCCTTGCTGATTGACGCATTCCATTCCCTGTAGGGCGGGACAGCCACTGGTTCAAAAGGGGCTGGTTAACCGTTGGTCGGGGGAGTGTGTTGAGAGGGTCTTTGGGAGCGGGAGTGTGAGGGTGGTAGTGGTAGAGTGACAGAGAGGTTTACTGAGTTTGTAATAACCAGTTTGAGTTATAAGTAAAGAAGATGTTGAACTAATGAAACCATAAAGAAATATACATGAACTACAGTTAAATAAAGCTTTCCTTTTTGTTGTGGAATCGGATGTTCCTCTTTATTCCAGCAAAGTATCTATTCTCCGAAAGGGGGGGTGACTGAAGAGGGGAGGCGAAACTAGGCCTGGAGAGTAGGCAGATAGTTTGCCTTTCAGAGTCACTCACAGTAGAGGCAAGTGCGGGGAGAGAGGGTGCCACAAAGTAGCAAGGGTGCTGAGGGCACGGCTGCTGAGGTGAACTTGAGGTGAACCTAAGGGCACAGAGAAATTCCTGTAACATTGGCCTGGAGATACTGAACCACGTTGTGTGGAGATCTGGAGCTACATCCTATGTACCAGCGAGCCCATAATAAGACAGGGGGTCTATTTGGGTAAAAGAAGGAATAGAGGGTTGTTAAAAATAGCAATTAAATTCCTTTAGGCACACTGCTGGTAATAGGGAAGGAGGTACATCGCATAGCGTCGAGGGTATGCCCCTGAAGAGTGGGTTTTTCCTGGGTAAAGTGGCGGTGCAAAAAAAGAGTGCTCAGACAGGGAGCTTTGAATGTGGACTTGTTCCTAGAAAGCGCAGGGCAAAAGATAAGGCTGACAAAAAGTGCTGCCATCCTCCCCGACTTTAAGTAAGAAGGCAGGTAGATGGGGTCTGGCTGAGGTTGGTGGGGCAGTGCATATTTTGCCCTAATGGACCAGCCTCCACTCCCTTCCTTCCGAACCTTGAAGATATCCAAGACCTATGGATCCTTCCCTTTCCGCTCTTGGATTTTCGCTGCTCCCCTCATTGCCTCTGAAATGGTGCTCCTGTGAAGTAAGCCATTCTAGAAATAGGACGAATAACATACATTGCGAGTCCTTGTAGGACTTGTTTTCCACGGGCAATTTTGCCTGTAACTTCATCAGAGCAACCAAAAAGACATTTGCTTCCCATCTCAATGTGACATTTGGGTGTGATTAATATCTCTCGGTCTCAGAAGGGGTGGAATTAAATATTTTCCCTCCCGGGAATTTGCATCTGCTGAGTCTTCTACGCATCATCAGAGTGAGACAGTTTCATCACTGCTGAGCAAAGTCAAAGCTGGAAGAGTTATCCAAGCAATGGGAAAGATTTTTTCTTTTGTTTGATTGTTTTTGAAATGTATTATTGTTATGTGTTATTGTTTGTTTGTGTTTGGTTTTGTGTTGTTGCTTAATTTGTGTGGAAAACCCAATAAAAATTATTTTAAAAAAGAGTTATCCAAGCAATGGGGCAAGTCATTTGTTTGGGAAACAAACAATCAAAAACAATTGAAATTCAGCAAATTCAAATCATGCTTTTTTACATTCTGTTGTCAGCCTCAAAATTTTAAAAATTGCTCCCTTTGGTTGCCCCTGCTTTGAAGGGACCTACTACTACTATTACTACTACACTACTACTACTACTACTACGGTACTACTACTACTAATTTTTTATTTGTACCCCGCCCTCCCTGCCAAGACTCCCCGTCTCCTCAGGGAGACTAACACTGAATATAAATACAGTAAAAACATTAAAAACAAAACAAAACAAAACAAAAGCAAAACAGTTGATTAAATTATAAGTTAGAATACAGTTTAAAATGTAGCTTAAAATGCAGCCTCATTTTAGTGGTAGTCTATAGATCAAAGCCATAAGGGGAGAAAACGTCAAATATTCACTGGGACGAACTACAACATTTATTAAACACTATTTCACATCAGGTAGGTAGCCGTGTTGGTTTGCCGTAGTCAAAACAAAATAAAAATTAAAAAAAATCCTTCCAGTAGCACCTTAGAGCAGCGTTTCCCAACCGGTGTTCCGCGGCACACTGGTGTGCCGCGAGCCACCGGCTGCTGTGCCGCGGGGAAAAGCCCTGCCGAAGCCAAAGCTCCGCCGGGCCTCTCCGACGCGGGGAAAAGCCCCGCCGGGCCTCCCCAGCGCGGGAAGAAGCCGCGCTGGGCCTCGGAGGCCCGAAAAAAAAACTGTGCCGGCCCCCCCCCCATAGAAAAAAAGCCGCGCGCTGTGGGTGCTGTGCCGCGAGATTTTTTCCCGAAGACAGGTGTTCCGTTGCCCAGAAGAGGGTGAAAAACACTGCCTTAGAGACCAACTAAGTTGGTCTCTAAGGTGCTACTGGAAGGGATTTTTTTTTTGATTTTTTTTTATTTCACATCAGTTGCTTACTGCCAAATGCTGGCTGCCTTGGTAAAATTATTGGATGCCAAAACACAGACAACAAACACGGAACATTTACGGAATATTCAAACATCCCGGGTATCTCAAAATTAACAAAGGAGACTTTTAAGATTATGGCTTGGATCCACATACTTTATGAGCACAATTGCTTTCACTTGGGAAGTAGAATTTTATCTCTATTTGCAACATCCAAACCTTTGAGGGTGTGGGAGATTGAAATGGCTTGCCTACCACTGTGGCCACAAGGTAAGCCAACAGGTGGGGACATGGGACGCTAGTGGGTCTTGATAATCCAACTCCATAATTATATTTATGGCCTGTAGACCAAATAAACCAATATAGGCTGAGAAAGCAGATTATAAATTAAGAACAGAATCTATCTGAAATGATGCTCTTTTCAAGTTTTATTGATTTCAACGGGAGAATTAAAGTTGTGTTTCAAAGCCCCCCGTTGAAATCAACGGTCTTAACAGTACTTTATTCTGGTTGAATCATATCCCAAGTAACTGAAAGATTATTAATTGCAAGCCAGAATCTTAATAGCTAAAAACTGGAAGTCAGAGGAATTACCAACGATAGAAGAATGGCAGATGAAAATGATGGACTATGTGGAACTTGCTGAGCTGACCGGGAAACTTTGTGATCAGAGGGAGGAAGCGGTGGAAGAAGATTGGAAGAAATTCAAATTATATTTAAAAAAGCATTGTAAGGTTAAAGAGTAGAAGTAAGCTGAAAAGATAAGTGAGGCTGTAGATCTAGAACAGTGATGGCTAACCTTGACACTCCAGATGTTTTGGAACTACAACTCCCATCATCCCTAGCTAACAGGACCAGTGGTCAGGGATGATGGGAGTTGTAGTCCCAAAACATCTGGGGTGTCAAGGTTAGCCATCACTGATCTAGAAGATAGATTTAAGGTTTATAATTGTTAGAATAAATGATACTGATATTAGAAAAGAAGAGAGGTTAAGGTTTATTAATAAAAAATGTTTTTAACGATGTAAAGAAATTACCGTACTAAAGATGATATACAAGGAACGCAGGAAGAGAGGGCGGGAGGAAGTCAACCCACAATGATAAGAAAGAATGATAGGTTAAAATGATTCATGTATGTTTTTATTTGTATTACTGTATGGTTTGTTTTCTTTTTTGTTTATTGTTGTTTGTTTTTATTGTATTATTTTGTTAAAACCAATAAAAAATTATTGGGGGGAAATATGAAAGATTATTAATTGCAGTCCTTCACAAAAGTATACAAAGTGAGTTTAAAGAAAAATGAATCATTATGTGTGTAAAGAATGTATTGAAATGTGACTGCGTGTGTTCTTGATTTTTTTAATGGCATGAATAATTGTATCTTTATTAAAATATTACAGCTGTGTCTGGCATTAAATAATCCTTTACACATTCTCACCTTTTAGCCATAATTATATTTGTGGAGCATATCACCGGACTGTGGGTTTGGCTGAACGATTCCCGTTTCCCCTTTGTTTTTGTTTTCAGACTGAGAGCCGTGGTCGGGGTTTCACAATGCCTTGAATATCAACGCCATAAAATCCTTTTACCAATCGTAAATGCATAAATGCAATCATGCATACCTTTCTGAGTTATGAGGTGGTTGCACAGTTGGCAGGCTGGCTTGATGCTTTCTTGACAGGTTAGGTTAAAGGATTAAGTCTAGTCTGTCTTCACTTTGCCCTGGTTCTGACACACTCTAAAAAAAGTTACCGGCTGCCCGCGTGCTTAGCCTGACCTCTACATCTCCCCGGAGTGACAACACTTTCCTTTTTGCTCTCCAAAGGTCAAGGCAGATAACTTGTTGAGCCTCCCAGATACTGCCTTATCAGTGGCTTTTCCCTCCTGGCATCACACTTTCAAATAAATGCACAAACTACTGGAAGGAAAGAAAGGGCGAGATCCAGACAGAGTTAGGCACTTTCAAACGCCGCTGGTTTTAGCGCTTGAGAACAGAGCGTGTGCTTAAACGCTCTCCGTGATGTGTTTCAACTACTGACTCCAAGATAAATGGTCAGAGAAGTTCTCTGCCAAAGCCTCTATTCCAGGGATGTCCAAAGTCCGTTTTGGGGGCCAAATGTGGCCTGTTGGTCGGTTCAATCTGGCCCTGTGGCAGTTTATTTCCTGGGGTAAAATCCTAAAAGCTCAAGAACTTTTGGGTAAAATCATAAAAAAATTCAACAACTTCAATCCTCAAAAAAAGGACAACAACTTTGATTGGTCCTTAGGTCGGCCCCCACGGCCCTTCACTTCATCAAATCTGGCCCTCTTTGAAAAAAGTTTGGACACCACTGCTCTATTCCTACTCGCTCTGTGGCAGAAAGGGTTAAAGCATTCTTGGCTTGCAGGGGAATGGCATCAGTGTGGCTGGAGAGCTGGACCTTGCTAAATTCAATATATGCAGCAGCCTAGCATGGTTTGCCGGCACCCGGGGTTGGGGTCGGTGGGTCCATGCTGGGTGATGGCAGGACGTGGAGAGTGAATGGAGAAGAAGAAGAAGAAGAAGAAGAGTTTGGATTTGATATCCCGCTTTATCACTACCCAAAGGAGTCTCAAAGCGGCTAACATTCTCCTTTCCCTTCCTCCCCCACAACAAACACTCTGTGAGGTGAGTGGGGCTGAGAGACTTCAGAGAAGTGTGACTAGCCCAAGGTCACCCAGCAGCTGCATGTGGAGGAGCGGGGACGCGAACCCGGTTCACCAGATTGCGCGTCTACCGCTCTTAACCACTACACCACACTGGCTCTCTGGCTCACCACACTGGAGCCGACTGCACCAGCCCAGCCCTCACTGCCATTGCTGCCGGAGAGACGGCAACTCTTCAACTCTTTCGCTCACCCGTTCACGCGCAGCCTCTGGAGCGCAGGGTGGCGAGGCTACTTGGTGCCATTGCACCGCCCTCGTGGCATCCCTTATTTTCAAATCCGAAAGTTGATGTAGAAAGGAGATGTCCTCAGCTATCAGTAGCTATTAGCCACCATGGCTGCGATCTGCGGCTGTCCCTGGAAGCAGCAATGCTTCTGAATAGCTGGGGGAAACAGAAGGGGAGAGAGGGTTTGTGCTTGAATCGTCCTAGTTGGTTTCCCACAGGAATCTGGTTTGCCACAGTGGGAACAGGATGTTGGGTCATTGGCGTGATCCAACAGGCTTTTCTTATGTTCTTACCAGGCCCTGGCTCAAGTAGAATATATAAGAACTCTCAAAATGATAGCCTAAACCAGAGGCGTAGCAAGCCCATGTGGTACCCGGGGCGGAATTTTTTTTGTCACCCCTCCCCCACCACTTTAATTTAAAAAAAATTAAAAAGTGTCACCCCCCTCTGATGGTGCCACTTTGCGAGGTGTGGGGGGTTTGTGTGTGTGTCTATTATCTCTTTTTTTCAATGAAGTTAAAATAAAAATAATAATAAATAATAATAAAAATTTTAAAAAATAAAAATAAAAAGTGCCACCCCTCTCTGGTGGTGCCACTTTGTGAGGTGTGGGGGGTTGTGTGTGTGTCTATCATCTCTTTTTTTCAATGAAGTTAAAATTAAAAATAAAATAAAATTTAAATTTCAAAAAAGTGTCACCCCCCTCTGGGGTGGAACCCGGGGTGGACCGCCCCCCCCCGCCCCCCATTGCTACGCCCCTGGCCCAAACCATGTAATGCATTAATTTCAGAGGAAAAATGAAAGAGGTGCTGTCCCATGTCTTTCATTAAATTCACTTGTGGGTGGGTGTTTTTTGTGTGGGGCAAGGGGCAGGCGCTCCTGAGAAACCATCGCGTGACATCTGAAATGAGCTGTAGGAAGAGGCAACCTACCCATTATCACCTCTACATAGTGCCCTTGAACAACAGAACTGGCCAGGGAAAATCTTGACGCTAATCTGGAGATATTCAGATATACTGGATAGATCCGAGAAGACGAAGCAAATACGGTGGCAATGCAAATGGAAATTTTAGATAAAAAGCGAAGATTACATGCTAATTAGGTTGGATGCTGATCACATCTTTCTTCCCACCAATGGAAAATCTGATACAAGGCTCAATCAATCAAGTTTTAAAGAAAGGAAAATTAATTACTGCTTCTCTACAGTTACTATATGGATGGAAATTAGGTCTTGTTGAACAGGTTTGATTTTGTTACTTGGATTCAGGACAACTCCTATAAAACATGTTGCTTATGTAAAGCCTATGATTCTGTGCCACGAGGTGTTGCTATTTGTTTTTAAAAAGCACTTGGGAATATTCATTCCATTTGGTTAGGAATGTATTTCTTTCAGCCATTGGCTATAACCACTTAGAAGCAGAAAATAAAATCAAAGCAACCCCACGCTAAACATAGAAATGGATTAATAAGGAGCATCATTCAGCAGGGAAATTCTCCCATGCAAGTCCCCTTGAAAGGAACAGCGTGCATTCTTAGCTCATGTGGGGCAACAGTGTGGGCCCAAGAGGCCTGTTCACATTATCAGCATATGCAAGGAAGGGCCATAGCTCAGCGGTAGAGCATGCAAAAGCTCCTGGGTCCCATTTCCAGGAATCTCTGGTTAAAAGGATTAGGTGGCATATGGTGGTGACCTGGAAAGCTGTTGCCATTCAGAAAATAATAATAATAATAATAATAATAATAATAATAATAATAATAATTCTTTTATTTGTACCCCGCCCATCTGGCCGGGTCTCCCCAGCCACTCTGGGCGGCCTCCAACAGATATAAAAATACATTAAAATCACAGGTTAAAAACTTCCCTAAACTTCCCTAAAGGCCATCATGGGTTAGATCAGGCATTGGGAACTACAACTCAGCAATCTGATACTGGCACAGAGGGAGAATTTGGAAGCCTCCTGTCCAGATGGAGGGAAAGTAGCAGATCTATGAACTTTATATCTGTCAGCGGGGCAGGATTGGCCCTGCAGTGCCACCTAATTCCCCCAGAGGATTCTGGGTTGTTGTGCTGCAGTCCCAGCAGAAAACTGTTCTATAATGAACGTTTGCCATTCATTTACAGGTAGGTAGCCGTGTTGGTCTGTCATAGTCAAAACAAAATAAAAAATAAAAAAATTCCTTCCAGTAGCACCTTAGAGACCAACTAAGTTTGTTCTCGGTATGAGCTTTCATGTGCATGCACACTTCTTCAGATACACTGAAACAGAAGTCACCAGACCCTTATATATAGTGAGAGGGTGGGGAGGGGTATTACTCAGAAGGGTGGTGGGAATGGGTGATAGGCTGAAAGCTGTGGTAAACCTGTTGACGACTGTTAACAACTGCAATTAGTCTTACAGGAAAAAGCAAGGGGTGAGAAGGTTAAAAATAGCTTTGTCATGTATAATGAGATAAGAATCCAATGTCTTTGTTCAGACCAGGTCTCTCCATGGTTTTAAGTTTGGTGATGAGTTGCAATTCAGCAACTTCTCTTTCCAGTCTATTTCTGAAATTCCTTTGCAATAAGACAGCTACTTTGAGATCTTGTATAGAGTGTACGGGGAGACTGAAGTGTTCTCCTACTGGTTTCTCTGTCTTGTGATTCCTGATGTCAGATTTATGTCCATTTATCCTTTGGCGTAGGGTTTGGCCTGTTTGTCCAATATAGAGAGCTGAAGGGCACTGTTGGCATTTGATGGCCTACACAATGTTAGACGATGAGCAATTTGCCATTCATGTTTATCTGTTCACCTAAGCTTCCTGTTGTTTTAACACCCATCTTCCATTCAGAGTGTTTCGAGAGGTGTGCGCATGTGTGTAAGGCAATATCGGGTAGCAAAGTAGCACATTTTGGATCGGACTAAATTCAGAAGGATGCATATGCATTTTTAATGGACTTAAATGTGACATAAACCAGAGCGCAGCTGTATACTTTGATACATATGGACAGGCGCATACATTTACAAAGCTTGCTTAAGTAGTCTGCTCATCTTCTTCTAGGGTACTCTAAGGATTAAGATGACATGTGGCAAAGGATCTTTTAAGGTAATCGCATGAGGCAAACGAAACCAGCAGAAATACATTAGTTGTTGACCGTGAGGTCTACATTCCTCCGAGGCAGGGTGGTGAAAGTTGTCAGGAGAATCCCAAGGCCTGGAGTCCAGTTGTAGCCTCTTTTCACATTTGCTTTGAACAAAAGAGTAAATCATTGATGCTGTATTAATGAGATGCACATATGCAGAAAGTATTCGATGTGTCTGAAAATGTAACTTACTTTAAAAAATAAAAAAAGCATATTTGGGAGTGGGCGAGTACACGTTATTCTGAACAGTTAACCAGCAGGGTGGGCCAGTAAAGGAAATACCGACATTTAGTCCATAGTGAATGGTCTGGTCAGTGAGTGGGGAAGGAGAGGACAGCAAGATGGGCTGTTTCAAGGAGAATCACACGTTGGATCTGAAGCAACGAGAAGCATCTATACAACTATTTGTCATATGACTGCTGTCATATGAAAGCAGTCCTTTCAGGATTTTCTGCCTTCAGTGGAACTTGACCACAGAACCTTGCCTGCTGAGAAATACTTATATATTTACCAGGGAACCCCTGAACTGCACAGAGGATTCTAGCAAGCATCTTCAGCTCATTTATGAAATGTTAGGTCAGGCCTGTTGAGTTTGTATGAGCTGAAAGTGCACCCTAGAAACACTATAGAATCTATTTAAGGCTCCCTTTCTATCAGGCTTGCACAGCTCAACACAAGGCAGCGACATGCCTTATGACTTTCTGAGTGCCTGGCAACCTCTTCTTTTTTGCATTTCCTCTGTAGGCTGCAGAAACAGGAGGCCTGATCACAACCCTGATGGGCCACATTTATACATAGGTAGTTGGCTGAATTTAGTTTCATGAGCATGTCGTGTAGGCATGCAACAAATACACACATTCCGTGTAGGATTCCGCTATACAGCTACAATTAAAACGTTTTAAATGTGTTGTAAAGTGCAATATACAAATGTGACACTAGATGGCAACAGTGAGCTATGCCAAATTCAAGGTATTTTTCAAAACTTTTTTTTAAAAGAACAGTTTCACAGTGTTTTTAATATGCGTGTAGATGCCACCATAGTGAGGATTTTATTAAGTGAGGGCACTGCCCCAAATATTCTCCCCAAACCCCACTTCCTGAAGACCAACTGAAAACCTGGAGGTCTTAAGTGCATATTATGCTCTGTTTCATAATCTTCCTCATTATCCAATGTGAGAAGGATATCAGTGTGTCACACATCACTGCAATCTCATTTCTTATTGTTGGTTGTCAGCTGAAAAGGCGGGGCATGATGTCATTATATCACACATTGCTTTTAACTAGATGTTATGAGGAACTACCCTGTGATCTTTGGATGGTGGGCAATATAGTGGTACCTCGTATTTAATTCGTTCTGGAGGTCCGTTCTTAACCTGAAACTGTTCTTAACCTGAGGTACCACTTTAGCTAATGGGGCCTCCCGCTGCCGCCGCCGCACGATTTCTGTTCTCATCCTGAAGCAAAGTTCTTAACCCGAGGTACTACTTCCAGGTTAGCGGAGTCTATAACCTGAAGCGGCTGTAACCTGAAGTGTCTGTAACCTGAGGTACCACTGTATATAAATTTAATAAATAATAATAAAGGAACAGGGGCCAAAAGGCATGGAGTGACAGCAATTCCGTATCTTCCAGGTAAAACCTCAAATCTTCCAAAATCTGGCATGCATAAATTTGGTTTCAGAAGTCCCAAAAGGTATAAAGACCCGTTCTATTGATTTGGGTCACATTTTGCAGATTATTTCAGAAGATGAAGCTGCTGGTTTGTGAGCTAAAATTATTTATCACATTTCCCCCTCCCCCCCTTGGCTCCATCCCACATCATCACCCATTTCATCATCCTTTCTGTGTTGTCTCAAACTGAGTAGAATGGAGTCTGTTGTTTATTTCGACTCACGGAAATTATGACAATGGAATGGATGCATTTGTGCAGGAGATTACAGAATTCAGATTATATTGGTGCAAGATTTGGGTTTCCTGGGTGCAGGATTTTTATTTTTTAGGTCAGGGTACACATAGCTCTGGGAAGAACCTCAGAGGGAGTGATGCTCACAGACCTGTCTTTCTTGGTGTTTTGTTTCTGCCACTTCCTGGCTGTGGCAATCAAGCCCTTTTCTGCGAGGTTGGAACTAGTTGGGAAAGTATGTCATTTTCTTCATGTTTATGCTTGTAGTACCAGTCATTCCTCCCAGCTGTGTTTTTACCAAAACAACAGATAGTATCTATTGACTAACGTAAGTGCCTCTAAATCAATAATTCCGCAGCATTTCTCATTGTTACCTCCCCAATCTGAAAATAATGAGCGCTCTAGATGTGGAATGGCAACAGATCTAAACAGAGTTGGTTTTAAGGTGCTTTGAGAAACATGGTTAGAGGACGGCACAATAAATAAAATAAATACAGAGTGTTGGTGGCAATTTCTCAAGCAAATTTAAGGACATGACCCAGCCCAAGTTAAGCATTTAAGGTTTAATTGATTTCAGTATGAGATAGTTAAGCAAATACTTCAGTTGTGGATAAGTGTAGAATCATAGAATCATAGAATCATAGAGTTGGAAGAGACCACAAGGGCCATCCAGTCCAACCCCCTGCCAAGCAGGAACACCATCAAAGCATTCTTGACAGATGGCTGTCAAGCCTCTGCTTAAAGACCTCCAAAGAAGGAGACTCCACCACACTCCTTGGCAGCAAATTCCACTGTCGAACAGCTCTTACTGTCAGGAAGTTCTTCCTAATGTTTAGGTGGAATCTTCTTTCTTGTAGTTTGAATCCATTGCTCCGTGTCCGCTTCTCTGGAAGTGTAATTGTACCCAGAGCAGCCAATGTTCTTTGTATCCTAGGGCACCGTAAGATGAAACCATCAAACAAGCCCAAATGAAAATAGAGGCTACTTAGTAAACATCACTGCAAGGAACTGAAGCTTGATTAAGATCTGGAACATCTTAATTGGGCTTGATCCAGGCGAAGGTAAACATTCCAGGGCCTCGTTAATTTCTGTACAAATGATTGATTAAAGATGCACATTGTCCTTCCATTAGAATCAATGGGGTTTTGAAATGCTGTTGTTGGCAAGATTGTGCCCACTGTAAATTGACAAGGATAGCTTCCTTTGAAGGGAAGGGATTTTTCATAGAGAATTCTTAGCACCTCGCCAAACTACAATTCCCAGGATTCTTTGGGAGAAGTCCTGTTAAACTAGCATGTTCGTAGTGTAGAGCTGCACATGAACACACACTTTATAGACTGCCTCCCCCCTCAAAATACTGGGAACTGTAGATTGTTAAGGATGCTGGGAATTGTAGTTCCGTGAGGGGTAAGCTGCAGTTCTTGGGATTCTTTGGGGGGACGTCGTGTGCTTTAAATGTGCTTTAAATACACATCGCATGTGCAGCATTAATATGCATGTAGAATACAAAGCTGATACTTTTATAAATCAAAATAATAATGGATTAAATCCCCAGTTGTTACCCACCTCTTCTCCAAAGTCAGGAGCATTCCTCCATAGATAACCTAATTCTACAGGCAAGTCCAGGTATCTGCTGCTTTAAAGCAAAGCACCTACATACCAGATTGTGCTAACAAAATGACCAGATGCAAGAGGACATTCAACTCTGTGCAAATTTTGGTCATAGATTCAAACCGGAATATGTACTGTCAATTTCTAACCCAGTGGGTTTTGTTTTATGACTTCTTCAGCTGCAGATTGAATGGAAAGTAGTTATAATCTTTGGTCCTTATTACACCATAAGTCAGTCTATCAAACAATTGAAGATCTTGTTGATTCATCGTCGGCCTTTATATTATTATTAACTTTACCTGTAAATGAATCATAGAATCATAGAATCATAGAGTTGGAAGAGACCACAAGGGCCATCCAGTCCAACCCCCTGCCAAGCAGGAAACATCATCAAAGCATTCCTGACAGGTGGCTGTCAAGCCTCTGCTTAAAGACCTCCAAAGAAGGAGACTCCACCACACTCCTTGGCAGCAAATTCCACTGTCGAACAGCTCTTACTGTCAGGAGGTTCTTCCTAATGTTTAGGTGGAATCTTCTTTCTTGTAGTTTGAATCCATTGCTCCGTGTCCGCTTCTCTGGAGCAGCAGAAAACAACCTTTCTCCCTCCTCTATATGACATCCTTTTATATATTTGAACATGGCTATCATATCACCCTTTAACCTTCTCTTCTCCAGGCTAAACATACCCAGCTCCCTAAGCCGTTCCTCATAAGCCATCATTTCCAGGCCTTTGACCATTTTGGTTGCCCTCCTCTGGACACGTTCCAGCTTGTCAGTATCCTGAATCAGTGCATTGCCAAAACTTCAATACAGGGACCGTTCCGAATGCTGAAGGCCTTGTAAGATAAGCATTGTTTCAGAAAACAAAAGAAAAAGCTTGCCATACCATGTCAAATGCAAGCCTGTTTTACGGTAGCTTTTATTGAGCAGTTGCAAATGGTCTAGAAATTTATATGAAAGGCAATTCATACATTGATGGTGATGACAAAAGCCAGGCTAAAGCCCACCTCCCTGTCATCTATATTGCGGGTGGGGAGAACGTATAAGCCATCTAGTTTACTATAGTTGTGGGTGTTTTTTTAACGATCAGTTTCAGTCAAGTAGTCACGGAAATAATGTGCTGAATTGTAGCATTTTAAATGTTAAATATGAACATTATTTAAGGTGCCAGCATAAAAGTGCCTTGTGTTATAACTAGGTCTTTTTAAGGCAATATCCTATACCCAGTTCCCTGTGAGTTAGCCCCATTGAACTCATGAGGTTTACTATGAATGGATATACATCAGATTGCGCTGTTTATCTCTTTTGAAATCTGCACGATTAACATCAATATTTCACAGAGAAAACAAATTGTAAAGACACAGTCTCTGGTTCTGCTTCAGAGAAATTAATTGGCAAAACTCCAATTGATTTCAGCTGGAGACCTATTGACCCCTGAAGTGAAATCAATAATTATTTGGCAGCTTAAGGAAATTAAATAAAGTGGTATCACTGAGAGAGAGGAAAAAAACATTCTCAGCACACAAGACTCTCATCCTCAACCAGAGATGCTGATCTGGGTGCAGCAGATTTAGTAAAGGTAAAGGGACCCCTGACCATCAGGTCCAGTCGTGTCCGACTCTGGGGTTGCGTGCTCATCTCGCTCTATAGGCCGAGGGAGCCGGCGTTTGTCCGAAGACAGCCTCCGGGTCATGTGGCCAGCATGACAAAGCTGCTTCTGGCGAACCAGAGCAGCGCACGGAAACGCCGTTTACCTTCCCGCTGGAGCGGTCCCTATTTATCTACTTGCACTTTAACGTGCTTTCGAACTGCTAGGTTGGCAGGAGCTGGGACCGAACAACAGGAGCTCACCCCGTCGCAGGGATTAGAACCGCTGACCTTCTGATCAGCAAGCCTGTGGTTTAACCCACAGCGCCACCTGGTCCCTAGCAGATTTAGTAACTTTGTCCCAAATCAGTGTGAATTGTTCATATTTCCTGAGCTCTATTCACAGAAAATAAGTAAAATATGTGTTGGGGTGTGGTTTTACCCTTCTTCTTCTTCTTCTTCTTCTTCTTCTTCTTCTTCTTCTGACAGAATTGTGTGCCTGAAACAATCCTTCATTGCCTGTCCAAAATTGTCTTTGAGAATAAGGGGCTTTTCAGGGCAGTGAAGAGAAACTGCAAGCGTGCTTTAAAAAATGGATGTGGGAGGCTGTGATGGATGTTGCTGGACTCCAACTCCCATCAGCCCCAGTCAGCATAGCCAGTGGTCAAGGGTTATGGGATATGTAGTCCAATAATATCTGGAGGGTGACAGAACCCCCACCCCTGCTTCAAACACACCCAGTAATATGTGTAACGTGAGGTTCTTCAAAACAGTCGCTGTGGGACTAAAACTGTTTCTAGACTGAGTGAGATTGTTTGAATATTCCCCTGTATGTGTTGGATATTCTCTCTCTGTGCGCGAGAATAATTTGTTCCAGAAACAGAGAAGAACAGAGGAAAAAGTTTCCAGAAGCAGCAGAAGGCTGAGATTGTTTTGTCTATGCCAGGACGTTTTCTGTGGGAACTGTTCTTTGGACATGCACAGTGTGACAGGAAGTACTGGTAACAATGGTTCTGTGTAACTTGTTATTGTGGAACTCTGGGAATTGTAGCTCTGTGAGGGAAATATAGGGGTCTTGGAACAGCTCTCAACATCATTAAACAAACTACAGTTCCCATGAATCTTTGGGGAAATCCATGGCTATTTAATGTGGCATAATGCTGCTTTTAAATGTGTAGTGTGGATGAGGTCAGGTTCAGGAATTTTTGTGGTGAATGTTGTTGACTGAACTGGTTCATTCCGAGCACAGAGTAGAACACATGATCTGCATGCCTAGAACCCCCAAGTTCTGTTCCTGACATCTTCAGTTTGATCGCTGTATAGTTTATTGGTACTGCTACACTGCTACACTGACTCCCAACCCGGGAGCTACAGGACGACAAAGTGACTGGAAATGCAACCGGAGAAGCAGTGGAAACCGTTGCAGCTCACTACGGAAAGATAAGTCTAAGAATACTCCCAAGAATATTTCCCTGCCCCAAGAAAAGGCCTGTGAAGGGAGAAGGAAAAGACCCCACCCGTCCGAATAGCCTGGTCACTGGACCTGCAATCTAGGGATGGTGCTCACTAGACAGAGCTACAAAGAACTGGGAATCCCCTTGACTCAAGCGGTTGAACCCCCCACAAGAGGAAGACAGGCGAAAATCTCTAATTACTTGTTATTGTGGGATGTGATACCGGGTACATACTGTTAGGAGCAGTCAAGTACAACATTCCTTGTTTTCCTAGAGAAGACATGCGTGGGAATGTTTGGTCCAGCCAATCGAAAACTTCCTGTTTCCTCCTGGCCTGGAGCATCCTTCCTCTTGCATGTGACTAGAGGTGGGCGTGACCTTACCTGCCCAGGTAACAAAAAGGGCAAGGCACACAGCACACATCCTTCTTTTCAACTCTTCTCCATCTTCCTTTTGTCGTGTGAACTGTAGGACTGCTAGCCTGCAGTCACTGGGATTATTCCCCCATATGGAGTAGATCCAAATGTATATACTTTGTAACTCAGTCTGCCTTCAGGGATCAAACTGTGCTCTGCCTGAGGTAATAATAATAATAATAATAATAATAATAATAATAATAATAATTTATTATTTGTACCCTGCCCATCTGGCTGGGTCTCCCCAGCCACTCTGGGCGGCTTCCAGCAAATATAATTTCCCTAAACAGGGCTGCCTTCAGGTATTTTCTAAATGTCATGTAGTTGATCCCTTTGACCTCTGATGGGAGGGCATTCCACAGGGTGGGCGCCACTACCGAGAAGGCCCTCTGCCTGGTTCCCTGTAGCTTTGCTTCTCGCAGTGAGGGAACCGCCAGAAGGCCCTCAGCGCTGGACCTCAGTGTCCGGGCTGAACGGTGGGGGTGGAGACGCTCCTTCAGGTAAGTAAACTTCTTTTATTTACTTATGAATAAGACTGTGGTGTCTTTATTCTTTTAGGAGGGATTCAAAGGGGTCTTACAGGAAAATATTAGAACACATTTCAATCTGGACAAGCCAGATTGAATTGCGTATAGTCAGAGGCTTACACAAGCCTGCAACCAGCTATCTGCTGTGCATGTAAAAGGGGAATGTAAACTCTGCTAAGTAAAGGAACTTGCTAGCGCAAGTTAGGAAGGATATTAATGAACAATATACCCTCTCCTGCCTCCCTGAACATTCCCACACTTATAACTTGCTGTAAGTCTCTCGCTTACGCCTTGCGGTGAGAGAAGCTGAGAGAGTCTTGTACTCTCGTTGGACTCTCAGCATGCCTTGACCACGGCAGTGGTGAATGTCTGTATATATTTGCTACCAATATGCTTTTATTCCTGTCAAGTAACCTCGACACTTGACTGAATCTTTATGGCGTCCATGAGTGTTTATTGCATACTGTGTGTACCTTCAACCCCAAAGACGCTTCCAAGAAAGGAGCTGCGTTGAGGTGTAACTCTGCTGAGTTTGGATACTGGCACACACATGCAGCGAAAGTGATGCCGGACCCAGTCCTTCTGAATCATCCATCAGAGGTTGATGGATGGATCCAACAGTGTGTACATAAGCAAACAGATGACAGGGAGAAAGGTTCTTAGCTTAGAATTCTCCCTAATAAGACATTTCCCCCCTGTTTTCATTTTTCTGTATTGGTATGAACCATCACAGACCAGCGTTGCCACTGGTACAGTCCAGATACAGCTTTACCACTATGTCTGGTGTTTTTGTAACCCAGGCCTAAGTCACATTGTATAGTCTCTCTCTCTCTCTCTCTCTCTCTCTCTCTCTCTCTCTCTCTCTCTCTCTCTCACACACACACACACACACACACACAGAGAGAGAGAGAGAGAGAGAGAGAGAGAGAGAGAGAGAAAATAAAGTTGCTGAGAAGAAAAATGAAGGACTGTAAAGACCATTGTGCATGCGTTCTAAAGCTCCATATTGAATAATTAAAAGAATGGAAACAAATTGATTTGATGGCATGATGTAAATAAATCTATTGACATCCTGCATATTTTGCTACAGTTATACTGATGTAGCAACTGCCTGGATTGTACAAGAGCTACTTCACTGAAGGTGGAATAGCCCCAGATTGTAGTGTCGGGGGGCAACTGGGTGGGAGGGGGGAATATGGTTCATAGATGATGGACCTCACATCTAAAGACAAAGTTTTTTTTCATATACTGTAGATAATTAAGTGGGTTTCCCCGCAGGAAATGTTGTGTATTTCCCCATAGATGGAATTTGTAAAAATCCTGATCAGTAATGTTGCACACCATCAGATTAGATTGTGAGAGTCGGTCACGACTGGACCTAATGGTCAGGGGTCCCTTTACCTTTATTCATTCATTTATGTATATACCCTACTGACCTACATCCGAAGATCACAGGGCGGCTTACAACCTAAATGTGTGTGCAGAAGTTCCGCTGAGACCAGTGGGATTCCAAATGACTGTATTTAGGATCCAGCAGTAAAAATGCGATGAAGCCTGTGATACTGCTTTTGAGAAATTGTTTTCAGAACTATTTCGGTATGTGCCCGTGTGCTCTTGAAATGTTAATCCCCTGGTCCTAAAAATACCTCTTGGTACTAAGGGTTGCTTCCAACATCTACTTAACACATCTTATGGTCTTTACTGTCTCAGTGGGTTGACTTTCCCACCACTGACATATGATTATGAATGGGCCGAGCTGACTTATGCTGAATCCCACTGTCGATCCACCAAGCCCAAAACTAGCTCTTTTCCTTCTGCTCATAGCTGTCAACCCTCCCTTTTTTTGGCGGGAAACTCCCTTATTCCAATGCCGTTTCCCGCTGCTATGCCGGATTGTTGATATCCCTTAAATTTCCCGGATTTCAAAGGAAGCAGCTCCTCTCCCTCCCTGCCGGCCAGGGAGGCTTCTCAGCTGCGTTGCTCGGCTGCCAATAAGGAGTCTGAGACCGACTGGGGGCGGAGCTTGCATGCCTTGTGCAGCCAGACCCTCACGCCCAACCAGACAGCCAGCCTGCCTGCCGTCTACGCGCTCGCTCTTTTGCTCACCCGTTCGCAGCGCAGCCTCTGGAGCGCAGGGTGGCGAGGCTACTTGGTGCCATTGCACCGCCCTCACGGCATCCCTTATTTTGAAATCTGAAAGTTGGGAAAAATCCCTTATTTTCAAATCCGAAAGTTGACAGCTATGCTGACATATGATTATGAATGGGCATATCTGACTTATGCTGAATCCTAATGTTGATCCACCAAGCCCAAAACTAGCTCTTTTCCAGCCTTCTGCTCCACCCATGCCATTAATTTTAAGGTGCTGGGGTTTGAAAGTGGGACCTTATAGAATCATAGAATCATAGAGTTGGAAGAGACCACAAAGGCCATCCAGTCCAACCCCCTGCCAAGCAGGAACACCATCAAAACATTCTTGACAAATGGCTGTCAAGCCTCTGCTTAAAGACCTCCAAAGAAGGAGACTCCACCACCCTCCTTGGCAGCAAATTCCACTGTCGAACAGCTCTTACTGTCAAGAAGGTTCTTCCTAATGTTTAGGTGGAATCTTCTTTCTTGTAGTTTGAATCCATTGCTCCGTGTCCGCTTCTCTGGAGCAGCAGAAAACAACTTCTCCCTCCTCTATATGACATCCTTTTATATATTTGAACATGGCTATCATATCACCCCTTAACCTTCTCTTCTCCAGGCTAAACATACCCAGCTCCCTAAGCCGTTTCTCATAAGGCATCGTTTCCAGGCCTTTGACCATTTTGGTTGCCCTCCTCTGGACATGTTCCAGCTTGTCAGTATCCCCCTTGAACTGTGGTGCCCAGAACTGGACACAGTATTCCAGGTGAGGTCTCACCAGAGCGGAATACAGTGGTACTATTACTTCCCTTGATCTAGATGCTATACTAGATCAAGTATATATATGTCAAGAACATTCTGCTACCACTGAGCTGTGGCCAGACTTTCCATGGTTTTCATATGCTGCTGTGCTGAAAAGCAGCTAATATATATTCTACTGAATGTAGCTTCCTATACTGCAAACACATGGGCATGCACACCTTTTACAGCCTGTTCCACTTATATATACAACTACCGGTATCTATATATTTATGGGGTGGGTGGGGGAATCTTATGCCAAGGTTGTTTCAGGCTTCCTGAATGACATTGCCTAGCTCAGATCAGCCAGGCATCTTTCTTCTCTTCGTATTTTGAGAATAGGTAAAGAGACCCCTGACCGTTAAGTCCAGTCCTGGATGACTCTGGGGTTGAGGCGTTCATCTAACTTTACTGGCCGAGGGAGCTGGCGTTTGTCCGCAGACAGCTTCTGGGTCATGTGGCCAGCATGACTAAGCCGCTTCTTGCGAACTGGAGCAGTGCACAGAAACGCCGTTTACCTTCCCGCCGGAGCGGTACCTATTTATCTACTTGCACTGGTGTGCTTTCAAACTGCTAGGTTGGCAGGAGCTGGGACTGAGCAATGGGAGCTCACCCCGTCGCAGGGATTTGAACCGCTGACCTTCTGATCGGCAAGCCCTAGGCTCTGTGGTTTAGACCACAGCACCACCTGTGTCCCATTTTGAGAATAAAGGCCTTTAAAACATGTGTTTTAAAGAAGAGAGGAAGACCAGGCCAAGGGGGAGGGGAGTAAAATCAACTGCCCAAGTCGGCCTGAAAATATTTTGTACCATTTCTTTACTAAAATATTTTAAATTGCAAACTACCTCAGATACCTTGGCAGTTTCCTCAATGCCCTGGGGGGGCAGGGGGGTAGCTGCCCCCCCCGATAAAGTAAAACAATAGAAATACTTAACTAAGTGACCAGTCATGTCAGTTCTGACCCCCCTAACAAAAGTCCTTCCCCCCTAACAAAAATCTTGGCTACACCCATGAATGAAGAGAAACATGAATCAGGACCACAGCATTGGAATCAAAACTTTTAGATGGGCAGTTTTGGGGGTGCCAATATTGGGGGCGTCACCCCAACAATTCACTGGGACCTCAGTGCTGAGGGGAATGAAAGCAAAGAGTTCATTTACTGGACCCCATTTGTAAGTTATGTGGCCCAACAAAACAGTCTAATCCAGGCATCCCCAAACTCGGCCCTCCAGCTGTTTTGGGACTACAACTCCCATAATCCTGAGCTAGCAGGACCAGTGGTCAGGGATGATGGGAGCTGTAGTCCCAAAACAGCTGGAGGGCCAAGTTTGGGGGTGCCTGGTCTAATCCTTTCACCTGTTTCCTACAGATCTATCTGGATTGATTCAGTTTCAAAGCACTGTTGGTCTTTGGCACGGTGAACAAAATTAATAAGGCAAAAAGGGGGAAACACTAAGTATTCTGTATTTTTTTTAGTTCAAAGTCCTGATAATGATCTCTTGACCTACTCACTGATGTAATTGTTTCTTAATGAGTATATGTTTTAGATACTGCAGTGTGGCGGTGGCTTGTTTTACATTGCTCTACTTGTTTATGTATCTCGAAAAGAATTTCAATAAAAGCATTTACAAAACAACAACACAGCTGCTCGAATGCATTTTCCATAGCAGCTAGCAAAAGCGACAGAAAGGATAAGAGGACAAACAAAACAAATAGTCTATAAGGAATGGAGAATACCTGTAACTAGTTATATAACAGCTACAACCCCTCTCCTCTCTGGTTAATGTACACACATATTTATATTTAAAGATCTGCCTATATTTGCAAGCCTGTGTGTGTGTGTAAGAGGGACTTCAGACAAATTTGCTCTGAATCCTGGACGGATCCACTCAACCACTTAAACGACACATTTATTAAAGTGACTAAGAAAGCAGAGGCATTGGTGACTTAAAGCAGAACAGAAGGGTAAGCAGCGTTTTGCTTCAAGCCTTTAATATCTCTGCTTTCTTCGCCACCCTGCCTGGACGTGGCGAGGCGAAAGAGGCAGATCTCCTCTGCCCCGACTCGCGATTTTGCATGCATGCGTGGTGGGGGAAAGAAGAGGCCGAGAAGAAAGGAGCAGGTGACATTAATCGCATGCATGATCTCAGGAGACAATCATTTGAAATCTTAATTGGCTGCCTTTTAAATATCATTTAAGGTCTCGTTTGGCCCGCTTCCCTCTCTCTCTCTTTCTCGCCAGTTAAGAAGGCGTTGTGTCAAAGCCTATTTGCTTTCCTGGACGGCTCTCTCGCCTCTTAAGTCCCCCCCCCCCCCACTAAAAAAAAAGGAGCAAAGACAAGAGAG
>JAWWNI010001292.1:340000-360534 GCA_034642065.1 Darevskia nairensis | reverse complement strand
GGGATGTTTTTGTTAAGGTTTGGAAACCTGAAACGCTGGCAAATTAGCAAGGTCACATGATTTAGGTTGTTAAGATTGTTAAGTTGTTAAGCATGCTCAGTATATATAGAGTGTTTGTTTTGTTTGCCTCTGGGGCGTGGAGCAGTCATGTCTGAAAGCTCCAGAGGAGTTTATGTTATCTGTCTGCAATAAACCTGTCTTTCGACAGAGGAGCTTCTGTGTGTGATTACTTCGCTAGAGCAACAAGAACCCCACTGCTGGACTTGATTAATACTCTGCAAAGAGAACTGTTGCTGGTCTGCGCAGCGGAAGCGTTTACTGGACCAGTACACTTAAAACTCTTAGTTTTCTCTTTTATGCAAGCTCCTCTGGTGACCACTTTCATTGTGTCCCATGGGAGGGTTTTTTTAATATACCGTACATTGTCTACATAATTTTCTTTGAAGTAGTTTTGGAAAGTTTTTGTGAGACTCTCTCTAATTTGTTTATTTGTGGTTAGGATGGGACATGATGTGGTGATTTGTGTCCCCTCTCCAATTTAAGGGTAATGTCTACTGGGGCATGATCTGTTATTTTAATGTTACTTATGTTCGTTGATTCCACTAAAGCAGGGGTCCCCAAACTAAGGCCCAGGGCCAGATGAAGCCCAAGGGGCTCGTTTATCTGACCCCTGGAGACTCCTGGCAACCCCCAGCAACCCCCGTTGCCGCCGCCCGCTCTTACCAGTGCGGTGCGGCTGCCCATCTCTGGGTCGAAATAGCGTTTGTGCATGCGCAAAACGTCATTTCCAGGTCTGCGGAGGGCTGTGGGCATGCGCACAAGCTATTTTCGGTGCTGCGTTGCACCGGAAATGACGTTTGTCCATGCGCAAATGCTATTTACGGTGCTGCGCTGTGCTGGAAAAAGCGAGTGTGCGCGCATATGGGCGCACACTCCCCCGCCCTCCAGCCCGCCGTGCGGTCGTCGCCGGAGGAACCAGCCTGCTGCGCGGTGAGTCTGGGGACCCCTGCACTAAAGGGATCAGACTTTGTATGAGCAAAATGCTGTCTAGTCTGGACACTGTGCCATGGTGCCCAGATTGGAATGTGTGGCTGGTGTCTCCCTGGTTTTCTTCACCCCAAATGTCATAGAGCAGGCATATCCAGCTCTCAAGAGACTGTGATCTACTCCCAGTATAAAAAAACTGGCAATCTACTCATTGTTATTGGAGGAAGGAGGAGCGTGCATGGGGTGGGTATATTGCCCAGAATTGTTGAGCTTTTTTGGGGAGGGAAGTGTCCAGAGTTGTTGAGCTTTTTGGGGGAGGATTGCACAGTTTTTTTAGCTTCCCTCCCATAACTTTTTGTACATGGTAAGGATCCCATGATCTATCCGGATTAGCTGGGAATCTACCAGTAGATCACAATCTACTGGTTGGACATCCCTGTCGTAGAGACCCCTGTTTTATAGCATTTTTAGCAACTTGTAAGAGTCCCAAATTGTTTGGGGTTTCCTTTGGAGGAAGGTTGCCCATGGAGTTGTAGGGTGGGTGTCTTTCAGGGATATGCCTCTCATATTTAGGTTGAGGTCACCTCCCAGGATTGCTTCCCCTTCAGAGAAGGAGGGGAACTTGTTTAGTGTTTTCTGGATGAACTCTAGTTGTTTCAGGTTTGGGACATGTGAAAAATGTGAGAGCGTAGCTATAGTGGAGTCTTTCTTATTCGTTGGACTGCTGCCCCGGAGCAGCCATAAATCATCTTGATGAGCCCTGGCTCCGCAATGGCGTCCAGCCACGCTTCCGTTGTGCAGGCTCTCTCTCTCACTCAGCAGAATCGCGCAGCGCCCTGTGTTGGCAATTTGAGGTCTGCTTCTCTGTGTCTGGAATAACTGAGGTCCAGACAGTTGCTTCTAAACTACATATTTATTGACTCACAAACAAAAGAAACCTGAGGAGTCAAACTCCATTCTGACTACGATGCAATCTCTAGCACACTACAGCATACACTCTTCGGCAAGAAGGGGAAAGCGAAACTAACTTCCCCTTTCCTCAGACAAAAGATAGTTGCCTGGATACATTGGCAGTCTCTTAGAAACATCTTAGCTAAGCTGAATTTACTAGTCCTGTGTGGATGATAAGTCCATTCCTTGAAGAAACAGTGTGTGAAACGGGAGTATACAAAGCTGGCCACCCGTCGGAAAACATACCTACATGGTTGATGGACTTGGATCAATCATATTTCACACTGAAATGATAGACTCTATGTCGGAACTTTGCACAACCATCTTTATTACCTTATATTGCACTTTATATCAGAACTCTGACCGTTTTGAAACATAAGTAGGCTTTTGCCTCTGAGGAGAGATCTATATATATATATTTTTGGCATAATTGTTTCAGAGTAGTCTGTTATCTATTATTGTTCACGGTTTTGTATTTTACCTTTCATATCGTTTACCGTGATGGTCTGTTGTATTTATCACACTGGGCTTGGCTGCTTCTCGACTCAGCAGATTGACTGCAAATGCAATATCGGGTCTACTCCATTGAGACAAATAGAGCAGGCTGCCCAGAGCAGATTGATACACCTCCTTGTGCTCAAACTCTTTGTTTTCATCAGACTGATTGTCTTTAACAAAGCATGTCTCCATTGGTGTCCTTACACCCTTACAGTCTGCCATGTTGAATTTCTTGAGCAACTGATCAATCTTTGAGCTCTGGTTAAGCACAAAACTGCCATCTTGGTCTCTGTGAATGTGAACCCCTAGATACATGCTCACAGGACCCAACTCCTTGAGTTTGAAGTGCTGCCTCAGCTTACTTGCAAACTCCTGCACCTGTTTGTTTGTACTAGCAACAAGGACAATGTCGTTGACAAAAATTAACGCCAATTCTTGTTGCTGACCTGAACCCTTTATGTACAAACACGACTCTTCCTGAAGCCTAGCTTCTCCAGAGCCTGGTTGAGACAAATATTCCAGTTTCTGGCTGATTGTCTCAAGCCATAAATGGAACGGTGTAGTCTCCAAACCTATTCTGGACTATCGCCTTCAAACCCTGGAGGAGGTAACATGTAGATTTCCTCCTGCAGCGGTGAGTTCAGGTAGGCGACGTCGATGTCGAAATGTGCAACCTCAGCACCTCTCTGTGCTGCTACCGCTAGCAGTAACCTCATGGTCTCACTGCGGGATGTGGGTGCATAAACTTGTGAGTAATGCACTCCTGGTCTCTGGCTGAACCCTCTGGCCACCAATCTCGCTTTGTATTGTGGCTCTCTACTTGCAGTGGGTTTCAACCTATAGACCCAGCGACAACTCACGGCTTGCTGGTCAGCTGGCAGAGTTGTAAGTGTGAACACTCCAAGCGATTTCATGGCACTAAGCTCTTTCTCCATCGCTTGTTGCCACTTGCTGGACTCTGCTTGAGGTAACTTCTGCACCTCGGCGAAGCTCTCCGGTTCGCACAGAGCAACATGGGCCCAAACCGTGGTGGCTTTGAACCTGTCAGGAGGTTTGCCTTTCGTGGTGCGCTTGGAACGCCATGGCACCACTGGAGACTCCCCCTCTGACCCAGACGTGCCGGACTCAGCCTGCGAGTCCCTGGCATCTGGAGAACCGCCAAGCGATTTGCTCCGCTTGCTGTGCCCTCCTGGACTGAACTTGAAGGTGAGCGTGGAGACCTACTGCGCTTCTGTCTCCTAGCTCTTGTCTCCCTTGGAGACGTGGGTGCGCTGCTGGGTTTAGACTTCACCTGAGTCTTAGGGATTGCCCCCTCTGGCACTGCACCCTGGTCGTGTTTGGGATCGTGGCCCGAAACACCAGCAGGTTGACCACCAT
The DNA here is from genome assembly GCA_034642065.1 of Darevskia nairensis. Lineage (NCBI taxonomy): Eukaryota > Metazoa > Chordata > Lepidosauria > Squamata > Lacertidae > Darevskia > Darevskia nairensis. Next base: position 356,721 of record JAWWNI010001292.1, on the reverse strand, counting down.
CAGCACCACCAGCGGGTGTGGTTCACTGATCCTGGTAGTCAAGACCACTGAATAAGACTGTGAGCACTTCAGGATTGCCATGAATCCTCTTCCAGCCGTCTTGCTCACAAAACTCTGCGCTGTGGCTGATCACCACCCGAGAACGATTGCCACTTGGGTGAGCAAATCTCCAGGCTTTCGACCCTGTGTCATAGCCGCAGAAAATCAGTTTCTGTGACCTCGGGCTGCCCTTTCTACGTAACTGCCGGGGTATCAGGACCCAGGCCTGTCGTGTCTGATGTGTCTGATGTGTCTAAGGCTAAGGCTGCCACACAGGGAAGTGCTGGGATTGATTTGGAAAATCAGGAGGATAAATTTGTAGCCTTCCCTGGTGAGGTAATTCTTATGCCTACTCAAATTAGAGGACCTTTGCCTAAGGAGTCGGTGGGGTTAGTTCTACCCCGCTCCTCCGCTGGGCAAAAGGGGATTTTCATAATCCCAGGAATTATTGATGCAGATTATGAAGGAGTAATTAAGGTTCAAATAAGAACGAACATGTGTATGGTTCTGAAAAAAGGAGAATCTTATGCTCAATTGATCTTGATTCCCTACATTTTGCCTGGTGGAGGGAAAGCAGTGGTGAGAGGAAGTGGAGGTTTCGGGTCAACGAATTCTTCCCTTCCCCTCCACCCTAGTGTTTTGGCAGTTTCAGAGTTTCTCAAGAAGGATAAGCCTAAACGAAGTTATTATTTAAATGACGCGTAGATTCCAGCTAGTATTATCTTTTCTCCTTGCAGCGATATTTGCATTACCAAAATTCTTCCCTCCTCATCCTTCAGAATCAATTCCGGATTCAGAGTTTCCTTTATATACATTACCACTCCTCTTTTTTTGTCACATCTGATGAGGTGAATTCACTCCCCAGCTTTTTGTTAATTAAAATATGTCTGTGTTTTTTCGCAATGTGTGTTTCCTGTAGACAGATTATGTCTAGGTTTCTTCTTTTCAGTACATGATTGATTTTATTTCTTTTCTTCTTATTATTTAGTCCGTTAACATTCCACGAAAACAATTTCAGATTCATTTCCCCTCCCCCCCGAGTGTTTACTTTGTGGTTGTTTTAGAATTAGGAGTGTTTGTTAATGTCTATATCCTCTTCTTCCTCCAATGCTTCTTCCTCTTCAGCTTCTTCCTCGTCTCCTTCATCCACTCCTCCACACGCTCCTTCCTCCGATCTTTCCTTTTTCTTATTCTTTTTCTTCTTTTCCTCTTTGTCCAAATTTCCGTTGTTTTCTGATGCGTTTGGCTCTATCCTCCCTAGTTCTGCTTCGTATCTCCTAGTGAATTTCTTCACATCCAGAGCGTCGGTCAGTTTAAATCTCTTATCCTTATAATAGAAGGAGACTCCCTCCGGGAACTCCCATCTGAACTTCACTGCGTTTCTGTTTAGCAGGCTTACCAAAGATTTGTATCCATCTCTCTTTTTCAAAAATCTGTTTGGTATCTCCTTATAGATGACAATTGGCCTCCCATCAATTATTAATTTATTCGAATAACTCAACTTCAAAATTTCATTTCTCATGTCCATAGAGCTGAATATCACCAAGCAATCTCCAGGGTATTTCTTTGCTTTTGCTTTTGTCAATCTTACTTTAATCCTGAATGCACTTGCAATTGTGTATTCCACCTCCTCTTGTCTCAGATCCATCCATCTTGCCAATTCTCTTGCCATCTTTACTCTTATGTTCTCATTTGTTTCCTCTGGTAGGCCTCTAAATTTCAAATTATTCTGTCTTTGCCTCATCTCCATCATCGCCAAATCATCCAACATTTGTTCCTATATCTTATTCACCTCTTTCACTTCATCTTTGACTTGATCTATTTCTTTTCTATTTATTTTCATCTCTTTCTGAGTCTTTTTAATTGTTTCTTCCATCGTCTTTGATCTGACCGACAGCTCCTGTATCTTTGTTGTTAATTCACCCACTGCACCATCTATTTTCTTATCTAACGTTTCCTGTACTTCCTCTAACTCTTTTTCCACCTTTTGTTCATTTTGCGTAAGCTCTTCCTTAATTTTTTGCCATAGATTATCTAGGTCTTTAATTTCTTCCTGTTTAGGTGGTCTCTTTTCTGCTGGTGTTCCTGAGGGCTTTTTCCCTTTATCCCCCGCCATTATCCTTTACTCAACTAGACGTTTTAAGCCTCCCAGGCCAAAAAGAAAATTTTTGGGTGAATTAACCCCCTCCGCCACTAGGGGGAGCTCTTATGTCAATATCTGACACCAAAACCTGATTTCGCTGTATTTACCCCCGATCACCACAAGAGGGCACTCTTATGTCAAAATCTAAAGCCAATTTAAGAGTCAGTGCTCTATGGTCTTAGGCCACTAGGTGGCGTCTAAACCTAATACTTTGTAACCTTCCTGCCTTCCACTTTAAATGTGAAAGATTGTTTCCCTATCCCCAGTATTACACAGTTGCACTCTCTTAATCAAACCCTCGCAACAGTTACGCTCACAGAGAAGTTCTGGAGTCTTTGATCTTCTGCCCTGTTTACGTTTAATCCTCTTCACCCGCTGGGCAATAAAGTTTTGTTATAGTCCTGCCCCGTTGGGCCACAAATACTATCAGAAAAATTTAATCCGGCACGGTAAAGTCGTGCCCCTTTTTGTAATCCGGCCCTGATGGGCTAAATCCACCCTCCGATGAGAGTTTACGAATTCCGGACCCCTCCGCCACTCCGCCACTCCGTCCTTCTCCGTCCGAGGTAGAAGAAAAAAAGGATCGATCTATCTCTTTTCCCCCTCTGGAGAAGTCCACGATTCAAACGCTTTAAATTCCTAGCTTTCTCCAAGTCCGGGTTTGCTTTCCGGAAAGCCTCTTGCCCGTGGGCTGGGAAGCAGTCTTTCCTCCTCCCCACTTCGCAACGAAGACTTTCCCCAGGCTTACTGCGAAAGCCCCCTTTTTTAAACTCTTCTTTTATCTTTAAAAGCAAAGTCTGGCTAGACCTCTTTGAGGTTTTAAAAGTTCTCAACTCACTCAGCGGTCTTTTCCAACTTCCGTTTTCTTCCTATGACTCAGCTCTGCACCATTTTCCACACCACTGTCGGACGGACTCCCTTGTTGCGTCCTTCAGCGTTCCGAAATTTAGTATTGCCAATTTATAATTTTTTTATAAATGAAAACAAGGCAGATTTTTATAAGAAGCTGGAAGAGAGATTGACAGAGCTAATGGACAAAAAAATAATATTAATGGGTGACTTCAACGGAGTGACAATACCCTCACTGGACAGGTCGCACTGTAAAAAGACCTCTAAAGGAGGCAAATTACCGAAGACATTTTTTAACTTTGTAGAAAATTTTGGACTTGTGGACATTTGGAGGTTGAAGCACCCAACAGTTAAAGACTTTACTCACTTCTCAGAACCAAACCAAAGTACAGGAAGGATAGATCAGGTGTGGATAACAAAAGAATTGATACCGAGGGTGACAAGGAGTGAGATCATGCCAAGAACGCTTTCCGACCACAACCCAGTGCTAGTGGAACTGAAGAAGAAAGAACAGGCACCAATAAGATGGAGAATGAGTGAAAATTTGCTGGATGACGGAGAGACAGTGGACAAGGCTAAAGAGACATTAAAAGATTACTTCAAATGGAACTTACATAAAGAAACGGACTTAAATATGGTTTGGGATGCGAGCAAGGCGGTTATGAGGGGCTTCATGATCCAAAAGAACAGTCACTTGAAGAAGAAAGAAAGGGCGAAGAAGGAGGAAATATTGAAACACTTGATGGAGTGTGAAAGGAAACTAAGTGTGAAACCAAGTGATGAGCAATTAAAACAGAACATCAAAATGCCCCAGACACAGTTCTCAATGCTGGTAGATGAAGAGATTGAAAAGAAAATTAAAGAGATGAAACAGAAGAATTTCGAATCGGCGAACAAAACAGGGAAACTTCAAGCCTGGCAATTGAGAAAAAGACAAAATCAAAATATAATAAATAAGCTAAAAATAGATGAGGAAGAGATTGAAGACCCAAAGGAAATAAAGAAAGCCTTCCAAAAGTTCTATAAAGAGTTGTACCGAAGAGGAAAGGAGGACAATAAGAAAATAGAAAATTATATAGAGAAGCACAAACTGCCCCAAATATCGCCTGAAAAAAGAGATATCCTGAACATACCTATCTCGATACAAGAAGTTAATACGACAATAAAAAGAATGAAACTGGGGAAATCACCAGGGCCGGACGGCCTTTCAGCTAAATACTATAAGGTACTGAACGACCAACTGGGCCCAGTGTTGTGTGAGGTGATGAATGAGATCATGATGAAGGGGAAGGTACCGAATACTTGGAAGGAGGCATACATAACACTAATCCCCAAACAAGATGCGGACAAATTGAATATAAAAAATTACAGACCTATATCCCTGTTGAACAATGATTATAAGCTGTTCGCAGATATTATGGCTAGAAGACTGAAAGAAATTTTGAACGAATTTATACACAAGGACCAAGCAGGCTTTCTCCCTGGCCGGCAGCTAAAAGGGAATGTAAGACACATCTTGAACATCATTGAATATCTGGAATCCAGGAGTGATAAAGCAGCAATATTAATGTTTATCGATGCTGAAAAGGCTTTCGATAAGGTCTCCTGGCAGTTTATGAAAAGAACCATGGAGCTGTCGGCTGGGAAGGGACCATTCATGACAGGAATCCAGGCAATTTATTCAGAACAAAGGGCCAAATTGATAGTAAATAGCACGGTATCTGAAAATTTTGAAATCAGTAAGGGCACTAGGCAAGGGTGCCCTCTATCACCTTTATTATTTATTATGGTTTTGGAGGTTCTGGCAAATAGAATAAGAGACTGTGTGGAGATAAAAGGAATCAAACTGGGTGCAAAGGAATTCAAAATGAAGGCCTATGCAGATGATGTGGTTTTGACTTTGGAAAAACCGGAATCTAGTATTCCAAAAGTGTTAGAGGAAATGGAGGGGTTTGGCCAGTTAGCAGGATTCAAATTAAACAAAAGTAAAACTAAATTATTAGCAAAAAATATGACAAAAGAACAAATAGAAGAGGTACAAGCAAAATGTGGATTACAGGTGGTGAAGAAAGCAAAATATCTTGGAATTTGGCTGACAGCAAAGAATATAAACCTATTTGAAGATAACTACCAACCAGTCTGGAGAGAGATTAAAAAAGACCTAGAAACATGGAACAGATTACAATTATCCTTTAATGGAAGAATTGCAGTAATTAAGATGAACGTCTTACCAAAGATGTTATTTTTGTTTCAATCTTTACCAGTCATTAAAGGAACAGGGCAATTTAAAGAATGGCAAAGGATGCTCTCGAGGTTCGTATGGCAAGGGAAGAAGCCGAGAATAAAGCACAAACTTCTAGTAGATAAGAAAGAAAGAGGCGGCTTCTCTATGCCAGATTTAAGACTATATTATGAGGCATCCTGCCTTTGTTGGCTGAAAGATTGGATAACATTAAAGGATGATGACTTGTTAGACCTAGAGGGATATCAAAATAGATATGGATGGCATTCCTACCTTTGGTACGGTAAAGTTAAAGTGCATAGGGGTTTCGTGAACCATGTGATTAGGGGAAGCCTATACGAGGTATGGGAAAGAAATAAGTGCCTGCTGGAAAGAAAAACCCCGTGGTGGATCTCCCCTATAGAAGTGTTAACTGTTAAAAAAGTACATCTGGTGGGTAGGAATGCCACGTACTCTGAGCTACTTATGAAAACAGATAGAGGTTGGAAATTAAAGCCATATAACCAGACTGAGGATATATTCACGGGGTGGTTGCAGTACCATCAGGTCAACGATCTATTGATGTCTGACAAAAAAGTGGGATTTGAGGAGGAGAAGTCTGAATTCCAAAGGGGTTTGCTGGAAAGTAAAAGTAAATTACTAACAAAAATGTACGATCTATTGTTACAATGGTATACGGTAGATGAAATGACGAAGGAGGTAATGATCAAGTGGGCTATAGACTTTGGGTACAACATCGAGTTTGAGGCGTGGGAAAAGCTATGGAATGAAAGTATAAAATTCACTGCATGCGTGTCGCTGAAAGAAAATGTACAAAAAATGATGTACAGGTGGTACTTAACCCCCGTAAAACTAGCAAAAATGTATAGAATGAGCAATAACCACTGTTGGAAGTGTAAGAAGGAAAAGGGAACACTTTGAAGGACTTCTGGGAGAAGTTGTATAATGAGCTAAAAAAGATGTTTAAATATACGTTTCATAAAAGACCTGAAGCCTTTTTGCTAGGCATAATGGGGGAGGAAATAGCCAAAAGAGATAAGAGGTTATTTATGTATGCGACGACCGCGGCTAGAACATTAATAGCCCAAAGGTGGAAAACACAAGAAATACCATCGATTGGGGAATGGCAGTCCAAGATGATCGAATATGCGGAACTTGCGAAATTAACCAGCAGGGTAAGAAACCAGGGTGAAGTGAAATTCCAAAGAGAGTGGAGTAAATATGTGGAGTACCTAAGAGTGAATCGAAGTAGTTTGAAAACACTTGCGGGACTGGAATAACTCTATGACACTGATTTGAGGGGTTATAATGGAACTGCACTGGAAAGATTGGACTAGAAAACCAGCTGGAAGGATGGAGGGAAGTCAAAGCTCGGTGGAGCAAAATGTAAATAAGTTGAAGGTTTACTGTGTGGGTATGTGTTTGGAACTCGTTTTCTTTGTAAATTGAAAATAATAAAAATTTATCTTTAAAAAAAAATTATTTAAATGACAGATTATATGAAGGAATTTTGGATAGTGGAGCAGATATCACGGTTCTAGCTGAGAGTAATTGGCCGGAAGATTGGGCTACGGAAGAAGCTACTTCTGTTTGGGGTATAGGAGGATCGCAGGCAGCGCGACGGAGCAAGCATTGGCTAACGGTAAAAGCTCCTGTTGGGACGCGCTCTGCGCAAATTCTTCCCATTATCCTTCCCATTCATCTAAATTTATGGGGAAGGGATCTTTTGCATCAGTTTCATGCGCGTTTGGTTATTGATGATTAGGCATTATGAGTTTGTCAAAGGCTACAGCTCTGCCGCTCACATGGCGATCTAGTGAGCCTGTGTGGATAGAGCAATGGCCACTTACTCAGGAAAAAATTGTGATACTGAAGGAATTGGTTAGGGAACAATTAGAAGCAAATCATATTCAAGAGTCAGTCAGTCCATTTAACACACCGATTTTCGTTATTAAAAAGAAGAGTGGCAAGTATCGCTTACTTCATGATCTAAGGCAGATTAATTTGCTGATTGAACCTATGGGTTCACTTCAATGTGGATTGCCTAACCCAAATATGATTCCACAAAAATGGCAGTGTATGGTAATTGACTTAAAGGATTGTTTTTTCACCATTCCCTTGTGCAAAAAGGACAGAAAGTATTTCGCGTTTACGATTCCGGTCTTGAACAACACGGAACCGACGCAGAGATATGAATGGTTAGTCCTACCACAAGGAATGATTCTCCTGCCTGAGTGCCTACAGGACCTCTCCCTGCCTCTTACTATCTGGCCCAGGGCGGGGCTTGTTGGGCCTCAAAAGGACTGTGCCACGGTTGCTGCTGTTGGTGCTGCCCAGGATTCTCCTGCCTGAGTGCCTACAGGACCTCTCCCTGCCTCTTACTATCTGGCCCAGGGCGGGGCTTGTTGGGCCTCAAAAGGACTGTGCCACGGTTGCTGCTGTTGGTGCTGCCCAGGATTCTCCTGCCTGAGTGCCTACAGGACCTCTCCCTGCCTCGCATCATCTGGCCCAGGGCGGGGCTTGTTGGGCCTCAAAAGGACTGTGCCACAGTTGCTGCTGTTGGTGCTGCCCAGGATTCTCCTGCCTGAGTGCCTACAGGACCTCTCCCTGCCTCTTACTATCTGGCCCAGGGCGGGGCTTGTTGGGCCTCAAAAGGACTGTGCCACGGTTGCTGCTGTTGGTGCTGCCCAGGATTCTCCTGCCTGAGTGCCTTCAGGACCTCTCCCTGCCTCTCGCCATCTGGCCCAGGATGGGGCCTATTGAGCCTCAAACGGACTGCAGCTACTGCTGCCCAGCAGAACCTATTTCTGCTGGGCACAGAGTTCTTTTTAGAATGTTTTTAAATGTTTTTTGTTTGTTTTTAATTCTTTCTGGTAGGGTGGGTGGGATGAATTTTTAGTTGGTTTGGGAATTTGTTTAATTTTGTTATACTTGTAATTTTTATTGTTTTTGGTTTATATTGTTTTATTGTTTTTTGTGTTTTTTGCTTGTTTGTTTTTGCTGTTTTTTTTGTTTTTTGTTTTTTGTTTATATAGGTTTTATTTTGTTCTTAAGGGGTGGGATCAGGGCTGTCCGGGAGTGGGTCCCAGCCAACAGAATGGCTGGGGCAAGTTCCACAGGGGGGGATGCACTGGGACACCCGATCTCAGTGATCACGGGCAGGAGGAGGAGTCACGCTAGGACCAGACCATGTCATTACCGAGGAGGCAGGCTTAGTCGTTGTTTGAGGACTATCCCTGCCTCCGGGTCTGGCCCTGACCGGACGGATACTGGAATCAACAAGGGATACCCACATGACCTGAAAGTGTTGCTGTGTAATGCTAGGTCAATGACAAACAAAACAACTGCCATCCACGATCTGATTGTGGATGGAGGACTTGACCTGGCATGTGTGACAGAGACTTGGTTGGACGAGGCTGATGGGCCTGTCCTTGCCGCTGCTTGTCCACCAGGTTTCTCTTACGCACAACAACCCAGGCCATCTGGGCGGGGAGGGGGGGTTGCAGTGATTTTTAGGAAGTCATTAGTTTGCTCCAGGCATCCTATGGGGAAGACCCAGTTTTCTGAGTGCATGTTCTGGAAGTTGGGCAATAGGGGCAGTACAGGATTCCTTTTGGTGTACCAACCTCCCCGCTGCACCAAGGATTCCCTGGCCGAGCTGCTTCAGGTCGTGGCGGACATGCTCCTGGAGACACCTAGCTTGGTTGTCTTAGGAGATTTTAACATCCATGCCGACGCGACCTTACAAGGGGCCGCTCGGGACTTCGTGGAAAGCATGGCCTCCATGGGGCTGTCCCTGAATAAGTTTGGCCCAACTCATAGCCGCGGACATGCCTTAGATCTGGTGTTTACCTCTATGGATGTTGGTGATCTGACACTAAGTAAAAGCAAAACAAAAGAAGTGCCATGGTCAGATCACTCCCTGGTGCAGCTGGACTTCTCCGCGACCCTTCCCCTCTGCCGGGAGGTGGGACCAATTCGGATGGTCCGCCCCCGCCACTTAATGGATCCAATTGGCTTCCAGAGAGTGGTAGGGGATGTTTTATCCCATGTTGATGGCCTTTCAGCTGATTCCCTGGTGGCCCGCTGGAATGTGGAGTTAACCAGGGCTATTGACTGTCTGGCTCCGAAGCGCCCTCTCCGATTGCATGGAGCCCGGACAGCCCCGTGGTTTTCCCCGGAGCTGAGGGCGATGAAACAGTCGCTGAGACGGCTAGAGCGCCGGTGGCGGAAAACTCATTCTGAATCAGACCGGACACGGGCTAGAGCTCAACTTCGAGCCTACCAAGTGGCAGTGGCGACAGCGAAGAGGACCTTCTTCGCCGTTTCTATTGCATCTGCAGAAAACAGCAGCAGGAGACTCTTCCAGGTGGTTCGGACTCTATCAGAACCACCTTTGTCACCGGGGTCTGGTAGGGACCCCAAGATCTCCTGCAATGCTTTTGCAAAGTTTTTTGCAGATAAAGTCGCTCAGATTCGGAAGGAGGTAGACTCCACCGTGGGAGCAGGGCCGGGGCGGGAGAGTGCTAGAGCCCTGTCTAGTCATGTTTCATGGGATCAATTCCAATCTGTTACTGCCGAGGATGTGGACAGGCTGCTTGGACGAGTGAAACCGACCACCTGTCTTCTTGATCCTTGCCCATCCTAGCTAATAAAAGCTAGCCGGGAAGGGCTGGGTGATGGGCTCCGCGGGCTGGTGAATGCTTCCCTCCACGAGGGAGTCTTCCCAGACCCGCTGAAAGAAAAACATCTTTAGACCCGGCCAATTTGGCCAACTATCGCCCAGTCTCAAATTTACCATTCCTGGGCAAGGTGATTGAGCGGGTGGTTGCTGAACAACTCCAGGCACGCCTGGAAGATGCGGACCATTTGGATCCCTTCCAATCGGGATTCAGGCCTCATCATGGGACTGAAACTGCCTTGGTCGCACTGGTTGATGATCTCCGCCGGGCTAGGGACAAAGGTGAGAGCTGTTTCCTAGTTCTGCTGGATCTCTCAGCGGCCTTTGACACCATCGACCATAACATCCTTCTGGACCGTCTAGAGGGTCTGGGAGCTGGGGGCACTGTTAAACAGTGGTTCCGCTCCTTCCTCCTGGGTCGTGTTCAGAAAGTGGTGGTGGGGGATGAGTGTTCAGACCCCTGGGCTCTCACTTGTGGGGTGCCTCAGGGTTCCGTCCTCTCCCCCATGCTTTTTAATATCTATATGAAGCCGCTGGGAGAGATCATCAGGGGGTTTGGGCTGGGTGTTCATCAGTATGCAGATGATACCCAGCTCTACCTCTCTTTTAAATCAGAACCAGTGAAGGCGGTGAAGGTCCTGTGTGAGTGCCTGGAGGCGGTTGGAGGATGGGCTAACAGATTGAGGTTGAATCCTGACAAGACAGAAGTACTGTTTTTGGGGGACAGGGTGCGAGCAGGTGTGGGCGACTCCCTGGTCCTGAATGGGGTAACTGTGCCCCTGAAGGACCAGGTGCGCAGCCTGGGAGTCATATTGGACTCACAGCTGTCCATGGAGGCACAGGTTAATGCTGTGTCAAGGGCGGCTGTCTACCAGCTCCATCTGGTACGCAGGCTGAGACCCTACCTGCCCGCAGACTGTCTCACCAGAGTAGTGCATGCTCTGGTTATCTCCCGCTTAGACTACTGCAATGCGCTCTACGTGGGGCTACCTTTGAAGGTGACGCAGAAACTGCAATTAATCCAGAATGCGGCGGCTAGACTGGTGACTGGGAGTGGCCGCTGGGACCACATAACACCGGTCCTGAGAGAACTGCATTGGCTCCCAGTACGTTTCCGAGCACAATTCAAAGTGTTGGTGCTGACCTTTAAAGCCCTAAACGGCCTCGGTCCTGTATACCTGAAGGAGTGTCTCCACCCCCACCGTTCAGCCCTGAGGTCCAGTGCCGAGGGCCTTCTGGTGGTTCCCTCATTGCGAGAAGCAAAGCTACAGGGAACCAGGCAGAAGGCCTTCTCGGTAGTGGCGCCCACCCTGTGGAACGCCCTCCCAGCAGAAGTCAAAGGTACTAACAACTATCTGACATTTAGAAGATGCCTGAAGACAGCCCTGTTCAGGGAAGTTTTTAATCTGTAACATGTGTATGTATTTTAATGTATGCTGGAAGCTGCCTAGAGTGGCCGGGATATAAATAATAAATTATTATTATTATTATTATTATTAATAGTCCAACAATTTGCCAATATTTTGTTGCTCAAGCATTGAAGCTATTTAGACAGCGCCACCCTGAGGTGTATTTGGCTCATTACATGGATGACATCTTGGCTGCGGCTCCAGTAATTAAAGAGGAGTTGCTTAAAGAGTTAACTGAGGATTTGGCTAAATTTGGTCTCCAAATAGCTCCAGACAAAGTTCAAATTAAAGAACCATTTCTATATTTAGGTCATAAATTATTGCAAACTTATTCTCACCCTCAAATGCCTCAAATTAAATTGGAAGAGAATATGACTTATGTACAGCTTCAGCAGTTGTTGGGATCAATCAACTGGCTGAGACCGTATACGGGAATATCAACATCGCTTTTAGAGCCACTATTCGAAGCTTTAAAAAATAAAAAGGATCCTTCGGATCCAGTGGTATTGTCCTCAGAACAAAGGGAGGTATTTCAGAAAGTGAACAGTGCACTTAAGAAGGTGTGGGTGGATAGGTGGTGTATTTTTGTCTTGTGTGATAATTCCCACGGAAAAACTTCCTTCAGGTGCAATTGTGCAGGAGGTAGAAGCAAGTTCTCAAAGGAAAAAGCCGTCTTTGAAAATAATTGAGTGGACTCATTTAGCACATAGTCCTGGTAGCACAATTTCAACTTTAGCGCAAATGTTTGCAGAACTTTTGTTTAAAGCTAGAGAAAGGAGTAAAGTTTTAATTGGCTATGATTTGGTTAATATTCCCATGCCGCTGAAACAATGGGAGCGCATGGTGAGTCTATCTGTTCATTTGCAAGCAGCGCTCACTGATTATGTGGGAAAAGTCGCTTATCATATCCCATCTGACTCGCGACTTTTGGCTTTAAATAGAATACCAGTGATGGTGTATTCAATTATTTCCCCTACTCCTCTTAATGGAGCAATTACGGTCTTTACAGATGGAGGACCTAAAGTGGGTGCTTTGGCATGGCTTGAAGAAGGTGCGTGGGTTAAAAAGATCACCCCTTCTCAAAAATCGCCTCAAAGAGCAGAACTTGCTGCTGAAATATGGCTTTTCAAATTTTTCATGATCAGGATATTAATATCATTCTTGATAGTCAATACGTGTGTCAGGTTATTCTTTCACTCCTGGCGCTTACGTTACCCCTAATTTGGATGAAAACTTATTGTCTTTATTTTTAGCATTAAAGGAATTGCTACAGACATGTCAGGTTTTGTAGCGCATATTAGGTCTCATCAGTCTTTTCCGGGTTACTTGTCAGAAGGTAACTCTGTAGCGGATTTGGCAACTAAAAAGGAGGTTCTTGCAAGGAATCGTTAGAAAAACATAAACAGAAAGCAGGAACCCCTGTATCCCTATCAGGAAAACAAGAATGGCTTTACAAAGTATTATTTACATAAATCATTTAAATATAAAAATTTGACTTCCGCAGTGGAAGATCATTTTGGAAGTGTCAGAGCTTTCCTAAGCCTCTAGTCTCCTATAGGCTGTTACCGGATCCTACCTGGCTCGGGCCAGCCCCCCTCCTCTCTTGGGGGAGGGGTTACGCTTGTATTTTGCTTGATCCCCCAGGAAAGCGACTTGGATTCCTGCGAAGTGTGTGAAACCGTTGAAAGATGGTGTGGTTCCAGCAACTAGAGTCACAGAAGAGATCGCCGGAGGGTCAGCGGCCACCAGCTTTCCTGACCATCCCGACGTCCCAGGGAGAAACGACGATCGACCTACACTACATGGGTCCAGTGCCGATGGGGGGCGATGATGAATTGGATTTTGAGGAGCGCCGCAGAAGGGAACGGAGGAGTCCCTTCGGAACGGAGTTCAGCTTCGGAGCGGAGTACTATGGATGGACTACCTGATATTTCGTCTTTGCATCTAAGAAATAGACGCCGTGACCGCGATCGGCGATGAGAAGAAATCACAAGGTGACGTGGGGAATGGTTAAAGCATTGTCTTCTCAGGCGGAGCTAGTTCTGAGAAGCAGAGTGTGGCTCCAACTTCTGAGAACTTTTTGATTGCTGCTTTCAGTTGCCTGAGTATGAATTCCCTATTCTCACTACGATCATGATTATTCCCGCCCTCAGACAGGTGGGATGAATAACAGCTTGGACTTAATGTCTTTAAGAAGTGAAGGGAGAAAGAACTTTGCTTCAGAAACAGCTTTCCGTTGAAAGTAAAGAGGTTTATTTGCAACGTTTGCAAAGTAGAATAGCAAGAGACTGTTACAGTTACAAAGAAACGAACTCTAAGCGTTAGTGCCTTCTATATTGAAGTTACAAAGTAATCTTGAGTTTACATTGTTTTAAAATGTTACAAGAGTTTGTGCTAAATATTATACTTTGTTTCAAAGTCTTAGTTACAAAGGTTACAGAGTTGGGGAAAAACTCTAGATGCAAGTGCTTTAAGTTTCTATATGCTTTAAAGCCCGTAAAAGAGGCTGCGTTTAACTTTCATTCAAGAAAACATTGGTATTTCATTCACAAGAATTGACTTCATTCCATAAAGACAGGTTACTATTCATTCATAAGTTTAAGTCTTTCATTCATAAATAAAGATTGCCCTGGCGTTCTTCCTCTGCTTGCGCTCTTTTTGAATTGGCTGCTAATTGGACATTTCTAAAAGAAAACAAAAAATATAAAATAATTGAAAAAGGATGAGATGTTGCATCCACTTTTTTGCACACCTGAACATCACTGATGGGACGCACCTATGAGCCCATTCAGTGCGCATACACGCACGCACCACGCACGGCCCTGTACAAGATGGCATGCCACAAGTACTTTTCCACTAGCTGAGGGCGACGTGTTGGCAAACCACATCTTCCGATGAGGCGACGAAGAACTCGCACAGCCCCAAGGAAGACAAAGAGGTGTGACAAATGGTGTGAAGCAGAGTAAACGAATGACCTAAGGATACATTGTATTGGAGGCAAGCACGAGGGAGTACGTGCATAGGAGCAGGAGAATAAACATATACCTCGTGAAGGAGTCATGGGTCAGGTCAAGAAGTTACTGTACATCTTAGGATAGGAGTGGGAAAGTTTTTGGAAACTTCCAGAGATTGATGTAATGTTATATGTTAATACAAGAATGTTATGCATGAAGTTGTGACAATAAATAGAGTGGTCTGGAGAGATCGAGGTCGCTCTCACGTTAACGCATTCTGTAGTCCGTCTCTCTTGTGTTCATCACTCCCGCACACAAGCAGAATTCACTCGGGCAACAGGACTTTCTGCCCTCCTGTGCTTCCTCAAAATCTACTCTGCAGGATCTCTTAGAGCTGCCACATGTCAAGAATTTCCCGGACATGCCCAGGATTCGTCGCTGGGAACAGCGTCCAGGTGGAAATTGCTGATATGTCCAGGAAAATCTGGACGTATGGGCAACCCATATCGGAAGTGGCAATTTTGGAAGTGTCGATTTTGCCTAAAAACGAATTAGCCTAAACTAAGATTTTGAGGGAGACCTGTGTGGCGCTGTCGGTTAAAACCACAGAGCCTAGAGCTTGCCGATCAGAAGGTTGGCAGTTCGAATCCCCGCAACAGGGTGAGCTCCCATTGCTTGGTCCCTGCTCCTGCCAACCTAGCAGTTTGAAAGCACATCAAAGTGCAAGTAGATAAATAGGTACCGCTCTGGCGGGAAGGTAAATGGTGTTTCCATGTGCTGCTCTGTTCGCCAGAAGCGGCTTAGTCATGCTGGCCACATGACCTGGAAGCTGTACACTGGCTCCCTCAGCCAATAATGTGAGATGAGCGCGCAACCCCAGAGTCGGTCACAACTGGACCTAATGGACAGGGGTTCTTTTACCTAAGATTTTGAGGGTGCATGGGTGGGGCCTGGAGATGCGACGAGTGGGAGTCTGCTGCATGAGTTGGCTACAACTCACTCTCTTTGTGAATTCGTGGTTTCCAGATGTCTGCTGGCCAAGATAACATGAATGCAGTGGGACAATTGTTGGGGAGGGAACCAGGACGAAGGGGTCCTCAATCATTTCCAAACCCAGAGATTATGGGAGATAAAACAGCCTTAGGATATTTCCAAGAGAGAATAGTTGGGAGGAGAACTAATCTCACAGCCCTAATCCTCAGAAATATGCCACATTGTGGTCAGTGGGTCTTACTTTCAGCTAGATGTGCATTGGATTACAGCCATAGAGCTAATCCAAGCAGGACACTGTGAAATGCAAACCAAAGGCAGCTCAATGCAAAATAGGGCTGCCCACAGATAGGCATCCAAATCATGGGATCTCCTGGCCCCACATCTTCCTAGCAATAAATGGGGATCTTGGTCAATGGTGCCACAGTCTTATGCAGCCCCATGTGCATTACACCTACTTAAATGGTCACAAGGTTTGCAACTACTATGTACAAAGTAGGAATGAGTGAGATCAAAGGTCAGATATTGCTTAAGTTTGTGGTCAGGAGGACAGACTCTGAGCCTGCTACCTAGTCTTTAAACTAGAAATGCCAGCAGCAGCAACAACAAAAAACTGGCTGTTTGGACTTCTGGACACATTAAGCAGAGGTTCTATTATTGAACTATGGTCTTCCTTTGCAGATAAATATGATAAGTGTGGGTGTAATCCAGCCTCCACACTTTAAAGCTGTGCTCAGTTTGGCTCTGGATGTTCAGCCCACGTAACAAGATGCTGGTTGAAGAGGATACAATTTTGGTTAACCTGAAAACAGGGTTCCCTGTTGCTGAGCGCCATCTGGTGCCTGTTCTCACAGGCTGCACAATGGGGCAAGCACCAGCCACCTTGGTGCTTTTGAGAATGCACTTCTCTGTCAAAGCAGACATACATAAATTGTTGGATTATTAGTTCATCGTGCCATGGAAATAGCCAGGGCCCTCCGTCCATTAGGGTATCTCCTGTTCACTCTCATGCACTCTGCAGCAGGAGCAAAGGGCTGGATTTGGATTGGGGTGGGGGCTGGGAAGAATGCTTGCAAAGTACTTTTAAAAAGTCATTCACACAATTGCTGATTGTGTGAATGGTGTCCTGTTTAGCCTGGCCCTCGTGCGGGTTGCTGCTGGTGTCCAGTTGCAGCTTAGTATAATGAATGTTTGTTGCAAAGACTCCATTGTAACTAAAGCAGTTCCTGGTTGACTGTGAGCTTCTGATGAGGCATGGAGACAGCAAACAGATTACAACAGCAGTGCTGTCCTTACAGGGATGAGGACTAGCTGGAAGCTTTCAGAGGGGCACATTGAGGCTCCAGGGCTGTGTGTGTGCACACATGCAAATGTGCATGTTGGGGGTGCCAAACTGGGCCTATGATCCGAGTGA
>JAWWNI010001292.1:162500-335000 GCA_034642065.1 Darevskia nairensis | reverse complement strand
TTGTACTTCTGCTGCCTCCTGTTCATCTCCCATTTCTGTTTCTCTGTTTCTCCATCTCCCATTCCCCCACTCCCTCTCCTCTCTCCTCCTGGGCTCTCTGACCTTGTATAGCCTGTATCACAGCAGTGATGTCACCACATTGGCAATGGTGGTGGCTATGTGATGTCATGCTGCTCACTATGTGATTGGTTAGGATTGGTTGTTCCTTTGTTCCACTCGCTGAAGTGACTTCTAATTAATATTTTTATGTAAAAACACTCTGGGCATGGAACCCAACGTTGTGTCAAAATTTCAGGGCAATCAGTGCAGTAGTTTCGGAGTCCATTGGTGACAAAGAAACGACGTTACATTTTTATTTATATAGATGTGTGGAAGGTTAATAGGTGACTGACTAATCAATGTAAATACAAAAAAATGCATTTTGAGTGGGATTGCTGCTTAGTTCAATTTCTGGACCCAAATTGTGGACATTGTTTCCACCATCACATCTCAGGCACTGTCCCCAGACCCAGCCCTGGCATGCCTGTCCCTGGAGCCTGGTCCCAACTCACCAATCCATCACACACAAATCTCTTGAGTTTATCCTTCTTGCTGCAGTCAAAATGTCAGTGACTTCCCATTGGAAATCAGACTCACCTCCTTCCCAAGAGTAGCTAGTTAATGGGACCTTGCACTGTCAGAACACCTGACACACAAGCAGAGAGTCCTAAGTGGATAGACCACTTTTATCCAACTTGGTATAGGTTTTTCTCTTATGTTAATTGATCCACACAGCCCACTAAACCCCCTGCTCCACAGATTACTATGTGGAGAGGCTTTATTGAGAACTAATTTGATTCACCTTTTTCTTCTTATATGTGATAATTGTATGTGGCATTGCATTCTCAGTTGTCTCCTGGTTTCCCCCTCCTCTCTGTATTTTCATTTCATTTTTCTATTTTTATTTTGTACATTCATTATTTTTACTGCATTTTGTATGTGCTTGTCAGTAACCATTCTATATGAAAAAATGACCATAATAATAATGCATAATAGATTGCCTCTACTAAATGTAACACTTAGTTTTTAAAATTAAAAACCATATATTCCTCAAAAATTGTATTGAGATGAATGTTTGAAAACAAAGTCTGAAGATTCATTGCAGAAATGGAACAGAACCACAAGTAAAAAATCATGCAGAAAATAGCAGAGAAGGGAGGCAGATTCGCCCCTCCCAAGCTTAGCTCATTCCCCAGGGTTGTTGTGAGCCCATGATGCCAAGTTACTTGGAGGAAGTGTGAGATGACTCACAAATAAATAAAATGCTTCCAATACTTGCCATCTTTCTGGAAAAGTTCCCGGAAATGCTGAAACTGTGTGTCCATTTCTCTGAGCTGTGTAGTGACTTGAAGCAGCTGGTTGGGGGCAGAGAGTCACCCATCCCATGCCTTCCCCAGAGGTGGATGTCTGCACAGAAGCCCAAACAGCACTCAGGAAACCTGAATCACTGGCTAAGAGCCCATTGCCCAGTGGTGACTGGCTGCCATTGTAAGGGCAGGTGGAATCATTGTGGTCCCTGGTCTTATTCATGTTCATCTCTCGAAGCCTGGACACAGATGACAAGCACCACAAGCACAACTGCCTTCAGTGCTAGAGATTCCACTGTCACGTGCCTCCCTTGAACAGCCCACAGGCGTCAGCATTTGTTGTATTTCCTAAGCATCCATGGTCTGCATCCGCGAGTTGTCCTCAGATTCTGAAGGCACATGACTTCTCTTTTCCAAGGGCTCAGCAGTTCTCCCAGTGAGTCAGAGTCCTTCAAGTGGGGCAGTTGCGAAGATGTCATGACTGGGAGGGGAGTTCCAGAGGCATTGATTGGGAACAGTTAAGGCACAGGTGGGATCAATCATGCCTTGGAATAAATAGTCTTCAAATGAAGGGTCCAGTCTGACAGTTCTGTGGAACACACACCCAGCACCAGAGAAGGCCCTTCATTTCCCAGAGACAGATATGCCCCTCTTGAAAACGGCAGGAGCGAAATGGTTTTCCTTTCTTCTTGGGGAGCTCTGTCAGATTCTCGAGCTAAGGTGTACCCTAGATTGAGGAACGAGGTCAGGAGAAAGGAGTCTCGTTCGCTGTTGGCCTCATCACACAAGAGCATGGACTAAAGTCATCGCCTGAAAGCTGTACCCCAGGAGAGTCTTATGTGTCCAGTGGAAGTCTGTGTTTCCTTTTGTTTAAACCTGGTCCAAGGACGCCAGACTCAGAAGTGCTGGTACATGTCACATGTCTGTGAGGAATCAAGAATGAGCCATTCAGGTTACAGGGTGTCAGACAGGGCAGATTTTCCACATTCCATGTGCAGGAGTGATGACATTGGAGGCTTCCCGGAGTGTCTCTGCCCAACACAGGAGGAAGCAATCCTCCCACCTTTCTCTCTTTTATTAACCATTTCCTACCTGAAGGCCTTGGATATGTTTTCTCGGGAGTCCAATTCAAAGCCCAAGAGGTGGAACACGAGCCTTCTCAACGAACTAAGGGTAATGGCATAGGGTTGCCTATTTCCACCCACCAGCCCTCTAGGCCCTATTCCTGTATCTTTAAAAGCAGCCTAGCAAGTAGAAATTTAATGTGGCAGAGAAAAAAGTGAAGTGCCTAAGACAAGATGGAAGTTGTGAATTAAGTAATCCAATTATGGTGCTGGAGAAGACTCTTGAGAGTTCCATGGACTGCAAGAAGATCAAACCTATCAATTCTTAAGGAAATCAGTCCTGAGTGCTCACTGGAAGGACAGATCCTGAAGCTGAGGCTCCAATACTTTGCCCACCTCATGAGAAGAGAAGACTCCCTGGAAAAGACCCTGATGTTGGGAAAGATGGAGGGCACAAGGAGAAGGGGACGACAGAGGATGAGATGGTTGGACAGTGTTCTCGAAGCTACCAACATGAGTCTGACCAAACTGCGGGAGGCAGTGGAAGACAGGAGTGCCTGGCGTGCTCTGGTCCATGGGGTCACGAAGAGTCGGACACAACTAAACGACTAAACAACAACAATAAATAGTTGATATCAGCAATCTACTCTCTTTCAGCCTCAGGCCCTGTATCTCCAATATGGAGATAATAGTACTGGCTTGCCTTACAATGTTGAAATAATTTTTGTGGATATATGTAAAGCACTTTTAACATTCTCAGGTACTAAGAAAATATTATGAATGCCAGTGTCTATAGCTACACTAATAATACAAAATGCTACTTTTCAGTATCTATAATCTTTGAGAATTCTTGGAGAACAGGTGAGGAAATAGACCAAACAGGAAAGGAGGAGGAGTGGCGTTATATGTCAGGGATGTGTATACCTGTGAATAGATCCTAGATTTAAAACTTCAAAGCCGAATTGAGAGTATCTGGGTCAAAATTATGGGAGAGAAAAATAACAGTGATCTCATTGCGGGAGTTTACTATAGATCCCCAAGCCAAACTGAGGACAAAGATGATGCCTTCCTGGAACAGATGACCAAGCATTCAAAAGGAAGTGAGATAGTAGTAATGGGGGATTTCAACTATCCTGATATTTGTTGGATGTCAAACTCAGCCAAGAGCACAAGGTCGAACAGATTCCTCACTGGCCTTGCAGACAATTTCATTGTCTAGAAAGTGGGAGAAGCAACAAGAGGATCAGCCATTTTAGATCTGGTCCTAACCAATAGTGATGACCTAGTTAGTGGGGTAGAAGTGGCAGGATCATTAGGTGGGAGTGATCATGCTCTTCTGGAGTTTATTATACAGCAGAAAGGAGCAACCAAGCATACTAAGACTCAAATTCTAGACTTTAAGAAAGCCAACTTCAGAAAACTTAGGGAAACGCTGGGTGTGATCCCATGGTCAGTACTACTAAAAGGGAAGGGAGTTCATGATGGATGGGAGTTTGTTAAAAGGGAGATATTAAAAGCACAACTTCAAGCAGTACCAATGAGACGAAAACATGGAAGGTGCCTAAAGAAGCCAGGGTAGCTATCTAAAGAACTTTTAACTGAGTTAAGATTTTAAAGGGATATGTAGAGAAATGGAAAAAGGGGGAAACCACCAGAGAGGAATTCAAACAAATAGCCAGCACGTGTAGAGACAAAGTCAGGAAAGCTAAAGCACAGAATGAACTCAGGCTTGCTAGAGAGGTTAGAAGCAATAAAAAGGGCTTTTATGGGTATGTCCGTAGCAAAAGGAAGAACAAGGAAACAGTGGGGTCACTTAGAGGAGGAGGAGAAGGTGAAATGCGAACAGGGGACACAGAAAGGGCAGAACTCCTCAATGCCTTCTTTGCCTCAGTCTTCTCCAAAAAAAAAGAAAACAATGCCCGACCTGAAGAATATGGAGCAGATGATTCAGCAGGGAAAACACAACCCAGAATAAGTAAGGAGGTAGTACAAGAATACTTGGCTAGATTAGATGTATTCAAGTCTCCAGGGCCAGATGAACTAAAACCAAGAGTATTAAAAGAACTGGCAGAGGTGATTTCAGAACCACTGGCAGTAATCTTTGAGAATTCCTGGAGAACAGGCGAAGTCCCAGCAGACTGGAGGAGGGCAAATGTTGTCCCTATTTGTGATGGCCTGGGAGTCAGACTCTGACGCTGAACCTGAGGGATCCCAGCCTGCTCAGGATTCACTGCCTTCAGAACCAGCAGAGCCAGGGATGGGGCCTGAGTCTCAAGGGGACTCACCTGTGCTGGATCCCCAGGTGCAGGCTTCGGCTGAGGTTGATCTGGCTCCTAATGGGATGGAGGACTTACTGCCTACAGGTGCTCCACTCCCCACCCAGTCAGGAGAAGCTGAGGTTGCCTCTGGGTCCGGTAACCCTCCAGCTTCTCCTGAGCTGCATAGGCTCAGGGCAGAGAGGCGAAGGGAACTAAGTTCTCGCAGGAGGAGTGCTCGCCTCCAAGCCAGGAGAGGCGAGGCACCTGGGGATCGGAGCCGCCCTTCGCCTCGGGACAGATAAAGCCGGCCAGTCCCAGTCCCAAGTCGCAGGAGCAACATCGTTGCTGGAGAGGTCTGCTTGCTCCCTGCCCGGTCGTTCTGCCTGAACCCTTGCCCTGCCTTGGTTTCCTGTTTATGCTTCCGTTCCTGACCTCGCCGGACTCCTTGCCCTGACCCTGCTCCTGCTTATTCGGACTGCCTTCACGTACCTCAGACCTCGGACCGGACTTTGACCTCGCTTCCTGGATACCCCACGGGACCAGCACACTATTTTCAAAAAGGGGGAAAGAGAGGAACCAAACAATTACCGCCCAGTCAGCCTAACATCAATACCAGGAAAGATTCTAGAGCAGATCATTAAGCCAGCATTTCCCAACCGGTGTGCCGCGGCACACTGGTGTGCCGCGAGACACCGGCTGATGTGCCGCAGAAAAAGGGACCTGCAGCCCAGGGCTGCACATGACCGTGGCGGCGGCGCTGCTGGAGCCCAGCGGCGAAGCGGAAGCCAGGGCGGCGCTGCTCCCTTGGCTGCTGCTGCAGCAGCAGCAACTGAAGCCTCGCGGGAGAATCCCGACCTGGTGCCCCAGCTGATGGGCGGGAGAAAGGACGCCGCGCTACAGCTGATCCCAGAGGTAACTCTGGGTCAGGAGACCCGGCGCAGCCGGGTGGGGGAGGAGCGGTGTGCCGCGAGATTTTTTTAATGAAACAAGTGTGCCGTTGCCTAGATTAGGTTGGGAAACACTGCATTAAGCAAACTGTCTGTGAGCACCTAGAAAGAAACGCTGTGATCACTAAAAGTCAGCATGGGTTTCTGAAAAATAAGTCATGTCAGACTAATCTGATTTCATTTTTGACAGAATTACAAGCCTGGTAGATGAAGGGAACACTGTGGATGTAGCCTATCTTGATTTCAGCAAGGCCTTTGACAAGGTGCCCCATGATATTCTTGTAAAGAAGCTGGTAAAATGCGGGCTAGACAATGCTACCATTCAGTGGATTTGTAACAGGCTGACTGACCGAACCCAAAGGGTGTTAATTAATGGATCCCCTTCATCCTGGAGAGAAGTGACTAGTGGGGTGCCACAGGGTTCTGTCTTGGGCCCAGTCTTATTCAACATCTTTCTCAATGACTTGGATGATGGGCTTCAGGGCATCCTGATCAAGTTTGCAGATGACACCAAATTGGGAGGGGTGGCTTAGAGGACAGGATCACATTTCAAAATGACCTTAACAGATTAGAGAATTGGGCTAAAGCAAACAAGATGAATTTTAACAGGGAGAAATGTAAAGCACTACACTTGGGCAAAAAAAAAAATGAAAGGCACAAATACAGGATGGGTGATACCTGGCTTGAGAGCAGTACATGTGAAAAGAATCTAGGAGTCTTGGTAGACCACAAACTTGACATGAGTCAACAGTGTGATGCAGCAGCTAAAAAGTCAATGCAATTCTGGGCTGCATCAATAGGAGTATAGCATCTAGATCAAGGGAAGTAATAGTACCACTGTATTCCGCTCTGGTCAGACCTCGCCTGGAATACTGTGTCCAGTTCTGGGCACCACAGTTCAAGAAGGATACTGACAAGCTGGACCGTGTCCTGAGGAGGGCAACCAAAATGGTCCAAGGCTGGGAAACAATGCCTTATGAGGAACAGCTTAGGGAGCTGGGTATGTTTAGCCTGGAGAAGAGAAGGTTAAGGGGTGATATGATAAGCCATGTTCAAATATATAAAAGGATGTCATATAGAGGAGGGAGAAAAGTTGTTTTCTGCTGCTCCTGAGAAGAGGACATGGAGCAATGGATTCAAACTACAAGAAAGAAGATTCCACCTAAACATTAAAAAGAACTTCCTGACAGTAAGAGCTGTTCGACAGTGGAATTTGCTGCCAAGGAGGGTGGTGGAGTCTCCTTCTTTGGAGGTCTTTAACAGAGGCTTGATAGCCACCTGTCAGGAATGCTTTGATGGTGTTTCCTGCTTGGCAGGGGGTTGGACTGGATGGCCCTTGTGGTCTCTTCCAACTCTATGATTCTAGGTCACCTGCGGACTGGAGTTGGGCAAAATTTGTCCCCATCAAAAAGGTGGAAAAAGAAGACTCAAGTAACTACTGACTTACCAGTCAGTAATCAATACCGGGAAAGGTCCTAAAACAGATAATTCAACAGTCAGTCTGTGAGCACTTAGAAAAGGATGCTCTGATTACTAAAACCCAGCATGGTCTTAGTGTATCTTGATTTCAGTAAGGCTTTTGACAAAGTCCCTCATGATATTCTTGTGAAGAAGCTGGTAAAATGTGGGTTGAACGAGGTAACTGTTAGGTGAATTTGTAGTTGGTTGACCACATCTGGAATACTGTGCCCAATTCTGGGCACCACAATTTAAGAAGGATATTGACAAGCTGGAATGTGTACAGAGGAGAGTGAGAAAGATGATCGAGGGTCTGGAAACCCTTGCAGTGCATTTCCTTTGCAATGAAATGAATGCATTTACTGACAGCAGTTCTCCAAGGTTCGAGACACTCCCAGCCCTGCCTGGAGATGCCAGGGATTGAACCTAGGAGCATCTGCATGCAAAGCACAGTTTCATAATTTTGTCACAACAGATAGTGAGATGATTAGTATTTGGTGGAAGATGAACTGCAGTGGAATGGATCCCGTACTGCATGTGACAAACACAGGGCGAAACAGAAAATGATGTCTTCTTACATCCCTTCTCTTTAAGTGTTCCGTTTAAAATGATTTAGCAAGTGCACTAATTTCCACACCATTCTTAGTTTTTACACTTCTTAGTATGCCCTCACTCCTTAGTCATCTTCTCTCTCCACCAACAAACAGTTGCAAACAACTTAGTGTCCCCTGTACCTGGTTCAGGAAAGCAAGAGAGAAATTGTCATAATAAATTAATAAAAACACATTCTTGTAAGGAAGATCTGCGCATGTCTGTGTGTGGTGCAACACAGCATGGCAAATCTCACATGTCTTTTTCCATGAGCTATCAGAGGAAAGCCAGAGCGGAGTCATAGGTTGGCAGACGCCATGCATCTCAAGCAATACTTTTCCCAACCTAGTACCCTCCAGAAGACTTTCTGGTCTACAACAGCCATCAGCCCAAACCTGCAGGGCCCATCGGTCAGGGATGATGGGAAGTGTGATCCGGTTACAACTGGAGGGCACCAGGTGGACCAAGACTGGTGTGCTATAGAGGTCAAACAAGGCATGATGTTTGTCACGTATTTCATCCTTGCACAGCTGCTTTGGTTTTAACAGCCAGCATACGGAAAGGGGCCAAGTCAGATTAGAACCCTGGCAGGGGGTGAGCAGGGCTTTAGCACTTTGCCTCTGCTCTGGTCCCAACTGGAATAGGAATACTCCCCACACTCCACCTGCTATTTGCTGAGGAATTAAAGCTCAGAAGCAAAACTAAACCACTGATCTTTCTCTTTTCATAAGCAATATGTTTGAAAATGTTCCCTTCTCCTTTTTATGCCTTCTTTGGTGATGCCATATTTTGTTTCTGCACTTCTCTATCATTTTTATTTTTAAAGTTTATATACCACCCACTCAGCTTCAAAGTCATTTAGGAGAATCCTAATTTCAAACAGCACCACAATAAGACAAAAGTTACAAATCAGCAGTTGGCCAATGACACAGTAGAAAATAAAACCGGACAAAGCAATGCCTATTGAAAGTCATGATATGTTTTTACAGATTGATATGATATTCAAATTTATTGCGGCTATAAGCCCATAAAAACATACAATATACAATATAAAACATGAAGTTACAACATACAATAAACACTTGAGCCACCAGAGTCACAGCGGACCATACCACGGCTATCGCCGATAAACACAAATACAGCTCAAACACAATAATATTGAAACTGCAATCAAGGGGCAAGAAACAGAAATGTTAATGGTCGTGTAGTTGGCCACAACGCCTTTTTTGGGATATAACACCTGCAAGGTTATATACGGTAAGAATCATTGTCTTGCAGGAGTAAGGCAAGGTGAGACTCAACTGGCATACCAATAAGTTTCTGAGTTATTGGTCTTAGTAATTTTGCCCGAGCCTCTCTATACAGGGGACAGGTAAAAATTATGTGATGGAGAGATTCCGTCGACTTTTTATCGCAATCACATAGGGCGGAGACTAGGCCCTTGGAAAATCTATGTCTCAAGACATTAGAATCATAGAATCATAGAATTGGAAGAGACCACAAGGGCCATCCAGTCCAACCCCCTGCCAAGCAGGAACACCAACAAAGCATTCTTGATAGATGGCTGTCAAGCCTCTGCTTAAAGACCTCCAAAGAAGGAGACTCCACCACACTCCTTGGCAGCAAATTCCACTGTCGAACAGCTCTTACTGTCAGGAAATTCTTCCTAATGTTTAGGTGGAATCTTCTTTCTTGTAGTTTGAATCCATTGCTCCGTATCCGCTTCTCTGGAGCAGCAGAAAACAACCTTTCTCCCTCCTCTATATGACATCCTTTTATATATTTGAACATGGCTATCATATCACCCCTTAACCTTCTCTTCTCCAGGCTAAACATACCCAGCTCCCTAAGCCGTTCCTCATAAGGCATAGTTTCCAAGCCTTTGACCATTTTGGTTGCCCTCTTCTGGACACGTTCCAGCTTGTCAGTATTCTTCTTGAACTGTGGTGCTCAGAATTGGACACAGTATTCCAGGTGGGGTCTGACCAGAGCGGAATACAGTGGTACTATTACTTCCCTTGATCTAGATGCTATACTCCTATTGATGCAGCCCAGAATTGCATTGGCTTTTTTAGCTGCTGCATCATATTGTTGACTCATGTCAAGTTTATGGTCTACCAAGACTCCTAGATCCTTTTCACATGTACTGCTCTCAAGCCAGGTGTCACCCATCCTGTATTTGTGCCTTTCATTCTTTTTGCCCAAGTGTAGTACTTTACATTTCTCCCTGTTAAAATTCATCCTGTTTGCCTTGGCCCAGTTCTCTAATCTGCTAAGGTCATTTTGAAGTGTGATCCTGTCCTCTGGGGTATTAGGCACCCCTCCCAATTTGGTGTCATCTGCAAACTTGATCAGGATGCCCTCCAAGTCATTGAGAAAGATGTTGAATAAGACTGGGCCCAAGACAGAACCCTGTGGCACCCCACTAGTCACTTCTCTCCAGGATGAAGAGGAGCCATTGATGACCACCCTTTGGGTTCGGTCAGTCAGCCAGTTACAAATCCACTGAATGGGAGCATTGTCTAGCCCACATTAGAAGGAAAAACATTAAACCTCGCTTTGGTGAAAGCAAATCGGTGCGCAGCAGTGGAGAGGGAGGATAGATATAAAGGGACATGGTGTATTGGGATAACGCCAAAATTCCGAGGTGAGCAGACACGCTCACCCAGCATATAATTACGCTGTAACTCCGAATTGTCCAGTCTTTGATGAATCTTTTTGCAGAGGCAAGGTCTAATTTTAGCGAATCTAAAGGAGAGATTCCAAAAAGCAAAAGTTTGGCGTGAATTTTGCTAGTCCAAAGGTTTGCAAATTCATCACGCCAAAGACATTGGACACGGTAATGGCTGGGTAGTCTATCCCAAAGGGTTAACCAGTAGTTGAATGTTCGTTTCCATAAGAGAGTCTCTAGTGAAGGAATCTTCAGTTCTAGGCATATAGATGCATTACTAACAAACGGAGGAAGTTTTAAAAGTCGGCGAAGGAATTCATTTTGCAGCACCTCCAGAGGTGCCGGATTGATCAAAGCTGCCCAAAGCGGAGCGGCATAAGTAATAGTGTAACAACTTTTGCATTGTACACCTTTAAAGCTGAGGGCACATGTAAAGCTCCGTCTGAGAAAAAGAACTGGAGGAGTGCATGGGATAAAGTTTTGCCCTTGTTAAGTAGATGTTGAATTTGAGATTTCCAGCTCAGCTTATATTGGAAGAAAATCCCTAGATATTGAAACTTAAAAACTTGTTCTATTTTTACTCCACCAATCTTCTACTGAAAAAGTTTCCGACTTCTAGAGAAAACTAATACTTTGGACTTTGAGTGGTTAATGAACAGTTGGTTAGATTGACAATAAGCGGCAAAGATCTTTAGTGCCCTGCTTAGGCTGACCCTTGAGTAAGAAAGGATCACCGCATCATCCGCATATAGAAGCAGCGGACAGCGGTAATTCACGATGCGGGGGGCGTGGATGTATGCATACGACATGCTACCACATAGAAGGCCCTGCACCAAGTGAATGCTAATTAATGTTAAGTAGTTATTATCTGAGCCTAAAGAAAGTTGTAACAGAATATTCCAGTGATGGAACATGGAGATCCATATGAAAGCAGACACTACTGTATATAGTAAGCAAAAAAAGCACATCTGCATACTTTTTTTTTTAAATTTATGCATTGATAACTTCCGTATTGGACTACTGTAATGCGCTCTGTGTAGTGCTGCCTTTGAATCATTTAAGTTTTATTATAATTAAGTGGTATATAAATGTTAGGAAACTGTCTTTTCAGTTCAGAAGCTGCAACACCTGTCCTCAAAATCCTGCACTGGTTGCCTATTTGCATCCAATACCAATTCAAGGTGCTTATGTTCATGTACAAAACCCTACATCGTTTGGCTTCCCTGATAACTGAAGGAGCACCTGTAAGCAGGACCGGTGCTGGCAATTTTGACGCCCTAGGCGAGGGGGCGGGCCACGTGACATTATTGCGTATGACGCATGTTGCGGAGCGGTGCCCCGCCCCCTGCCCGGCCGGGTGCCCCCCGCCGCCGCGATTTGCTTGCTCCGCCACTGGTTGGGGTGGCGGCGGGGGGGCAGGCTGGCCAATTGCCTAGTTCGCCTAAATGGACGCGCCAGCCCTGCCTGTAAGATCAACAGAGGAGGCCTTTCTGGTGGAGCCGACACCCCCTAAAATTCACTAGGCAGTGGCACACAGGAAGGCTTTCTCTGTGGTTCCCTGCCCATTTAGGGACTCCCTCCCCTTGGAGGTGCATCTGGCACCACCATACTTTTTTTGCCGATGAGTCAAGATACACTCTTCGCTTTTGGGAGCAAATGAGTCATTTTTGACTGAGTAGTTCTGCTGCTTCTACACAGTAGTACTGTAATCCCTTTGTTGCTTTAATTATGGTTTTAAGTTACCGGTATGTTTTACTGACATTTAATATGCTGCATTGAATGTATGCACATCCTGGCACTCTGCAGTCAAGGGAAGGTAGCAAATCCAAGCAATAAATCCACATGGGCGTCTTCTGCTATCCAAGTGGAAGGGGCAAATGCTAGACACAGTCCCCAGCAACCACTGAAAATCTGCATGAGCAACCCTAACCCACCAGACCCCCCACATTCTATGCTCTCACAAGATATTGTCCACACACTTTCATGACTATCTTTACAGTCATAAAGGCTAGAATTTTTTTAATAGAAAAGTAAACCAAAAAGGCACTTAGATTTTCAGAAGCCTGAAATCTGTGCTCAGTAACAATTTCTGTGTTTGTAGGTAACAATCATTATCCTGCACACAGGCCATGGGTTGGGAAGAGTTAAGCTCACCTACAACAAAGCTACCGTGGGAAGAAATGTCCTGTTAGGAGAACACTTCTTCTTCGTTGTCATCTTTGCTTCTCTTTCTGCTTTTGTTGTTTGCAAGCTTGTATTTGAGCCGGCGGATGGGATCCATGATGCTCCTCAGAGCCACATTGTCAAAGTCCTGGGCCAGGAGGAAGTTCCTCTCCACCAGGTCAGCTGCCTCCTGCCAGTTCCTGAAGCAAGCAGGGCCCACCTGCTTAATCTCCTCCACTGCGTTTGCAGCAATGACTTCTCCGTTTGGCTTCAACACCACCACCACTGGGGGGTTGGTCACAGAAAATCTCAATTCTAGTTCCCTGGAAGTTAATACAGAAAGAGAGATGAAGCTCCAAGGTTTTGAATAGGAGCTTGAAGAAGTCTGGAAAACAATGGGTTTTGCTTGTTAGTTAGTTAGTCAGTTTTGAAACTGAATTGCTTGCTTGATGATTGCTCATTTCCTTTGCCCAGCAACTGTCTCTGAGCATATCGGCACATTATATATCATGGGGATGCCACCAAAAATCTGTGTCAAGTTCTTTTCCCCTGCAACATGTAGGATCACTTACTCAGTATTGTGACATCATCACAATATGTATTTTCCCACCTTCAGTAGTGGGAGCAGTGATCTCCTCTTGGGAAAGTGAACTGGGGGGTGGGCCCTGGTGGCTCTAAAGGTGAAGCCAGGTCAGGAGGCAGGGGTGGAACTTTGGGGAGACAGAACAGGGTGTGGAAAGGCACCCCATTGGGATGCTCTCTGGGGAGGACCCTCCTCCCCTGAGGACTTTTGGTATCCCAGGACTCTGATGTGGTTGGTCCTATTCTGCTGCGTCCCGCCCAGCGGTTGTCCTTGAGCAACTCCCCCACCCCACCTCGTCCTGATCTACCCAGCCTATCCACACCTCCCGACAACTCAGCCTTATATTCCCTTCTGTGTGCAAGTCAGTCCGAGGCATGAAGGTTATTTCAGGGAGAAGCTACCCCTTTCAGTTCAACAGTTCACCACATGGGTGTGCGGCACAACCATGTAGCAGCTCCTGGCAAAGGTCATAGAATCTTACGAGTTGGAAGGACCCAAGGGTCATCTAGCCCAACCCCCTGCAATGCATAAACTATGCAAATATCCCTCTGGTGACTCACTTTGAATTTGGCCATTGTCTAGCTGTCTAAGCACTGGAATCCCTACCTCCTGAATTCATCCTGGAAGGGCAAAAACAACCATCTCTTGGGCATGGTCTTCAGAAACTTGTCTTGCTTCTCCTCAGTCTCATCCAGTGAGACAAAGACCAGGACCAGCTGGGATGCTCTCTCCACGTAAAATTCATCTGTGAGCCTCACAAAAAATTCTTTCAGGATGGGTGCAAACTCTTGGCATCGAAGACATTCACCAGAGCCAAAATACAGCAGCATAATCTTGTTCTCCAATGCTCGGGTGAGCTCACGTTCCAGCTCCAACTTATCCTTGTCCTTGTTGTTCACAATCAGGGTCTTGTTGGTAAAAATGGCAGCCATGGCTATAGCCTGATTGTTGTGCTAAAGAACCATTTTTATGGTGCCACGTACCAATTTTAGGACTGAAAAGCAACAAGAAGGCAGTATCAGGGAAATTATTCTTTTTTTCTTCATCATGCATTCATAGAATTTATTTTTATTGAATTATTGATTCAAGTATGCAGGGTGGGGTGGGGGAGTGTTAGAGCGGACTGTACTACTTCAGACTACAGGTGGGGAAGGCATAAAAAATAAAGGTTGTGTAAAAAAAGAGAGAGATCTGCACATAATAAAAACAAAATGCAACAAATCATTTAAATTGTGGTTCTCCACATTCTACCACTGCCCAGCTCTGCCATTAGTTGTGAGGCCCCAAAATTAAGCACAATGAACAGAATGGACAAAGAGCAAACTTCAAATCCCTGCTCAGCTATGAAGCAAAATGGGAGACTTAGGGTCACTCTCTGTCTAACCTACCTCTGATGGCAGCTAGCGAGGTTAGCCAAGGAGCAATAAATGGCTATTGCCCTTACTAGAAACCATTGCATGGCAAGCAATATATATTGGTGTGACTTGGAAAGCACTACACAGACCTCCTCTGGCAAATCATTCCATTTGGAACTAGGTTTCCCCACGAAGATCTTGAGAAATAAGGCATTTCAGTTCAGGCTGGGGCTTTGGCAAGACTCCAGCAGTGACAACGATTACAAGAACAAAAAAATCATTACTAAAGGTCTAGAGCGGTCTTAAGAAAGTCTTGGGAATGCAATCTAGTCTATACATGTTAATGATACAGTCAGATTTGTTATACCTGCCACGTGTTACGTAGTGCCCTCCCAAGGATGGGGACTCCAGAGTCTTCTTCTAAGTTAAGAATACATCAATGTGGAGGGGAATCTTGGACATAAAAACCACACAGAAACACACTGTTTTGAGCTATCTCGCTTGCTGGAAGAACTCAGAGGCTGTGGAAAATAGTGAGGATTAACATCAGAATGAGTTATGTGAACTATCGGGAAAGATTATGAAAAGCAGTAGAAGTATGAGATGATCAGATCCCCCTGACCTCAGAGTATGGTGAAGTCCTCCCCAAAAATTTATAATTTGGCATAATATTTGGACTGTTTGATTATTGAATAATATGTATAATTCGGAATATATGATGTGGTTTGATTGGATTGTTAAAATGGAAAACTTAATAAATATTTTTAAAAAAGAATACATCAATGTGATACAGTTCCATTTTTCTCACCTTGAAGACATCTCCATGCCCAGAATAAGAAGCCAGAGTTCTCACATTGCTGTGTTTTGTATCATTAGAAACCTCCTTCTGTCATTCCTTGTGCAGCTGAGATCCCCTCTTCATATTCCAGTGTGA
This sequence comes from Darevskia nairensis, assembly GCA_034642065.1. Classification (NCBI taxonomy): domain Eukaryota; kingdom Metazoa; phylum Chordata; class Lepidosauria; order Squamata; family Lacertidae; genus Darevskia; species Darevskia nairensis. Next base: position 319,630 of record JAWWNI010001292.1, on the reverse strand, counting down.
CACTACCCTTGCTTGCTGCTACAGTTTGGATCACTGATGTGCATGACCTTTCCTGCTGGATGTCACCTCCCTCCCTATTAATAGAATCCACAGTCAGTACCTTAATCTTCTTAAAGCAGACCTTTGGAGATAATATGACCCATGCACTGCTTGCCAGAAATCTGTTCGCTGTACTCATACGGTAGCTTCCTGGGCAGGTGATGATCCTGATCAAATTAAAACAAAAAGAGTTACTTGGTTGTGCTCTCTGTGTCATCCTATAATATTGTTTTTTCATAACTGTGCAGAGCAATGGTGACTTGTTGGCAAACAAATACATGTACTAATTAAATTATTTCTACTTCACCTTTCTTTTCTTTTTTTAAAAATTATTTATTGATTGTACAAAAAAAACCATACACAATATCACTAACATTTCCTACACACATATATACAAGTTAGTTACATACATACATACATACATACATACATATTACAGTACATGTCAATAACATTTGTATCCTATAAAATCAACCTCTCAGAGAGAGAGATAAATAAAAAGAAAAAAGAAAGGAAAAGAAGAAAAGAAGAGGTGAAAAGAAAAGGAAGAAAAGAAAAGGGAAAAAGGGGAAGCTACTTCACCTTTCCATAAGATGTCCAAAGCAGCCTAAAACCATTAAAGCTAATAAAATTAGAATAAAAAAAACCTGTGATAAAAGCTGATATGGCAGGTAAAATTCAAGACTGAACAACAAAAGATTAAAACACTCTGTGTGTGAAAAACAAAACATACCATCAGGAGGAAAAATAAAAGCAGATTAAAGATAAAGGTAAAGGGACCCCTGACCGTAAGGTCAAGTCACGAACGTCTCACAAAGACTGGAGGAAAAGGAGTGCGGGGGGGAGAGCACTGCCCCTGGCATCGCGATCCCAGTGGGGTGCCATCGCAGATGCCCCACCAGCGCTTGGTGCCACGCCCCTGCGGGCAGCAAGCCACATCCCCAGGACGCGCATCACGCCCCTGGGACGCCCCGCCTGCTCTCCAACCCCCCCCCCCCCCCGTGCCGTAGCATGAAGCTCTGCCACTGCTCACAACCCAAACACCTTTCTAAAGTATAGAATCATAGAATCATAGAGTTGGAAGAGACCACAAGGGCCATTCAGTCCAACCCCCTGCCAAGCAGGAAACACCATCAAAGCATTCCTGACAGGTGGCTGTAAAGCCTTTGCTTAAAGACCTCCAAAGAAGGAGACTCCACCACACTCCTTGGCAGCAAATTCCACTGTCGAACAGCTCTTACTGTCAGGAAGTTCTTCCTAATGTTTAGGTGGAATCTTCTTTCTTGTAGTTTGAATCCATTGCTCCGTGTCCTCTTCTCTGGAGCAGCAGAAAACAACCTTTCTCCCTCCTCTATATATTTGAACATGGCTATCATAGCACCCCTTAACCTTCTCTTCTCCAGGATAAACATACCCAGCTCCCTAAGCCGTTCCTCATAAGGCATCGTTTCCCAGCCTTTGACCATTTTGGTTGCCCTCCTCTGGACACGTTCCAGCTTGTCAGTATCCTTCTTGAACTGTGGTGCCCAGAACTGGACACAGTATTCCAGGCGAGGTCTGACCAGATCGGAATACAGTGGTACTATTACTTCCCATGATCCATGCTATACTCCTATTGATGCAGCCCAGAATTGCATTGGCTTTTTTAGCTGCTGCATCACACTGTTGACTCATGTCAAGTTTGTGGTCTACCAAGACTCCTAGATCCTTTTCACATGTACTGCTCTCAAGCCAGGTGTCACCCATCCTGTATTTGTGCCTTTCATTTTTTTTTGCCCAAGTGTAGTACTTTACATTTCTCCCTGTTAAAATTCATCCTGTTTGCCTTGGCCCAGTTCTCTAATCTGCTAAGGTCATTTTGAAGTGTGATCCTGTCCTCTGGGGTATTAGGCACCCCTCCCAATTTGGTGTCATCTGCAAACTTGATCAGGATGCCCTCAAGCCCATCATCCAAGTCATTGAGAAAGATGTTGAATAAGACTGGGCCCAAGACAGAACCCTGTGGCACCCCACTAGTCACTTCTCTCCAGGATGAAGAGGAGCCATTGATGAGCACACTTTGGTTTCGGTCAGCTAGCCAGTTACAAATCCACTGAATGGTAGCATTGTAGCTTCTTTACAAGAATATCATGGGGCACCTTGTCAAAGGCCTTGCTGAAATCAAGATAGGCTACATCCACAGCGTTCCCTTCGTCTACCAGGCTTGTAATTCTGTCAAAAAATGTGATCAGATTAGTCTGACGACTTATTTTTCAGAAACCCATGCTGACTTTTAGTGATCACAGCGTTCCTTTCTAGGTGCTCACAGACCGTTTGCTTAATGATCTGCTCTAGAATCTTTCCTGGTATTGATGTCAGGCGGTAATTGTTTGGGTCCTCTCTTTTCCCCTTTTTGAAAATAGGGACAACATTTGCCCTCCTCCAGTCTGCTGGGACTTCGCCTATTCTCTAGGAATTCTCAAAGATTACTGCCAGTGGTTCTGAAATCACCTCTGCCAGTTCTTTTAATACTCTTGGATGTAGTTCATCTGGCCCTGGAGACTTGAATACATCTAAACCAGCCAAGTGTTCTTGTACTACATCCTTACTTATTCTGGGCTGTGTTCCCCCTGCTGAATCATCTGCTCCATATTCTTCAGGTCAGGCATTGTTTTCTTTTTTGGAGAAGACTGAGGCAAAGACGGCATTGAGGAGTTCTGCCCTTTCTCTGTCCCCTGTTCGCATTTCACTATCTTCTCCTCTAAGTGACCCCACTGTTTCCTTGTTCTTCCTTTTGCTATGGACATACCCATAAAAGCCCTTTTTTATTGCTTCTAACCTCTCTAGCATGCCTGAGTTCATTCTGTGCTTTAGCTTTTCTGACTCCAGAAGAGAATGATCACTCCCACCTAATGATCCTGCCACTTCTACCCCACTAACCACGTCGTCACTATTGGTTAGGACTAGATCTAAAATGGCTGATCCTCTTGTTGCTTCTCCCACTTTCTGGACAATGAAAATGTCTGCAAGGCCAGTGAGGAATCTGTTCGACATTAGGCTCTTGGCTGAGTTTGACATTCAACAAATATCAGGATAGTTGAAATCCCCCATTACTACTATCTCACTTCCTTTAGAAAGGTTTTCACATGGCAGTGGAAAGTCACCAGGGGGAGTAAGAAATGTGGGCCTTCCAAAGCAAGGAGCTCCACAGACTGAATGCAGACAAAGAGAAAAAAGGTTTTCTACCTAGTACCAAAGCCCCACTTTAGATGTTGGTGGGAACATAAAAGATGACCTCCATTGCTCCTCTAAAATAAGTTTCAAAACAAAAAACATATCCTTCTACCTTGTGTAAGAAGCATGTAAAAACATTAGCCCCCTGCCCAGCTCAAAATACCTAAATTAGCCATAAAAATAATAAATAGCAAACTAAAGACCAAAATATAAGGGCAGAGTAAAATACCTCATAGCAAAACATAGAAGGGAAGAGAAGACTGCATTGAGCTCTGCAATGATCCCTCTGATTTGGTTCATACATTGTTTTAAACCAAATCATACCTAAGCACGAAAGAGCAAAAATTGCAGTGCTTTGGGGGCCCTGCAAGCCATGGGTTGACTTAGCATTATGTCCAAACTCAGGCTCATGGCTTGCTGCACTCTAGAAGCCTGTTGGAGTTTGGTGTATATATCAGTGAAGTGATATATGTGCAGTGAACAGCCTGAGATCTTCAGATGAAGAGCAGTTGTTGTTTAGTCATTTAGTCGTGTCCGACTCTTCGTGACCCCATGGACCAGAGCACGCCAGGCACTCCTGTCTTCCACTGCCTCCCGCAGTTTGGTCAGACTCACATTGGTAGCTTCGAGAACACTGTCCAACCATCTTGTCCTCTGTCGTCCCCTTCTCCTTGTGCCCTCCATCTTTCCCAACATCAGGGTCTTTTCCAGGGAGTCTTCTCTTCTCATGAGGTGGCCTCAGCTTCAGGATCTGTCCTTCCAGTGAGCACTCCGGGCTGATTTCCTTCAGAATGGATAGGTTTGATCTTCTTGCAGTCCATGGGACTCTCAAGAGCAGGGGTAGGCAACCTAAGGCCCGGGGGCCGGATGTGGCCCAATCGCCTTCTCAATCCGGCCCGCAGACGGTCTGGGAATCAGCATGTTTTTCATGAGTAGAATGTGTCCTTTTATTTAAAATGCATCTCTGGGTTATTTGTGGGGCATAGGAATTCATTCATTTTTTTCTCCAAAATATAGTTCGGCCCACCACATAGTTTGAGGGACAGTACAATGGCCCACAGCTGAAAAAGGTTGCTGACCCCTGCTCAAGAGCCTCCTCCAGCACCATAATTCAAAAGCATCAGTATACCAACTTACCGGTAATAATAATTATCATTTTATTATTTATACCCTGCCCATCCAGCTGGGTTGCCCCAGTCACCCTGATAATAAAAAAGTACAGAAGTAAATAGTCTGGTAAAACTGCTGATTGAAAGAATAAAAAAACCTGAAGTTATTTCTCCTGGCAAACAAAACCATTATTAATACAAGCTTACATGTGGATGAGGTTAGCAAAGGAAGGTCTGATACCAACTGACTGAAGATGGAGGAAAGTAAAGCCTAGGGAAACATACTTTAATGACAGCAAGTCATTACTCAAGAAGGAATCAGTGAGAGAATAGTTGCCTTTCTGCCTATTGCCGCCACCACGCCCCCCCCCCCCTCCCCAGGTCAGGTAACTTATCACATGCATTGTTGCCTTACTCCCACATAACCAAGGTGTGTACTTGGGTTACCACTTGTGGTTTGTTCCGGGGGCCGGCAAACAAACCATGAGCCCTGGATTGGACATAACCCTAAGTCAAACACGGCTTAGCTCTGAGTAGCACAGCAACAGCAGCAGGACCTGGGTAGAAAGAAAGTGGATGCATTATTATTTTCTGTGAATACCCACATGCTTGCTTGTTCATTCACACTTAGCCATGAATTGGGAAACTGAGTCACATAATGGATCAGAATCTGGGAATTTCTTAATATGCCAAATAATTAGAAATTTGCTTGGCATACAACAATGTGTGTTATCCTCAGCACCAAATTCAAGAATAGCTGGAAAGGATGTTTTTACTATTACTGTTATCTTTATTATTATTATTTTACTAGTGAATTAAGCCCGTTAATAACGGGCTCTACGCGAGGGCTGAGACGACACCCACTGCCCAAGGGCGCTGGGCCTCAGCCCTCAATAGCAAGTGGCACGCTCACCCTGTCAGCGGAGAGGAGCCGCGGCTGAAGTGCCCCGGGGAAACACTCCGGCCTCCTTCCGGAGGCCGGCGCTCTGCACATGCTCCCGGGCACGCACGCCCCGCGAAGCCACTGGCCGCTCTCTGCATGCAGTCTCTCTCTCCTCCCTCCGCGGTGGTCCCCTCATACCCTTCCCCGGCCGGATTCGGCTCTCGAGAGCACCTCGGGAAGGGGCTGGAGGCCGGCGGCTTGAGTGAGGCGTTCTCGGAGAGGACCTGGCTCTGCCTCCCGCTGGCGTCTCCCACTCCCCGCTTCCTACAGCCTCTCCCCGCCGCCGCCGCTACCCCAGAGGAGGAGAAAAGCGGAGGCGAGGGAGGAGGAAGCAGGGGAGGGGGGGGAAAGGAGGGTGTTTTTGAGGCGCCCTCGGAGGCCGGTTCTTTATTCATGCGGCGTCGGAGCCGCCACCACCGCCGCTCCACAGCCAGCAGCAGGAGGAGCAGGAGCCGCCTCAGTGCGCCGCCGCCGCCTGCCTCAGCTCTCCCGCCCCTCCTCAGCTAGGCTGCCCTCCTCCTCCTCCGGCGAACGGCGGCGGGGCCGGACCATGCGGTGGGCGCGGAGCCCTCGGAGGCCCTGGAGGCTCGGCGGTGGTAGCAGCAGCAGCAATGGCTGCCGAGCGGAGAGGTTCGGAGGCTCGCGCTGCGCTCCAGCCTCAGGCTCCTCCTCCTCTCTCTCCTCTCCAATCCGTGTGTCAGTGGAGCGCAAGCGCACTTGCGAATTCCACTGACGGACGGAAAGCTACGGAGGGACATAGGCTCTTTATTATATAGGATTACTATATCACTGTATTTTCTACTTGTACATTATTCTTGTAACTCACTTCGGGACATTCTGTTATGGTAAGTGATTAACTAACCTGTTAGTGTCTTGTAATATGAATCTCTGTCTGTGTAGCTCCTGTGATACTACAGGAAACCCTCCCCCAGTGAACAGTTCATGTGAGTTCTCTAACAATAGGGTTCAGACAATACTATCAGATTCAGGAGTAATTATGCTGATCTGGAAGTAGAGGAAAGGTCACTGGAACATCATGTACGCAACAATTTCCATCATGATACAAAGAGAAATTGAACATAATGTCCTATCAAGGTTTTGCAGCTGAACAATTTGTACTGATTAATTTATAACAGAAAATATGTCTCTCAAATAAATCTACATTGCCCACTGGTTTTGAAAACAGATGCTTCTTCAAGAAATAATACTAACCAGAGGCGCTTCATTTTAAATAGCTGTTACATCTTCTAGAACATTGTGACTTTTAACACACAACGAATGTTCCTCTTCTTTACATATGCTACAGTTCTATTTGTAATAATAAAAGGAAGTAACTTCAAGCAACACTACTTACCGGTGTTTCCTGCTTGTGAAATGTTTAAATGTTATGGTTATGAGAAGGTCTTGGGCTTTCTTCTCCCCACATCTTTTTCATTCCCCCAAATAGTAAGTATTTTTGGAGTCTCAGTGCCTTGCCACTAAAACAATTTCTTTAAAATTAGAGTATTTCACAAGAAAGCAAATAGTTCTTTACCTGTATTAGAAATAATTTGGACAATAAATCTCCTGTTGAAGTACTATGCCCATCTATTTTCATGAAAACAAATCAACTGCAGATATCAGTGAGGAAGACAGCATAATCGGGGTGGCGGTGGGGGCCAAAGAATACAAGTTAAAAGCCTTCGCTGACAACTTAGTTTTGACATTGCAAAAACCAGACTCCAGTGCCCCAGTGGCACTGGAGGTGCCAACGTCATCATAACCTTTATTGCGTTAGCATACAGCCATAGCAAAATAAAACAGTACGAAAATACCAAAACATTGAGTTAAAAGAATATGGAAAAGAGCATTTAAAACAGGTCCAGGCATAGGGCACACTACCCTGTCAGGGTAGCCCTGCGTTTCAGAGCCTGCACTATGAAGATTGCCACCCCACGAGTAATTTGGGGATTTGCGTCCACGAGAAGCGATTTCAAACCGTCCTCCTTAGATGTGATGGTGGACGGGATCAAGAGAAGGAGCTTGGATCTTATTGGCTCATATATAGGGCAGTAGAAGAAAAGGTGTATGAAATCCTCTATTTCATTCATTGTGCATGGGCATATGCGCTGAGTAATTGGGGTCTTGGAGTAAATCCCCTGCAGGAAGGCCGTGGGTATAGAATGGAAACGGGCCATGGTAAACGCTCTTCTCAAATTGGGCTCCGTCAGGTCTATCAAGTAGTTGGCAAGAGATCTTACCACTTTAACTTTAGGAAGCCACGTAGAGAGGCGGGCTGTGGTGGACCGTGCCCGATCCATGGCCTCGTCCCTTGTAAGAATCCAGGCCCGGATTTTATGTTGGTCCCAAGATGACAACATGTCGAATTCTGGAAGGGAGTAGCGTGTAATAATGGTCTCCATGCCCTTGGACCATTGGGTGCTATGGGAGCAAGTTAAAAAGGCTTTTCTAGCTAATAGAGAATCTGGGGCATTTATTAGTTTACAATAAAAACTAATAATTCTGCTGTGGGCTCTTGCAGTGATGGAAGGGAGGCCCAGTTCTGTTCTTAGCTGTGCAGCAACCGAGCCCTTGGGGAGACCCAGTATCTTTCGTGCAAAAGAGTTTTGTAAAATCTCCAGCCTTTGTAGGGTTTTTAGATTCCACCCCCAAATTTCCACCCCATACAGTAGCATCGGGATGACTTTGCTGATAAATGCTTTTCTAATTGGTGGAACCAACTGGCCGCCTTTTGCATAATAGAATTTCTCCAGCACTGGAGGTGATACAAGACTTTGGGGAAGTAGCAGGATTTAAACTAAACAAAGCCAAAACCAAAGTTCTAGGGAAAAACCTGACACAAGGTGAAAAAGAAAATCTGGAGAAAGAAACAGGCCTGCAATTTACAAACAAAGTAAAATATCTGGGCATTAATATGAGAGCAAAAAATCAAAATTTGTATAAGGACAATTATGAAAAAGTATGGAATGAAATAAAGAAGAATCTAGAGATCTGGAACAATTTAAAATTGTCCTTGATGGGCCGAATAGCAGTAATAAAGATGAATGTGCTGCCTAAACTATTATTTCTTTTCCAGGCAATTCCGATACTTGATAAGATGGAACCTTTCAAGAAGTGGCAGAAGACAATATCAAGATTTGTTTGGCAGGGGAAAAAACCTAGAATTAAATTCAAGATTTTAACAGATGATAAGAAAAGAGGAGGGTTTTCCCTGCCGGAATTAAGTATTTATTTTGAAGCAGCAGCCTTCTGCTGGCTGAAAGATTGGTTCCTATTAGAAAATACAGATATATTAGACCTGGAAGGATATGACAACAAATTTGGATGGCATGCATATTTGTGGTATGATAAGATAAAGGCCCATCAAGGATTCAAAAATCATATTATAAGAAAGGCTCTTTTTAGAGTCTGGATGAAGTACAAGGATCTCCTTGAAAAGAAAACGCCCAGATGGTTGTCACCAGCAGAAGCAAAGGCCCGTAAAAGACTCAATGCGGAAAAAAATTGGTTAAAATATTCCGAGATGTTAATACATGAAGAAGAGCAAGTCAGGTTGAAACCCTTTGAGCAATTGAGAGGAAGGATCCGAGATTGGTTACAATATCATCAGATTAATGAACTCTTTAAAATGGACAAAAAGATTGGCTTTCAAATAGAAAAGTCAAAATTGGAAACAGAACTGTTAGAACCAAAGACTAAGACTTTGTCAAGAATGTATAATCTACTGCTGGAATGGCATATGCAAGATGAGTTAGTCAAATCTGCAATGATAGATTGGGCAAAAGATGTGGGACATAACATCATGATGGCAGACTGGGAAAGACTTTGGAGAACAGGTATAAAATTTACTGCATGTTCTTTGTTAAGAGAAAATATAATGAAAATGATTTATAGATGGTACTTGACCCCAGTGAAGATGGCAAAAATCTATCATTTGCAGGACAATAAATGTTGGAAATGTGGTACGGCGGAAGGAACATTTTATCATATGTGGTGGACCTGCCCAAGGTTGAAGGCCTTCTGGGAGATGATATATAATGAGTTGAAGAAGGTGTTTAAAAACACATTTTTGAAGAAACCAGAGGCCTTCCTCCTTGGAATGGTTCACCAAGTGCTACCAAAAGAAGACCACACACTGTTTATGTATGCCACAACAGCAGCAAGAATCCTTGTGGCAAAATATTGGAAGACAAAGGACTTACCGACACTGGAAGATTGGCAGACGAAGATGATGGACTATATGGAAACCGCTGAATTGACCGGGCGAATCCGCGACCAGAGGGACGATGTGGTGGAAAAAGAATGGAGAAAGTTTAAAGACTATCTTAAAAAACATTATAAAGTATAGAATAATAAATAAATAAAAATGTCAATGTATAAAATAAGTTTATAAAAGATAATAGAGTAAATAGTATAGTAGATATAATATAGAAAAGTGTTAAGAATCATTGAATTCAAGTTTCTGTTTTTTGTTTTTTATATATTTTTGTTAGGAAATATAAGGAATTTGGAAGTTATTCTAGATTTAAATAATGTAATTAAAATAAGATAAAGGTAGTAGAATGATAAGATTAATTATTAAGAAATTGCTGGTAGACAATAGATAAAGAGAATCGACACAGAGGGACAGAATGGAGGAAGTCAGCAGAGAATGTTAAGGATATAGGATAAGAATATAAATTTGATGTGGTGTAGTGTTTTAGTTTTAGTATAGTTTTAGTTTAGTGTATATGTTTGTGTTGTATTGTTTTATGGTATGTTTGTTTATGTATGTGTTTAAAAAATAAAAATATTATTAAAAAAAAAAAAAAAAGGAAGACAGCATAATCAGTTTGCCTCCAGTAATATTCTACATTAGCTGCAGTATTACAGGAACCAAAAAGCTACCTTTTAATTTGGCAAATTATGGACAGACCAGCCATTCACTATGGGGCAAAATGATGAATTTGACTGATCTGATCCATGGTTTTTATTGCACTGTGGGGTTCTTCCCTCCCTCATCATCTAGCAGCGGGCATTCTATTAGGGCTGCAGCATGAGCTGAAAGCTGGACCAATCGATTGTCTCTGCTGGAGGATCAGTTCCCACATCCCAGCAGACTCTTCTGGTCCCTGGACTATGTAAACCACTCTGGGGGCCTCTTTGATTACAGAGCAGAGTTAAAATCCTGTAAATATGTAATACACAGAAATTTGTTTTTCTTAACTGTGGATTATCAACAAATTGCACTACTTCTCTGAGACAAGTAACCCTTACTTGCTCCTGTATTTTGAATGTATACTCTGTTTACTTTTTACTACTTAGAAAAGCTGCCTTCCCCTGTATATGCAGCAGTGACTGGTGCTTGCTCAAACGATTTCTAATCATCTCCTGAAACATGAATTCTCCATTAAAAGAACTGTCGAGTTGGAAGGGCTTCCAAGGGTCATCTAACCTGCAGAGAAGGGAAGCGGCCCTTTCTGTCAGTTGGGGGGGGGGGTCTGTCGACAACAACCAAAACCACCCAGTCAGTTCTCAAAAGAGTTGTGTTTGTGTGAGAGGCAGGTGGACGAGGAGGGTTACACAACATTCCCCACCGAAGACGTCCAGCTTCCCCTCCCGCCTTCGCAGCCCCTCCCATTGCAAAAGGCTGAGCAGGAACCCCGCCCCTCTTTGCGTTCCGTCGCCATGGTCACCGCGGGCCCACCGCCTTCCCAGCATTCTCGCCTTCCGCCCTCCCCCGTTTGCTCTAGGGCTCCCGGGCTCTATGACTTGGGGCGGGGCTTTTGCCTCCGCCCCGCCCGCCGGGCACGCTGCTGGAGTCGAGGGGCGGCGCTTCCTCTGAAGCGGCCGTCGGAGAGACGGACGGACGGACGGGCGGGCGGAAGGTGGAAGAAGCCTCGCGAGCGAGTGGTGGGCGGTGGCGGCGCGAGGTACGGGAGCTGGTGCGTTGCCTTCAAGGCGAGGGCGCTGTCCTCGCCACGGTTCCTGAGGGGGCGGGGGGGGCGCCGTGCCATTGCCTGGCAACGGAGGGGGAGAGCGGCTGTGAGGGGGGCGGGAGAGGGGGGCTCGGAGGGTCACGGGAGGAAGCCGGGTGAGAAGCCCAAGGACCCGCGGCCTGGGAGGGATGCCATCCCAGTGCCCCATAGGGATGTCATTTGTATTGTATTGTATTGCAAAACTGCCTGTGGTGGATCTGCATCCTTAAAGGTGTGATATAAATGAGCCATAATTCCCTGGCACACGATGCATCAATGGCCACTGAAAAGACTAGCCAAACGGACAGAAGACGAGACACGATAGCAACAGGGAGCTAGCCACCCAGCATTTTGAGAGGTCCTGTGCAAGGGGAATGTCAGGAAATGCCACTGCATGCATATAATATGCCAGGAGAATCTGTCTGACCACTGCAGGAATCAGAATGCTGGACCAAATGGACATTTGATTCAATCCAGGAAGGTTCATCTTCCATACTTGCAGAAAATAAATATGAAAAATATTTCTAAAATCACCTGTTCCAGGTCTGATCACCAATAAACCAAGAATCAAGCTGATGCTCATATTTCTACACAGGCACGTTTTTACCAGAAGGTATATTTACAATGGGACGCGGGTGGCGCTGTGGTCTAGACCACAGAGCCTAGGGCTTGCTGATCAGAAGGTTGGTGGTTCGAATCCCCGCAACGTGGTGAGCTCCCGTTGTTCGGTCCCTGCTCCTGCCAACCTAGCAGTTCAAAAGCACGTCAAAGTGCAAGTAGGTAAATAGGTACCGCTCCAGTGGGAAGCTAAACGCCGTTTCCGTGCGCTGCTCTGGTTCACCAGAAGCGGCTTAGTCATGCTGGCCACATGACCTGAAAGCTGTACGCCAGCTCCCCTGGCCAATAAAGCGAGATGAGCGCTGCAACCCCAGAGTGGTCCGCGACTGGACCTAACGGTCAGGGGTCCCTTTACCTTTATATTTACAACAGAACCAAACTGGTGCTGGTCATGACTCAGGTGTATCATACTTGCTTTTAGTCACCACACTTTAAAAGGGGGAGAGGAGGAGAAAAACAAATCCAGAGAGCATGTTGGATAGTAACGCATACAACGAGATACAACAAAGAGTCCAGAATTTATGACATAAGGAAAAGTTGGTGGAACTGTGCTTGTTTAGCTTAGAGAAATGAAGATTAAAGCAGTACATGATATCAGTTGGCAAATATCTAGACTGCAGTAAAGATCACATGGAGCTGTTCACCTGAGTCACAAGGGAAGGGCAAGAATCAAGTTGAGACACAGCAGATTTAGGCAGGATAACAGAAAAAGCTTTTGAAACTTAAGCACAGTTAGGCAATTGAATAGGTGATGTAGGGAATTTGTGGAGTCACACCCACCCACCCAAAATGTTTTTGACAAGAGATGAGCGGACAGAGGAATCCCTGCAAATTCAGTAGACAATCTGCAAAGCATTGAAGGCCAGTCTTCAAATTCCTTCAGTTAGGTTACCTCAGTCCTAAATTCACACCCACCTATCACACAAAAAGAGGGCGGGGAGAAAGCTCGCCATGCTTATATTGTCACACATTATGCTAAAGCAGCCATAAGTTATGTTAAGTCAGTGCACACAATTAAAAGTCTCACGGCAACCCTCAGTGCCATCAACCTAGGAAGATACCTGACCAGACTTTCCAAAACTTAAAACAGTTTGACTAAGCTGGCAGGTGGCAAAGGAATCTCAGCATGTCAAAACATTTTCTTACCCTAAGGCTACTGCCTTCCACAGATAACATGCCACCAAACACTGTCTCCTGAAGCTCTATTCCCAAGATGCCCTTTTTGAGGGATTTCCAAAGCTGACAGTAAACCTGGCAAGATCTTTTGATTTAAGTCCTCTTCCTAATGTTGCCAACTGTCCAGAAAAAAGAGGGGGGGAGGGCTTATTCCTAGCCTTCTCTTGTGAATAAATAAAATGGGGAAGTCACTTTCCTAGCTCAGTCGAGAGAGTATGAGACTCTTAAGAGATTCTTAATCCCACAGTCACGAGGTTGAGCCTCACATTGTGTGAAAGATTCTTGCAATGCAGGAGATTGGATTTAGATGACCCTTGTGGTCCTGTCCAGTTCTACAATTCTATGAAATAAACTTCTATCTAGAAATGAAGTGGCCCTATCCCCAGCTGAAACAGGCATTGTTGTTGGTATTTGCTTTCATGCCACCCTCTTCTGTGCATTACGTGAAGAAGTATTTCTGAACCTATTACCAATTAATCTCTGCACAGAATTGTTAATTTTCTGACAGGGCACTTAAAATTTAGTTTCTAAAGTTGAAGTTTTTGTACATGGAATTAAATATTTTCTTCCAGTATCTGTGGGAGACTGATTATTAACTTTGAATACAGAAGCCAGTGTGGTCAGACTCTAATATAATAAAGATCAAACATGGATTGCCAAATTGAGGGATAGGAAATAATACATGGATTTACCAACCCAGATGAATAGGGCATGTGTGATTATTGACAGCAATAGACCTGCGCTTTGTATTTTTATTCTGCCCCTTCTATAAAGAGCTCAGTGTGGTGTGTATAGGGGTTATCCTATTTTATCCTTGTAACAGCCCTATGACATAAACTGGGTCAAGAGTTTGTGACTAGCCCTGTATCACTCATAGCTTCATGACTACAGAGGAGTATGATCTTGGGTTTTCCCTGCCTGTGTCCAACTATCTGGCTGCTAGATTACATTGACTTCTTGACTAGTGACAGTACAAAGCGCAATCTTATTAACTCTCTGTAGGGCTGTTTGTACACTACACCCCCCCCCCCAATGTGCCAAGAAAAATTCTGCTTGTAGAATGAATTATAGGGATCGAATATATGAAACATTGGACTTCTTTGTAGATCATGAGTTGTTTTACTTCCCTAAATCCCCAACCCTAATGTAAGGGTGGTTGGAGTGACCTCAGTGCACTCTGATTTCATTGAGTGGGTCAAGAAGATCCTTAGCAGAGCTATAAGAGCTGAGGTGGACTGAGGTGTGTCAGAGGCTGCTTCCAGAAGTGCCGTTAAATGAAGCCATGAAGTCTCTTCCTCACACTCTTCTAGTCCTACTTCATCCTCTAGATGCTATAGGGCATCATCCCCTTCAAGACTCTCAAAGAAAAAGCCTGCATTGTGAGTAGGGGCATGCTTTTGAAAACTTGGTTTGGGAGTTAACATACCACAGATGTGAAAGAAGGAAAAGACAGTTCTTGAAGCCCAAGAGCTGGCAAACTGGCTTGCAGGATGTCATCCTGATGATGATAGAGCTCCCATCATCCACAATCCAGGAGGAGAAAAGGCTTAGTGATCTGATGATCTTTTGCGTAAGGATAACACAGACATTTCACTCCTTACTTTGGACAGAGAAGATGGCAAATGGTCCAAGGTGGGGCTTTTTACATCTTAACTATAGGTGTAGCTATTTTGGAAGTACCAGTAGTTCAAGAGGCTGGTTCTGTTCCTCAGAAGGACTTTGATCTTAGAGTAGTTCAGGAGATTCCCCCCAAATCCAGGGGGTAAAACCAAGTTACACCTTTCCTTGTGGCACTCAGCAATACTCTCAATATGGAATTGGAAACAAGGGGGAGAAAAATATATGAATGAATAAGGAGACTTACAACTTATGCCAGAAAATGTTATGCATTACCTGCTTCGAGATGCCATTCGTGGATTCACTTGTTGCTGCTGAACTTCGAGCATTTTGGTGTCAGTTCTCTGTGGGATCAGGGCAACAAGAAAGCAGATACCTACTGCCTCATGCAACCTGTACAAGGCATTTGGGCATCACACACAACTTTTATAGTTGCAGAATGAATTGCATTTCCTGAATAAATTGTAGTGAGTTTTTGCTTCTAAGACTGGAATTTTAAAAGAATTTGACAAGAACTGGAATTCCAGAGAAGAAAGGGAATATTATATTTTATTGTTGTTGCAAGAAGGAATAGCAACTATGTGAGAAAACTCTGGGAACCCTTTTGGGATAGTAAAACCTTGTTTCCTAACCATTGGAAGACTGCCTTGTGCCCTTGAGTTGCAGTTTTGACGGGAGCAGCTGGTGTGGTGGGAGGGTGCTACTGAGTTGTCCTCCTGACACTGACTGGTGTAGCTGCAGCTTACCAGGAGGGGGGGCAGAGGTGAGGTGAGGTCAGTGCTTATGGTTGCAATGACAAGAGTGCAAGATTGGCCCTGCCTGTGCGTGCCTGCAGCCCTTTCCTTGTTCCTGCCTGACCCTGTCCTTGTAAGCTACAGTGGCACTTCACACCAGTGTTTCACCACCCCACCAGCTCCTAGTTTTCAAGAAACATCTTTTTGAAAATATACAGTGGAAGCTAAGGTTTTAGGGATGGTATTCTGTGTCCAAGTTATCAGTATCTTGGGGTAGCAGGTTCTGGACCTGCTCAGCAGAATGAGCAGAAGGACCTTGAAACATAGCGGGAGTGGCTTTATCACATTTTGAAGTAAACAAAGCACATAATACTGCCATCTAAAAAGGCTGGACATGATATTGGAAGACAGTCAAGTCCAGAGTCTAAAATTACCCAACTACCCCTCTGTTTGAACTAAAGCACACCTTGATTGTTATATAAGCAGCACTGAAAAATCACCAGCTGCATTTTGCACTTGCCTATCGGCCACCTGCAATCAAGTGAAGATGCCTGGGTACCAGGAGGGTGCCTGACATCACCATCTGGAGGTGCATGCCTGGGAATCCTTGGATCTTGACTGTTTCCACACACTAGCAACATGTCCTGTAGAATTGTATCAGTTCATCTGCACAACCAGAATGAATTTCAGGAACCAACAAGTGGCTTTCGAGCTGGGCGGCCTCAAAATGGCAACTAGGCATTCTGCTTTGGCAACTGTAACCCTGGCTTACGGAGCCATTTGGCATCTAACTTACATATATGAGTTTCTAACACTGTATATAAGATGCTAGGTTTACTGGCTTTAGAATGAATATTCCTTTTTGTTATTACAATAATTATAAAGAATTCAATCCAAATATCTGTATTGAAATATTTTTTACTTAAAAAAACAATTCCCCTCACCCCCTCAGTCTGTGCTGTAATTTTTGCCCTTTGGCATTTTTTCCCATTTCCCATTTGATCTTAGCCAAAAGGCCGAGTCGGATATCCTCAAGGTGCAATCAGGAACACATGTTGTTAAGCCTTGCCTAGGTTTGTGTAAAACAACATTGTAAACATGTTGCTCATATTTCACCCCAAAATGGTTTAGACCTTTGAACTTCCTAGTTCAGTAGTTTGGCTGTAGCAACCAATACTGAAGTTGAAAGTCATCTTAAAAGTCAAAGGCTGCAATCTTAATGGATGTTTAGTACACTGAACATGGAACATACACCAGAGTAGGCATGCATAGTACAGTATTGAACTGTTTGTCTGTTATCCAAAGAATTTGCTTCAGGAAATCTCTCTCCTCAATATCCATTTTGTGAATTTTATTGATAGCATTTGGCTCTAACAGTAATAATATAACTTGCCCTTCAGTCCCCAAATATACCAGGCTGGGGTGTGGCGGGATGCAGAATACAGTACATCCACAAGCACATAACACACCCAGTAGAGGAGAGATCTCACTGGTGAAAAACACTCCCTCCAGCATGGGATTTGAAAAGGTAGTCCTAGCATATGGCTGGTGGGTGTGAATCACTTTGCTGCCCCATTGTTTGGATTGCTCTGCCAAATTAAAATCAGTCTAAACAATAGAAAATATCAACATACCCACCAATCACAATGAACATGTGTTTGTGAGCTGTAGTCATGCTCTCACCATAGACACTGCCCATGGCAGAGGCAATCCTTCAAGTACGCAGGATTTGAAATCTGGATAGGGCTTTAAATGTCAAAACAAATGCTTTGATCAGAGTTGGATTTGTTAGAAGATCCAGTCTCTGTCTTTGAAATTCTCTGTATGGCATTAGTCACCCTCCCTCTAAGTAGTGCTGCTATTTCATCTACCCTAAAATGCTAGGGAGTTGCATTTTATTTTGAAGCTGAAATGGAATGAATGTTTGATGTTGTTTTTTGAAGCCAGATTTTATTTTATTATTATTATTGCTATTTACCGTAGTTAATGTAAGATTGTTTTAAAAGAAAAGAGAAAAAGTGACATCTGAATTTAATAGAAACAGGCTAAAACAAAGACTACAATTGTTACCTTTTTAAACTGAATCCATGACTGTATCAAACACATGATCCTAGTATAAAACACATTGTGTTAGAGGACGTTGTACCTAAAGAAGGAACGCTAGGAAGATTATATTTTCAGGTACAAATTATAAATGTGCACAACTGGCATGCACTATATTTATTATTAGGTTGAAAATTGTAACTAAGGACAAGCAAGCAAGTGTCCTCACAGGCCTTGGGATCTATCTCCTGACTTTAGGGGATACAATCTTTTATCTTATCTAAATAATGTTCCTTGCCTATCATGGTGATTTTGTTTTTACTTTTTATGTCATTTAACTATGTAAATAATGCAGTTTGCTTGGTGCATAAGCAGCATTTGCACCCTGCACCCTGACAGACTGTTGCTACCTATGTTTTGATGGGATTCTATTTGAGTCTAGTCAAAGGAGAGTGTGTGTTGCAAGACAGAAAATCAGCTAAATGAAAGTGTTGGAGTGTGCAGCTTTGTGGCAAAAACCACACTGGTTCTCCTTTGTTCCCTTTTGCCACTCCTGTCTTTGTACCCTTCTTTCATGCCGTTCCCTATTTCTGGAACAAGTTGCTCCTTTCTATTTGCGAAGTACTGTAACTTACTTGCTCATCCTGTTTCAAATCCTTTATTAAGCTTTCATTCACTCATTCATAAAATGTGTGCTTCCTCCAAGCTTGAAGACTCAGGACTAAAAATGGATTTAAGTATATTCAGTGTCAAAGTCCTCACCTTGGCTACCTTAGCCTTCACCAAGTAAAAAATGAAATGAGTATTTGTATTTGTAACTTTTTGGAATGATACTCAGGCTTGTGTTTCAGTTAACGGACAGCCTTTCGGTTCATTACTTGCATCAGAACAAAGTGTGTGGATGGCATTGTTAAATACTCATTTGTTGATCTTGGTGTTCACAAGAGAAGGAGGCAGTCTCCCTTGTCTTCCAAGGTTTCTCAGTCAAGCCCAGCACCTTGAATTGTACCTAGAAAACATCATAGTCTTTTGAGGGGCGCTACATATGGGATCAGAGAAAGCTTCCAGGCAGTGTTCAGTGGTAGCTACAATCAGAGTGCATTACAGTAGTATAGCTTCTCCTGGAAAGTCTTTCCATAGTCATATTGGCATTTATACAACTTCTGCTACCTTCAGCATCCTTTGCAACACTCCTGTGCTCCTTTTACCTTTGCCCAACTGTATTGTGTAGGCTATGGCCGCACTCGCTTTGTGTTCATGATCTCAACAGCAGCTTTGGGAATTTGCCATGTGCCTGACACCTTTTGCACCTGCCTATCAACCACTTGCGACCAAGTGAAGATGCCCAGGTGCCTGACGTCTCCACCACCTGGAGGTGCGTGCTTGGGGATCCTTGCACCTTGACTGTTTCATACAGTAGCAACACATCCTGTAGAATTATATCTGTTATACTTATCTACACAAACAGAATGAATTTCAGGAACCAAAAAGTCATTGAGCCGTCTGCCCCACAATGGCAACCAGGCATTCCATTTAGGTGACTAATCCTGGTTTAAGAAGCCATTTGGCGTCTAGCTTATATATCTTGAGTTTCTAACACTGCTCAACCGCAGTTAATAAAATGTTGATGCAAAACAAATGAACTTAGTGATTAACACTGAAGCCTATCTCTTTCTCTAGAATGCGTATGATTGGCGTTTGCACTGCCTCACTTGGTTCTCTTGGCCTGATGCGTTTTTTTGGCTTGGCCTGGTCATGGAGTATTGCAGTTGCTCTGGGCATTTACATTGGCACTGGTGGCTGGACATTTCTCCGGATCATCTTTAAAACAGCCTTGAGAGATCTCCTGTAAGTACAACTTCCTCTTACATTGTAATGTGCTTGTTAGTTGTAATGTGCTTGTTTGTTGTTTACATCAATCAGGGGTGGCCAACTTGTGGCCCAGATCTGGCCCGTCATGCCATGAGAAGTGGCTCACCAGCCCTGAGCAGCTTTATTTCCTGATCTGATCAGGAAATAAAGCAAAAGCGCACATAGAGGGTTTTTCTTTCTGACCTTTGCACTGAGCACCATAGAACTAAGATTGGAGCGAAAGCCCCCTGCCTGATCTTTAAGAGTATAAAACACAACATTTCCAGACACACTCATCCCAGCACTGGAGTGGTGAGGGTTAGCAATGCTGCATGTGCACATGAGTGTGGAGAATGAGAGAAAGGGATGAGTGTACTTTGTGGTTACATGTCTGGTGAAAAAACTGTGTGTGGTGAATGTGCTTGTGTAGCGAGTGCATGTGTGCTGTCTGTTTTGTGCTGTGTTGTGCTGGATGCAGTCACAGGAAGCTCTGCACAGTGCTGTGTTGCTGAGCCAAAAACCATGTTGAGTTCCATGCTGCCTTGTCTTTTCCTCTCTCCCTTTTGGTACCAGCAGTGACACACAGTGTTGGAGAGGTGGAAGAGCAATGCAGCCTCAGCCATGCTGGCTACTACTGGCTGTATTTGTAGTGAGCCTGTACGCACACATATCCTTTGGCCATGGCCAATGCTGCTTGGACAGGTAGCTGACGCTCAGTGTGGCCCTCAGGCTGTAAAGGGTTTGCCACTTAGGCCATAAATAAGAAAGGTGTTCTCACACCTGATAGACCTGTACATGGCTCAGTGTGCTAAGGACTAAGTGGAAGTGGAACTTGTGGTAAATTGGCTTTATTGCTGCTGATAAATCCAAAGATGATCAAGGTACAACATTCTAAATCTTCTGTTTATTCAGTCTTGTGTACTGTACTTATGAGGAAAACGACCCAAGGTTGGTTTATCTGGGGACAAAGCTGTGTTGAACCTACATGAATAGAAATACTCTTATTGTGAAATGAAACGGTGCATGACGCATTGCTTCAGAAGCAAAGTACCATACCATTCGTATACATCTGAAAGAGACAGCTCTCACTTCCTAAGACTCTAGGCTGTCGATGTGGAAATACAGTTAAAAGCAGATAAAATATTCTTGATAAAATTCCATTCCTCAGCTGTTGTAACTGAGTGGTTAGAGGTAGATTTGGGGCTGAACTAAATGCGAAATTCATTTTTCTGATTCCATTTTTAAAGGAAATGCTCCCACAGGAGGCTGCGACCTTGAAGAGAGAACTAATTTGTGGTGGGTAGCAGGTGGGAGAGAAGGTTGCTTAAAGTTTTGTTAGCTATTTGTCTGCTCTAAACCGTAATTGGTGTTAATGTGAAGAATCCTGAAACTACACATGATGTGAAATGCTGAGAAATTCTACTCAGCCATGAAGCTTGGGGCCAGGTCATCGGTGTAGCCAGGATCTTTGTTGGGGGGCAGGACTTTTGAAAGGGGGGGCAGAGCCAATGTGATTGGTCAGTTAGTTAAGTATTTCTCTTGCTTTACTTGATGGAGGGGGCAGCTGCCCCCGTGCTCCCCTTTGGCTACGTCCATGGGCCAGGTACTACCGTAATTCTTGGTCCAATGTACATCATACTATTGTTGTGATGATAAAAGGAGATAAAGCTCATTTGTATGCTTCAGAATCCAAATTTGATAAAATAAAAGTTTGAGAGGGGAAATAATTTTAAAGACAAATTCAAATTCCTACTTGGAAATAACTTGCACCTAGAAAGTATAATGAATTCTGTGTGGAGTTTATGTGTATATATGGGTTTCTTGCTCTTTGTTTTATTATTATTTATGCAAAATATTTTCAATCTGCTTGCCACTGAAGGGTGAGGTACTATAATATATATGAAAAACCACCAATGCAGCCATATAAAAGAACAAATACAAAAGAATCACAAGAGTGGCAGTAACAAGAAGAATCAGCTAAACAACCATAGCTTTCTTGGTTGAAGATATAAACTGTTTGTTGGATCCATACTACTCTCCTGTGTGCTTTGCTCTGTAATTTAAATTGACACCTATTTTCTTCAAGTTCATATATCCTTGAGATTCCTGTGTTGTAAAAGGATTTAGGGCTGCTGCGTTCTCAAAGACTGCTTCACTTCTGACAGTGGTTTTTAGTGTCCTCTGGATCTCCACTTCCTCCCATTGCATGGCAAGTGAGAAATACTGGTAACAGGAGAGAATAAAGCCCCCTTAAGAATGTGGAAAGTGCAGCTAAAGCTTGCAAAGACTCTTCTGTTTCTTTCCTGGCAGAGCTGAGGGCAGGGTCACTGTCTGTCACAGCAAGCCTCATTTGGTGAAATGCCAACAGCCTATTACTAAACCAGTCTCTCTTCTCCCCAATCCCTCAAGGCTCCTGCTTCAGTCAGGAAGGATGTGTAGGATTTTTTATTTTTTTTTAATGTTACTGATTTGTATTGGCGGTCTAATCCTCTGGGCAGTCTTCTGTACTTCTCTTAGAAGGCAGCCCTGTTTAGGGAAGTTTTTAATCTGTGACATGTTAATGTATTTTAATATTTGCTGGAAGCTGCCCAGAGTGGCTGGGGAGACCCGGCCAGATGGGCGGGGTACAAATAAATTATTATTATTATTATTATTATTATTATTATTATTATTATTATTAGATCAACAGCAAATGACATTTTTGTTACAGAATGTGTTAAGTTCAGTCCTGTTAGTCATGTCTTGATGTTGTGGCACTTTTTATTATCTTCCTGATGAGTCTAAAAGGGATTCCTACTTCGAAATTGATCATAATTGTCCATTACAGTGGTACCTTGGTTCTCAAACGGCTTAGTTGTCGAACAATCGGCTCCCGAAGACTGCAAAGTAAGTGTTCCAGTTTGCGATACTGGATGTCCGATGTGGCTTCTGCTTAAGTGCAGGAAGCTCCTGCAGCCAATTGGAAGCCGCACCTTAGTTTTCAAACTGTTTCGGAAGTTGAACGGACTCCTGGAACGGATCAAGTTCTAGAACCAAGGTACCACCGTACAATGGAAGATGTTTTAAATTATCCAAAAAACCAGAAAGATCAGTTACCCACCCCGAAAAGTTGCTTTCAGTGTCTGGTATAGACTAAAAGTCAGGATAGTAGATAATTAACCCAGCAGTCCTGAGTACAATTATGAAGCAGTGAGCTTCATTGAACTTGGAGGGGTTACCTTCTGATTAAACATGCATTGTGCATCAAACTTAAAATACAATCCTATGCACACTTACTTGGGAGTAAATGCTTTTAAACTCTGTTGGTTTACTCCTAAGCCAATATCCCTAAGGTTGTGCTGCTAGCGGTGGTGTTCGTCTTTTATCCAAATTTTGTCATGAAAATTAGTAGTGATTTTTTTTTCCTATGAAATGCTGTAGTTCCAGCATATGTTACAATTTTTAATCAAATGTTTTGAATACAGCACTTGATTTTTAAAAATGAAGTATTGGGGTTCAGATCTGCTTGGGTGCTCTACCATGTCCACTACAAGGAAACATCTTGACTTTAGTTGTACTAGTTGACTAACAGGTTTTAATACATTATGAAGCTGTTTTATACTCTCACTTGTTGCAGCTCTCTGATGTCTTGGGCAGAGGTAATGCTTTGGATCAAGGGATTGAACCTGCACCTTCTGAGTGCACATCTGTATTCTGCTGGCTGGGTTGTGTCCCCTCTCCATGCTTGGTTGAGAATGAAGGGCATTCTGTAAATGATTTCCTCTGTTGTATATTATTTCATATATACTATTTACAAATTGGGACAGCCACAGAAGGGAGGGTTTGGTGCCAAGTGGACCTTGTTAAAAGATGCTGGAAGTGTTGTCAGGCTGTAATACTAAGGCCAACAGCATCGACAGTCCTCCTTCCACCTAATGTGCAAATGGAGGCTTGCAATGACATGCACAACTTAATTCTGTGCATGTCAGCTGCATGTGATTAATTGGTTGCAGGCCAGAAACCAATGTGTACCTTATTTCAAGGGGCTAAAGGTAAAGGGACCCCTGACTGTTAGGTCCAGTCATGGACGACTCTGGGGTTGCGGCGCTCATCTCACTTTACTGGCCGAGGGAGCCGGCGTACAGCTTCCGGGTCATGTGGCCAGCAGGACTAAGCCGTTTCTGGTGAACCAGAGCAGTGCACGGAAACGCTGTTTACCTTCCCGCCGGAGCAGTACCTATGTATCTACTTGCACTTTGACGTGCTTTCGAACTGCTAGGTTGGCAGGGGCTACTATGAGTCTAATTATTGTGCCCTAAGATTATAAGTGAGTCTGACCAAACTGCAAGAGGCAGTGGAAGACAGGCATGCCTGGTGTGCTCTGGTCCATGGGGTCACGAAGAGTTGGAAACAACTAAACAACTAAACAACATAAGAGAATCTAATGACGAATTTGAAAGTGTTCAAATCTGTTTTCAAGCTTTAAGTTACAGACAATTTTTTTAAAAATATACAGGCCTAGTGTTTAGGGGTTGGAATTTTGTGCTCTTTTGCTTCTTTTATAGCCTCTTGCCCTATTCCTATCTCGCATATGACATTGTGAGGAGCCAGGGGGCAGAGCCAAACACCCTCTGAAAATGGAGGAGGCCCAGCCCCCTAAAAAAAATACATTCAGAGGACCAAAACTCTTCTGCCACTTGTTTAGTCATTTTCCTCTTTCTGTCACAGCACCACTTATTCCTAAAGACATTCCAGATTGCAAATCTGAAAACATTAGGCTCAGAATGAAGTGGCAGTTTCAAACAAAATACAAACATTTGTATGCAGTTGTATCCAATGTTAGTTCTACTCAAAGTGGATCCATTGAAATTAATGAACAGGATCACTTACTCTAGGTGGATACAACCTATGGTTTTTCCCCTGGACATGGTTCTATATGTAAACAACTCTAAGATGTAGGCATAGAGAAGCAAAGGACTGGCCTGGCCATGGAATGATGTGTGGACTTACGAATGACTGTTCTATCCAGAGGCGGGAGCTTCTCTAGAGGCCTGGGGGAGTCCAACACAATGTCACATGATGTCCTGATGTCACATATGACATTGTGAGGAGCCAGGGGGCAGAGCCAAACACCCTCTGAAAATGGAGGAGGCCCAGCCCGCTAAAAAAAATACATTCAGAGGACCAAAACTGCCTCGGCCCCTATGATTTTATCTCCATCCTTGGTTCTGCAAAGAGTTATATGAACCGAGAGATCTAGGGAATCAAACATGTCTGCTTGTATATATTCTGCATTAATTTGATGGGTGAGAAATTCCCGTGGCAATTAGGAGTTTAGTTTCCTTTGGATGAGAGAGAACCAGACACTTAGTGTCCTTTTGTAACCACTTGCTTCATTTACACATATAAAAGCAGACCATGACAGAGGCAGGAACATTCCTAGAAACAGACAGCACAGCTGAAATAGGAACTGTTTCAGCCAGATCCAAGGCTTGGCTCTTGTTTATTTTAATGTCAACTACAGTTCACCTAGAAGCCAACTCCCAGGGACTGAGGACTCTTCAGCCCCCCCCCCAAATATTTAAGGCAGCCAGGCCCACCCAAAGTTGATGGGCATTGCCATTCAAATGGTGTGGGTGCACTGCATCTTGTGATCAAATATGTGGGGCAGGGCTTACTTGGCCCCCCACCCCAATGTTTTATGCAAGTTGGCACTCCTGACAGCTCAAAATATTTTTTTTTCAAATTCAAAACTGCATATTGGCTCCAAATGCTCTCTGTTCTTTCCCATTAGCTGGAGGTTGTTACCTTCTGCTCTTATGGTGTATAACCATCTGAAGGTATAAAAGACATTCTCAGCTATCACAGAACTAGAAGTCTTTTGTTTTAAACCCCTGACCTCCAAAGGCAACACTTCATTAAAACAATTCACAGTAAGATTACCAAACTTGCAACAATTTATCTGGAAGATGTTGTTGTAGAATTTTTTTTCTGAGTTTCCCAAATCTCCCATGTAACACTTGCCATTAATTATGGCAGGGTGGGATACCACAGACCATTGCTTCTTAGTACTCCAAAATGCGAGTTAAGCAGGAAGCAGCAAAGAGGCAGCAATTCATTATCTCACAGTGAATGAAACAAACAAACAAACTTTATTTGTATGTACTTGTGTACAAAATACTTAAAATTCAGTAAGTCTTTTTGGTTTGTAGAGTGCCCCTCCTCAACTTTGGCTAGAACCAGATTTTAATTTCACTCTGCATTGACAACAGACTCTGTTTCATGCAGAGAGTTTTGAACCATTGGTGCGTATAAGCTAAGATATCAGGAGCTATAATATCTAATGGTTCAGCCTTTGAAAATCTTTAGTGTTGGGAATTGTTAACTGAGGGTAGATTGTGGCACAAGTTCCCAGTACAGTAGTTTAAATTGTTGCTTTCTTTGAAGCACCAAGTGCCGGTTGCTGTCAAGACATAAAAATACTTGGTTAGATGAACTGAGGATATTTATGTCTGTATGCTGCAGCTGAGGGCAGAACAAGTCCAGACATAAAACTCAGCTTCCTCAAAAATATTGGCTTTTTAAAAACAAAAACAAATTTCTAGCCCTTATGACTATGGGCCCTTATGAAGATGTGATTGAAAGTGCGTGGATGACACTTGATGAAATCTCAAGAAGTGTGTGACTACATTTTTCACTGGTTGGGAAGGTCTGTATGCCCTAGCTCTTTGCCTCTCCACAGGGCTATTAAAGTCTAAAATGTGCAAAATAGTGAAAACAGACTTGTAGTATTAAGTACTCATAGTAAGGAGGGGGAATGCATACTTAGCTGGGTGTAGAATTTAGATTGCTTAGATGCAGAATTTATTATTATGTTTTGTATGAAGTAATTTCGGCATGGTACTGACTGTAGCTCCTTAATTGAAGTTAATATCTGTGAAGTCTGTATCTTGAAGAATGAGTATCTGGACAAGACGATACTCTGGTATATTGCTGCCTGAACAGGGAGCATTGTGTTAAGTGCTTTTGTAACTAGATTTTCCTTGTTGCAGGGGGCTGTCGGTGCTCATACAGGTTAAATATAAATTGTACTGGCACCGGAAAGCCAAAAGCAATGTCCCCAAGATATTCCAGGATGTGGTCCGCCGACATCCAGAAAAAGTGGCCTTTATCTATGAGGCTACTGATGAGAAATGGACTTTCCGGCATCTGGATGAATATTCTAATGCTGTGGCCAACTTCTTCTACCAGCAAGGCTTTCGAGTTGGTGATGTCATTGCCATCTTTATGGAGAGTCGACCTGAGTTTGTGGGCTTCTGGCTAGGGATGGCCAAAGTGGGCATCGAGGCAGCCCTCATCAACTTCAACTTGCGTCTTGATTCTCTGACTTACTGTGTGAAAACATCAGGGGCAAAAGCCATCATCTTCGGTGGAGAGCTGTCAACAGGTGGGACTCCATTTGGTTTGCTGCTCCTTAAGCACTTCTTGTTGCACTCAGAGGAACTACACTTTTGTTTTGTGAGGAGGGGGAGAAGATTGATTTCTCTGGAGGAAATACTTGAAAGCTGCTCACTTCCTCAGGTGCCCAACTGAAGATCTGCAATTGCACTGTGGTAATTTGGCTCTCAGTAATATTTGCCAAGGTTGAATTGGTTGATCTGGAATGGGTCATCTCAAGGCAGTGCTAGCATGTCCATCATTTCCTTGGTGCCAGAAGTGGGAGCAGGTTTCTCTTGCTCTCTCCCCTGTGGGTACCATCTTTCCCCCTTTTTAAGACACCATCTTATAATTTTTTTCCCTCAGAAAAACACAGGGTGGCTTATTTTCGGGGGATGTCTTATTTTTATTACGTCAGTATGGTACGGTACAGCCTCCCCCTGCGCGCTGAGCAGGCGGGGCAGAACTCCGCAAGAGGCGCGTTTCCCCCGCGCCTCTCGCTGGTTCACTGGCTCCCTGCGCACGGGGATCAGGCGGGGCAGGAAGAGGCATCTCTCACCCCCCCCTGCGCCTCTCCCTGCACGCTAAGCAGGCGGGGCAGAACTCCGCAAGAGATGCGTTCCCCCCTCCCCCGTGCCTCTCACTGGTTCGCTGGCTCCCTGCGCATGCAGGAGGGGCTGAGGAGGTGACGGGAACAATGGCGGCACCATGGCTTACTTTTGGGGTACGTCTTACTTCTCACAAAGGTAAAAAAAACCTGCCATGGCTTACTTTATGACTACGTATTAAAAAAGGGGAAACAGGGTACTGTGCAGAAGCCAATGTGGTCCGGAAGTAGAGGCAGAATGGTAGATGGGTGTCAAGGGGCTTCTCAGACCCTAATCGTCCACTTCACACCCATCACCCACCTGGCCCCCAAAATGGACATTTAACTTCAGTCTTCTGCTAGGAGGAGCACAACTATATTCATTAATATTTTAATTATGTTGGCATTTTCTGTGCCCCCCTTGGTAAAACGCACAAGGCAGTGCACAACCAGAACAGTACATACATAGAAACACTATTAGAATAAAATGGCTTAGGTAAAAACTTTCTACACAAGCCTGTTTTTAAGATCCTCACCAAAAGAATCCCTACTGTTGTCCCTACATCATATGAGGCAATATGGAGGGTAACCTGTAAAAAGGAGGGTAACCTGTAAAAACCTGGATTTCACCCCTCAGGGAATCACGCCTAGTCCCATCTCTGATATCTTTCCAATCTTTTTACAGGATGTTTAGTTTGACTGATGCGTTTATTGGGCTCTTAAAATGCTTTTCTGTTGTATTGTATCAATCTTTATCCTATATAATAAAGAGCCTATGTCCCTCCGTAGCTTTCCGTCCGTCAGTGGAATTCGCAAGTGCGAGGAGAGAGAGAGAGGAGGAGCCTGAGGTTGGAGCGCAGCGCGAGCGAAGCGCTTGCGCTTCGCGAGCCTCCGAACCTCTCCGCTTCAGCCGCAATGGCGGCCGCTCCCCGCGCGCTGCTGCTTCTCCCCCTCCGTACCTGCAGCAGCCGCTGTGGCACCTTGGCGGGGAAGGGGAAAGCGTGGCAACCGGGAGGTGTTTAGCAGCGGAGGGAAAAGCGTTTGGCGTCGGGTCGTTCACGCCGCTGCCGCCCGCACACCTCCAGCGGAGCCTCCCATTCCTGGAGGCTCCCACCGCCGCCTTTCTTCAAGAGCCCGTAATCTTTACGGGCTTAATTTACTAGTTGATGCTATATTGTTTAAGAATGCTGGCAAATTGTTTTGAGAGGTTTTATACTTTAAAAGCTGTGTATCGGTGATTAAAACAATAAAGCAGCAGAAAGTAGCAATTTAAACAGCCCCCCCCATCAGCATTGTTAGAAAGATCTCTAGTGCAAATGGCAGGATACATATATTTTCGTATATCTGTATATCTGCAGCAGGTGGGTTTGTGTTCCTGTGGCCTTTGTTGCAGGGAGTAGGTGTGTGTGGGTGTACACCATTCCTGGATAATGGTAGCAAGAACATGCTAGGTTTGGTTCCAGAGCATTGCTGTGAGGGTGGATATTATGTTGGGAAGGTACTGAGGCAAATGGCCAGCCTGCATCTTTTCTTGCATGCAATTAGCATAATTTGAATATCATTATTGTAAGCATGGCATGAAAATTTACATTTGGGTTTATTGTTCTTTTGGAATAAACAGAATTCCCACCAGCTGTAGTTTGGCATCTTCTCAAAATCAGATTATGAAAACTCTTTGCCCTTGGGTGCCTACTGTTTTGAGCTTCTTGTAAGGCTGACTATGTTTTGCAGCAATATCTGAAGTGAATGGGACACTGGGGAAAAATATGGTCAAGTTCTGCTCTGGAGACTTCAAACCTGAATCCGTTCCACCAGGCACCAAATACCTGGACCCTCTTCTGGCTACGGCATCAACATCTCCTCCAGCTCAGGTTCCAGCCAAAGGATTAGATGGTATGTTTCCATACAACCACATGCCTTTCCCTAATGAATCAGATTATTTTGCATAGTCCAGCAGGAGCCTCTGACAGGCACTGATTCACGTGACCTTTCATCATGTTACTAGATGTCTCAGCCAGGCACCTATCCTAGTTTCAGGAAGGCATGGAAATTGAAAGCTTGCAACCTCAGGGCTGTTTGCTGGGTCAAAAGAGCATAACTGCATCTTGCAACCTGGGCTGTGGGCCACCACAGGTCACTTTTACTGGCACAGAAGCCCTTCTGTTTATTGTTCTGTTTTTTTCAGAACAGCTGCCTCGGAGGCAAGTAGTTTGCCAAGGTAGATAGAAATAACAGACAAAAGCTGAATGTCTCACTCATGCTCCACTTCTGTATTTTCTTCCTAGATCGGCTGTTCTACATCTACACCTCTGGCACAACTGGAATGCCCAAGGCTGCGATTGTGGTGCATAGCAGGTGAGGAGCATCAACGTGACTTTCCTGGGAACTTAGTCTGCCAATATTCAGTATAGTTTTAATTTCTGATTAATATTTTTAATATGTACACAAATATCCAAGAAGCACTACTGGACAGTAGGTTGCCAGACACTTGTCTTTACAGCTTGGAAGAAGGCATACCGTTTCCTTCCTGTCTTTGAATTATTGAGAGGAGGCAGCAGGAGCAATGAAATGCAGCTTGTGCAGGTTTCTGATGTTGTTGGGCCCATTGCACCAGATGTGTGTTGCGTCTCCTGCCACCTCCCATTGTATACATCATCACCCCTAGGATAGTGACTGTGCCTAATCACATATACAAATGTAGGAAGCTATGTTATATCAAGCCAGACCATTGGTTTGATTATGGCCTGCAGTTCCCTTTGCAGAGAAAAAGAAAGGAACCCCGAGGGCCAGGTGGAAATGAATTCCATAATAATATAAAACACTGAGTGTTATCTATGGAAACAGGGCTACCTAAGAGAATTTGATTTCTCCTCTTGTATCGTGTGTGTGTGTGTGTGCGCGCGCGCGTGTGCACATGCGCGCGCGCACACACACACACACAAATGGCTGGGGCTATTTTAGATCTTATGGATAGAAATCATGCAGCAGTCTTCATCATGGGGTTAGTAACTTCTGCAACGTTTTTTCTGAGATGTACCTGTGAACAAGCAATAGGATCCTGATAATAGTCTCCTTTGTTACATTACCTGCATGTTCTTGTGTTGTTGCTTTAGAAGGTCTGCTTATGTGAGCTGAAATTGTCCTTATATACTGCAAAATACATGTTTTTACCAAATACTTGCTTTCTTCTTGCTGTTGCTAGATAGAATTAAGTGGCCTAAATTCATACATGCTTTTTGTTTCCTTGCAGATATTACCGAATAGCAGCTTTTGGTTATTATGCCTACAGAATGACCCACAATGACATAATCTATAACTGTCTACCACTGTATCACTCAGCAGGTAGGCCATAGTTGCTGCTGCTTGTCTTAGTTATGGAGGCTTGCTCTGGCATTGCTGGGGGCACTCTGTTGTTTAAAGATGATGCTGACCTCTAGGTTCATGGCAAACACGCCATGCTGACAACCTTTCTCTCTTTCTCTTAGGGAATATCATGGGTGCTGGCCAGTGTGTGATCCATGGCCTGACTGTAGTGATTAGGAAGAAATTTTCTGCCAGTCGCTTCTGGGATGACTGTGTGAAATACAAGTGCACAGTAAGGAGAGCCCCAAACTCTGCTTGTAGGCACCACAGTTTGTAGGAAGTGGGAGCAAATGCATTTGTGGGGAGGGTCTGCTTGGAAAGAAAGCTCCAGCTCAAAAAGATCAAGAAGACCCGTTAACAGGAATGAAATCAGAAATTACCTTGAGGTAAATGGGGTACTCCAAATGATATGTGTGCACTAGTTCATTGCAAATCCCTGTTTCAGCTGGATTTATAAGATCCCAAAGCTGTTTCAGTCACTGAAGGGCAATTGGTTTTGGCACATTAAACATCGCGGACATCCCTGTGATCCAGAGTACTTGGGTTCTCCTGAGCAGAACGGGAAGGGTTCCCGTTCAAATATTGTGATCTGTACCCACCCTAAACCTTTGCAGGTGCCTGCTGAATAGCTAAAGCTAGTTTTTCTTGCCAAGAGACGCCCATGGACAGGCAGGAGTCATTTAAACCCTGGTGGTTTGTAGGTGCTAAAGTGAATTAGTTACACACCCAAGTCATGATGAGGTTGTGGTGGAAAGTCCAGCTATCATCCCTCTCAATGGATTAAGTCCTGTGGTTCAGAACTCTGTGTCTCACTCTGCCACTCCTAATGGCACTTGGGGATC
Source organism: Darevskia nairensis (assembly GCA_034642065.1). Taxonomy (NCBI): domain Eukaryota; kingdom Metazoa; phylum Chordata; class Lepidosauria; order Squamata; family Lacertidae; genus Darevskia; species Darevskia nairensis. Next base: position 288,123 of record JAWWNI010001292.1, on the reverse strand, counting down.
TGCTACCTGAGGCAGCCACTTCACTTTACCTCATGAATAGCCACTTCTGAATAGAGATGGACAGTCTTTTATCCCTTTATTGGTGGTGTGGCAATGAATTGAGTCGAATACATAGCTGCTTGCCCTAGTCTTCCAGTACTGCACTTGACGCCAGTGCCTGGCTAGCAGCTTCATGTGCTTCTTGGTTTCAGAATTTCCTTGCAAAGGAAGATTCCAGCAGGGAATCCCTTGACCGTTTGCCCTCCCATTCCAGATACAGTGGTACCTCCGGTTGCAGACAGGATCCGTTCCGGAGGTCTGGCTGGATCCTGAGGTTTTTGCAACCGGAGAGACTGCTCATGCGTATGCACGCACGGCAAAAACCCGGAAATATACTTCCGGGTTTGCCGCTTACATATCCTGAAGTTTACATAACTGGAGGGATACAAAAGCGGAGGTATGACTGTATAGCTATCTTGGGTAACACGGAGAGGCTTACAGAGGAAGAAAGCGAATCCCAGTTCTAACACTCTTGCTGCTGGCAGTTTCTTGTGTGACACTCATCAAGGAAAGTGCTGGATTGATTTTTCCTCTCCCCTGTTGCATTTGGAGACTTGATCAAGAACTGATTCTTTAAGTTGACCTCATCTCCTAGCATTTCCCTGTAGTGCTAGGCTTCACTTGAAGGATCAGACTAAAGCTACAGTACTGTGTGTATTTATCGATTTATAAAAAGTATTTGTAGACTGCCCCACCATATAGAATCACCACCAGGCATAACACTGGACCGGGTGAAATGTCTGACTTCCTTATGTGTCAGAATTGTGTCTGAGCAATAGGTAACTTTTGTGGCTATTTCCAAGACAATCTGACAATCTTGCATTAAATGATTGCATTACTATGGATTTGGTTTGAATGTGCCCTTGCATGTGAACATGTAGCAACACTTATGCTTCCTCCTCTGATTCTCTTATTTTTACTGTAGTCCAAGCGGTTAGAATAACTTTACTAAATCTTACTAGTCAATCGCATTTTCATTAATAGATTTTATATTTATATGAATTAAAATATCGCTCTAAAGACAAAAGCATTCCTTCATCTTAGATGATACATGGATGTATTGCAACAGGACCTGTCTCAGAAGAGTCATTTGTTCATGTGTGAGAGAAGAAGGGGAATGCCTTGTATTCTTAGAAAGAGCAGCAACCCATGATTTGTAAATGCCATGGCACCCTTCTAAATAATAAAAATAGAATAAAATACAGGATCAAAATAAGTAAAAACAACCACAGCAAAACAATACTCACCCAGACACATTTAAAAGGTTGTAGGATACTAATCAGCCAAAGGCCTGGTTGAAGAAGAGTGTTTTTGCCTGGCACCTAAAATATATATAACTAGTATATTAAGCCCGTTGAAGAAAACGGGCGCTAGCCGGAGGCGGAGCAGCAGGAGCCGGGGGACCGGGAGGCTTCGGCGGGGGCGACCGGCTGGCCCGTCAGCGGAGGCCGCCTCGCCTCGGACCCCCGCCGGCTGGGCAGCGCGCAGGGAAGGGCGCGTGCCGGACGGGGGGCCTCCTTCAGGCGGCGGCAGGAGCCTCCATTAAAAACGGGCCGGCGCTGGCCCGGCCGGCTCCTCCGCCGCCGGCGCTGCCTCCGCCGACGTGCCCAGCCCGACGCCGCCTCGGCGGAGCAGCAGGAGGAGCTGCTCCACCCTGGAGGGGAAGGGGGCGGAAGGCGGAAGGGAGAAGCTCGCCAGCAGCGGGCGGAGCAGGGTTGGCGGGGCGGCAGCAATGGCGGCGGCGCAGTTTCGCCCGGCCGGAAGTGTCTCTGCGTCGTCCCGCCCCCTCCAATCCCTGCGTCCCCGTGTGACATGCGCAGAACGCACTTCCGTGACACACGGAAAGGCAGGGACATAGCAAGATTATTATATAGGATGAAGGGGCCAGGTAAACCTCCCTGGGGAGAGTATTCAACAAATGGGGAGCCACTTCAGAGGAGACCCGTTCTCGTGTTGCCACCCTCTGGACCTCTCGTCCATGAAGAAGGGCCTCAGATGATGAACGCAGAGTCTGGGTGGTTTATATGAAAGCTAATCAATTAAAGCTTTCAGTCATTCAACCATTCAGTATTTTCTGGACGAATGGGCTCTTAATGCATTTTCCCCCATACTTAAAGTAGTAAAAATATTTTTTATATACAGATCAAATTGTGCCCATTTTCTCCTGAAAGAAATCAGAAAAACAGATATCCTTCCTCCGTCTCTTCAAAAGTTCTGGAAATGTTGCATTTTGACCTAATTTTCTAAAGGGTTTAGTAATCTTTCAAATCTAGTCTGTCTTGTTCTTCTTAGATTATCCAGTATATTGGGGAGATCTGCAGGTATCTGCTGAACCAACCAGTGCGGGAGGCAGAGAAACACCACCAAGTGCGACTGGCAATAGGAAATGGTTTGAGGCCTACCATATGGGAAGACTTCACCCAACGCTTCCAAATTAAACAGATTGGGGAATTTTATGGGGCTACAGAGTGTAACTGTAGCATTGCTAATTTGGATGGAAAGGTATGTTAAAGGGCTGCCATGGCAATATATATTTGGGAGGCGTCTGTAATTTATTATTTATTTTGAAATAGTTTTAGGCTGCTTTTTGGGGCTATGCCTGTCCAGACTGGCTTACAGTCATAAAACAACAAATAAGAAATGGTAATATAATTTTTTTTTGGGGGGGGGGAGGGGAATCAATCTCCTCAAAAGAATAACCAGGTCAAGAAAACATAATTCTACATTTGTTGTTGTTGTTTAGTCATTTAGTCGTGTCCAACTCTTCGTGACCCTACATAGCCACAGTCTAATTAAAGTCACTCCTACAAAGCCAATTGAAAGAGATTTTCAAGGCCCTCTGAGATCCCTGCAGGATGCAGACTCAGTGAGGCATATATGTGTGATATATATTGGTTTGTGTTAATCCGCCTGAACAATAATTCTTACTCATGCAGGATGGCCTAATGTCAAGTGGGGGTCGGGGAGGAGTGCATGGAGGGAGAGAAGGAAGCTGTGAATAGAAAAATGGAGGGCGGGGAACACAAGATGGAGGAAGTGATGGAAGGAGGGGCAGGGAAGGCAAGTGATTAATTCAGATCTCTGGCAAGTGTACTCCATCCCTCTCCTTGCAGCTCATTGTGGGGAAAGGAAGGAGGAGGGGAAGAGAGGGGGAAGGGTGGTGATTGCTCTGACCACCCCTAGCCTCAGCCTCAGACACTGACAGCATGTGGTCCCTGACAATTACCCTCAAGGGAAGATGGCCCTTGACAGAAAAAAGATCCTGCCCCCTTATGTCAGGGCTGGATAGTGCTTAGCCCACTTGTGGCATAGGCTCACTGAGCCTAATCTCTGCAGACCCTTTCATGTGCAAGCTCCATTTCTGAAGAGTGTTAATTGGAAGCAACTCTCTTCCCCACCCCACCCAATACACAAACAGCGGCAACTTTTTATGTAGCTGCAACAAGAAACGCAGCCCCATTTTAGCACAAGGCTACATGCACAAAGTCATAGCAAGTTGCTGTGAACCATGCAGCGAGATGAATATGCAGTGGTTTAAGTAACCCAAGAAGTGACTGAATTAGTGGGGAAATCCCTTCACACAGCAGGTCATTGCTAGATGTGACAGCACTTTGTAGACTGATGTCAGAAAGGACAATTTTACTGACATGCTCTGCTTACCACCAGGTCCAGATTAACAACTTCACTCTATTAAATCCTCTTTGGTGTACACTATTATCAACGTTCAGTTTTCATTTATAGATTGCGGGTGGCGCTGTGGTCTAAACCACTGAGCCTCTTGGGCTTGCCGATCAGAAGGTTGGCGGTTCGAATCCCTGCGACGGGGTGAGCTCCCGTTGCTCGGTCCCAGCTCCTGCCAACCTAGCAGTTTGAAAGCACACCAAAAAGTGCAAATAGATAAATAGGTACCACTCCAGCAGGAAGGTAGACGGCGTTTCCATGTGCTGCTCTGGTTTCACCAGAAGTGGCTTAGTCATGCTGGCCACATGACCTGGAAAAACTGTCTGTGGACATACGTCGGCTCCCTTGGCCAGGAAAGCGAGATGAGCATCGCAACCCCAGAGTCGTCTATGACTGGACTTAACTGTCAGGGGTCCTTTACCTTTACCTTTTTAATGTCACAGTGCATCCCCATTCCCTAAGAGGACTGTTCCTCCTTGGGGTTCCTGCCAGCCCAGAACAGGAACCATAGACTGTTCTCTGGAGGGGGTTGGGTGAAGTAGAAGCTTCAAGACTGGGGGAAGGACACTTTCTGAGGCACTAAAGATATTGCTTGAACCTGAACATTTTACTACCATACCAGTATGTAAAGTGTGTATTATAGCAGTGGAAGTCCTGGAGAGGGGGAAAGGGAAAGAGTCAATTTTCCTTCCTGAAACTTTCCTGTATAAGGCAATGAGACTATCAATTTAAAAGCAAACAAACTGGTGGGACATATCTTTCTCTTCCCCACATCCCTAGCAATACCGCACTCCAGGATACTTGCTATAGCAGACATAGGCAAACTCCGGCCCTCCAGATTTTTTCAGACTACAATCCCCATCACCCTTGACCACTGGTCCTGTTAGCTAGGGATGATGGGAATTGTAGTTCCAAAACATCTGGAGGGCCAGAGTTTGCCTATGCCTGTACTATAGTATAGGGAGGTTGAGCAGGTCCTCCCCCCTTTTTCCTTTTGTTTGTTTCTGTTCTCCTCAGCTGATCATGCTTCAGGGATCTGTATACACTGGAAGCTCTCTGACTCTTCCTTGCTGGTTAATCATGGCAAATGACTCAGGGTAGCCTCCATCGTCTTTTAAACTTTGTTTTATCTTTTGTCAGGTTGGTGCCTGTGGCTTCAACAGCCGGATTTTGCCAAATGTGTATCCTATTCGCTTGGTAAAAGTAAATGAGGATACCATGGAATTGATAAGGAAAGAGAATGGACTATGCATCACCTGCCGCCCAGGTAAATGTCACTGTGATTGCCATATGATATTGCTGTGTGTTAGGAGCATCCCTGACCATCTTCTGACCTGAATGGTGTTAACCTCCCAGGACTGATTGTGGGGAGGATCGTGGACAGACACTTCTAGGGAAGGGTTGTTCTTTGCTCCACCAGGGAGAGCAAGATGGCCAGAAGCGGAGTAGACATCAAGTGTCAGGTGAAGGAGTCCATGGTCTTGTGAAAGGCTTCACTGCCACTAATCTAAACATGCTTGTAAGAACAAACTTAGTTGGTCTCTAAGGTGCTACTGGAAGGATTTTTTTGTGTGTGTGTGTTTATGCTTGTAAGACATACTGAATACCTAAAAGGTGGAAGGGTGGGATATAAATTAGTTGAATAAATAAATATGCAGAGCAAGGGAAGGGAGGGAGCAGCATAGAACCCTGGAACAGAGCACAGCCTGAAAAGTTCTTATGAAACGGTCTCTACTCACGAGTAGAGGCTCAGCAGAGACACATGCCTGACTGGCATGTTCCTCCTTCCTGGGTGATCGTTCGGGAGCTTCTTAGCTTCTTCAGCTCGAACATCACAGTGACTGGTGTCAGAAGACATCCAGCACACTTAGGGATCCGCAGAGTGTGCGCAGTAGCATAACAGACCACAGCAGCTCAGCATCTTGGCTAAATCTACTTTATTACCGGTACATATCTACACACACGGAGCTCTACATCATGACTCCCTCTCTCTAGCATCAGGCAGCAAAGAGAAAGAACAAAGGACAATAGTCCTACTTTAGGGAACATAGCAAGACAAGACATCCTGTCTGCCGTCACTTCCCACTTCCCACTCTGTGGAATGAAAACATTTACCCAGTCATGTGAAAAACAATAAACCCATGACTGCACACAGGGAATGAATATTACAACAAAAGTTAGCTGGTGGCAGTTGGAAGTGGAATAAGAAGTTGTAGAGAAACGTAAGAGGACGAAGAGAGTGAAAGAAGAGGGTAGATAAAAAGATATTCATACAAGAAAGGTAAACACGGACACACAGTGGGGTAGCGGAACCTGGGACTCTCCAGAAGTTGCTGGCCTACAGCTTTAATCATCCCATTCTAGGTGGGGATGATGGGAGTTGGAGTGCAACAACATCTGGAGGGCCATACCTTAGCTACTCCTGATGTAAAGCAGCAGAGTTGAGATTCAAATGAACCTTTTAGGACAGGGATTGGCAGCCATCCCAAAAAGTGACAGCCAACTGATGATTGTTTCCATGTACATAATCAACAGTGGTTTGAGGCTGAATTATTTATGGGTGTACTTCTGTTTGTTGTAATTGGCTAACTGGTCTTAATCTATTGTGAAATATTGATCTGGTTTGGGTGATCAGTTTGTGGCTTAATAAGCCATGATATGCACAAGCTCTGTACACCTGTATGCAACTCCTTTGCAGCTAATTTGTTCTTCCCAGGTTGCTGAACAAATCAAGAAGACAGGGTGAACTGCAGCTCCCTGTTACACCTGAACTGGCAAAATATGGTCACTAGCTTCCAGAAAGCCAGAATCTGTAAGTCAACTAGCTTCAGATCCTGTTTGGAAGCTCTTAAGTTTGGGTCCATGGCACTTGTGTATATCCCAGCTTCTTAAGTGACAAATTGACTGTCCCAATAGGGCCATAATTCCTAATCATTAGATTTGAGTCGTTGCTAATTTGCTTTTGCTCTTTGGCATAGTTACACCTGCAGTTAGTATGACTTCAAAAGCAGATTGGAGATTTTGTGGCACCTTAGATAACTAGGGCCCATGTACTTATTGTGTAGTGATCTGAAACCACATATACATTAGATGGAAGCTCGGCAAATGCAGGCTTCCTCAAGGGAACTGAATTGCTACCTCATGAAGATATAAACTGGGCCTCTCTGTCTGACTGCATTGCTACTGTCCCATGTACTACTGACCCATCTCAACTAAATGTGAATTAAAGACATATTTTGCCAGCAGCATCTGTGTGAGGAACATGTGCTGTCCTGAACTGATGTAGATTAACAGGACAACTCAATGTATGGTCCTATATTTGAAGCTAACCATGGAGCTGAACCATATGTGATTGTCACTTATGAAGAACAATTGTCTTTTTTTCCTTTTCTTGGCCATCCTCCCTTCCCCAGTTGTTCACTCCCTGGCACCAAAGTTGATGCATGCACCTAGGTGAGCCGGTTCTCTCTCTCTCTTGTGCTTCTCTTTAATGGTATCATAACATTGGGTGATGGTATCACTCTGCAGCATGCATGAATTTTGTCAGGCAAATATACTGTGAGATGAAAGTGCACAAAATGGTGTAATGTTTAGAGTGTTAGACTATGACCTGGGAGACCAGGTTTAAATCCCAACTCATTGGATGACCTTGGGCAATCTCTTAGCCTAACACACCTCACAGGGTTGTTGTGAGGAGGAACTAGGGAAGAGGAGAACCATGTACGCCTCCTTGAGCTCCTTGGAGGAAAAGGTGGCATATAAATGTAATAAATAAATAATAAAATAGTTGGAATATCTGTAGAACAGAGCTCCACGGGCTGCAGTCCTTTGCACACCTAGCCTGGGAGTAGAGACCCACTGACTTCATACATGAGTAAGACTGGGCTACATGTCACATTGGATGTCTGGTTTTATAGGGCTGTCAGCAGATCAATCTACTTTTCTTGGGATGTTGTGGCAGAAACATGGAAATTTCAGATGCAAACAAATTCTATCCAGCTGCATTTCTAGTGGTTACTTTGGAATAATCTTTGCAGAAGTATCCTGATTTCTATTTTTTCCATCTGGAATTATTATTTTCAGGAGAACCAGGACTGCTTGTGGGTCGAATAAACCAGGAGGATCCTTTGCGTAGGTTTGATGGCTATGTCAATGAGAATGCGACTAACAAGAAGATTGCTTACAATGTCTTCCAGAAAGGGGACCAGGCTTACCTTTCAGGTACGCTTCAGGCCATCATCTTGTTCTTTGGTGGCTAGGGACATTTACAGTTGTGGCCTAGAAGATTGATCTTGCTCAGACTAAACACAGCAAACCCTGCCCTTAGTCACTCAACTAAGGACAGGTTCAAATATTTGATATTTTTTCCATGGGAGCTGCCCTATACTGGCAGCTGAGTGGAGGAAGAAACATCTGACTGAATTTCTATAGTTAAAAATGCCATGGGTTCCCAGAGTACCACTGCTCTCATGTGACTTGGCTTTAGGAAGCAGCACTTCCTAAGCATGGATGTGCGAGGTCAGAGTGCTCTGTGTATCACATTTATCTAAAAGATGTGTAGCCTGCCTTTCTGTTAACCAGAATTGAGAAGACGGCTTAACGATAGTATAACCTGGAAGTACAATATAAGCTTAGACAAAAAAAGAAAAAAGACTTAAATTATGCCGGGGGGGGGGGTGGATGCCTATGTGTTGCCTTCATTGCTTTTTCTATGTCTTTGTTTCAATAGAGCACTGCTCCATGTGCAGGGGATTTCAAGTGGTTATGGTTCTTGTCCTCCTAAGATTTGATTTTGTTACCTATTGTGATGGAATAGTTTTCCCATAGGGAATTCTTCATTCTTGCCCAGCCTCTGAGCCTTTATCTGCTTATTTGGCTCTTGAGTCATACAATTAGTGGCTGGAGAGCAACAACGTCACTTTACTTTGGTCTTCTGTTGCTGGATCCCCAATTTGTACCGTAGAGGCAGAGACAACTAGGTTCATCATAGTAAAGTAAATTTTATTTACAGCCATTGGCCCAACACATAAAATCACAATTCCAAAAACAACATATAATATTTATGACTTTCGACAGAGGCTGGCACGGAGTGTAACTGAATAAAAAGCACAGACTGTCCACTGTTCTATTTCCGCATTGTGGCTCCTGTTTTAGGGGGGTTCTGCGGACCATACCGAAGCCCTTTCCTTCTTCTTTAGAGATAAGACGCTGTTCAGATATCTAGCAACAGTGAGTGATCTGGATGGGTCTTCATTATTCAATAGAAATCTCAGTTTGGTTTCATTGGAATCATCTGCAATTCCCCTTAAATATGGAGCAAGAAACTTACTCCTGAGCGAAGAATAAAGAGCACAGCTAAGGAGTATGTGGTGCAGCGATTCAGGTGATCCGCAGTTACAGTCACATAAAAGTGATATCTGTCCATTTGAGAGTCTATTTTCCATTACATTGAAAGGGAAGGCATTAAATATTGCCTTTATAAAGGCATATCTGTGAGCTGATACAGATAGAGAGTCCAAATAATGAGGGAGTTTTTGAGAGGGTAATAACCCAAGGTTTAAGGGAGAGCAAGTGCCATTACCCAATACCATCTTCTGCTGCAAGTCCATCTCTTCTAATTTACAAATTACTCTTCTTTTGGCTGAAGCTAAATCCTGCTCCAGTAAATTAGATGGGGAGAGTCCCATAGCCATAATTCTCAGTTGTAGTGTTTTTACCCATGGGCTTTGGAAATCATCCCTCCACATACACTGTATCAAATACAGATTTGAGAGATTGTGCCGGAGCGATACCCAGTGGCAAAGTATATGTTTCTAGGGATGTAGTATTAAGTTCCATTCTTATCGCTGTATTACTTACACAGTTGGGTAATTTCAGTAATCTTCTTAGAAATAGAATTTTGTATTACTTCTAAATCGGATATTTAACAAAAGTCCCCCAAACTGCAATCGCGTAAACAATTGTCGCAACCACCTTGGCCTTAAACACTTTCAGTGCTGATGGAATGTGAAGGGCCCCCTCGGAGAAAAAGTACCGCAGGATCGAAAATGAGATAGCTTTAGCTCTGTTTGTAACATAGGCTAAGTGGGCCTTCCAGCCAATATTGTATTGCAGCAGAGCTCCCAAGTAGTGGAATCTATAGACTTGTTCAATAGTCCTCCCGTCAATTCTCCAGTTATAGAATTTCCGGCTCTTTGAAAAAATTAGAGTCTTAGATTTTGCGTAGTTGATTGTGAGAAGGTTTGAATTGCAGTATGACCCAAAAAATTTTAAGGTCCTCCTAAGACCCACTCTGGAGTAGGATAAGATCACTCTGTCATCTGCATATAATAGTAGGGGGCAGCGGAATTGAGCAAGACGGGGAGCATGAATCCTATCTTGAGCTTCTATTAGAGGTGCCCTCATATCACTTATAAACAAATTAAACAAAAGTGGGGCAAGTATACATCCCTGGCGGGCACCTCTATTAATGGGAATTATGTTGGTAAGGTCCCCCTCTGGTGTAATTCTGACCCTAGCCGCTGAGCCCTCGTGGAGTTTGATTATTAACCACAGAAGCCTTCTGTCTATACCCCAATGGGCAAGTTTTCCCCAGAGGAGACTCCTGGGGATGCTGTCAAACGCCACCTTTAAATCAATAAAAGCCGCACAGAGTTGGCCACCCTTTGGGGTGGAGTATTTTCTGGCAAGATGATGTAAAATTAGAATATGGTTAACTGTTGACTGTCTTGGCCGGAATCCAGCTTGTTCAGGACCGATCAGATCTTCCCCATCGGCCCATTGGGAGAGTTTGTTTAACAGAAAGTGGGCATATAGTTTCCCAACTATCAATAGCAGACTGATGTTCCTATAGTTCCCAGGGTCATCTGTTGTGGCCTTTTTATAAATTGGGGTGATAATTGCGTTTTTCCATATTTTTGGGATCCTCCCTGTTTTATTTACAGCGTCAAAAGTGGACGCCAGAACTTTTGCCCACCAATCCGCATGATATTTTATAGCCTCAGCCAGGATCAGGTCAGGCCCAGGTGCTTTTCCTGTTTTAAGTTTGGTAATTAAATCATGGATGTCATTAATTAACCAATTGCAATTATTTCTAGCCTGTCTTGCAGGATACAAATCCTTCCAAGGCAATTTACCTCTTGGGCTTGCCGATTGGAAGGCCGGCGGTTCGAATCCCCACAATGGGGTGAGCTCCCGTTGCTCGGTCCCTGCTCCTGCCAACCTAGCAGTTCAAAAACACGGCAAAGTACAAGTAGATAAATAGGTACCGCTCCGGCAGGAAGGTAAACGGTGTTTCCGTGCGCTGCTCTGGTTCGCCAGAAGCGGCTTAGTCATGCTGGCCACATGACCTGGAAGCTGTGGACAACGCCGGCTCCCTCGGCCTATAGAGCGAGATGAGCACCGCAACCCCAGAGTCGTTCGCGACTGAACCTAATGGTCAGAGGTCCCTTTACCTTTACAATTAAGAAAGTCAACATAGAAAAGCATCAGGATCGTTCTCACAGGCATTTAGTGGTAGGCCAGGTCTGCATTGATGAGAAATGTGTCCTCCATATGTTGGGATCCCAACTCCCATCAGCCTAGCCAGCATGGCCAGTTGTCAGGAAGGATGGGAGCTGCAGTCCAACAATAACTGAAAGGCTGCAGATTTCTCATCCCTGCTGCAGAGGAAGGGAACAGCCACCTGGAACAGGAGCAGGCATGTGATGTTCTTGCCTCCTTCCCTTGCTGTTGTGGAACCCTTCCTCCAGGACAGTAGGTAGTAGATACCCAGTGATCCCCAAAAGAAGGCAATTCTGCTGTTTGTTTGGGTATTGAGAGTAGTTTCTTTACTTCTAGGAGATGTACTAGTGATGGATGAACTTGGCTACATGTATTTCAAAGACCGGAGTGGGGACACGTTCCGTTGGCGTGGGGAGAATGTCTCCACCACAGAGGTTGAAGGAATCCTGAGCCACATCCTCAGCAAGACAGATGTTGCCGTTTATGGAGTTGAGGTGCCAGGTAAATGGAACAATGCAATTGCAGGGAATGCAATTTGGACCAGCAAGTAGGAATAATAATAATAATAATAATAATAATTATTATTATTATTTTATTTATACCCCGCCCATCTGACTGTTTAGTTTCTCAGAATAGTTAGAAATCAGTATTTGCTTTTGGGATTGGGGTCCTGCAAATAAGCTGATGAGAAAGGAGAGTAAACCATACAGAAATAGGATTCACCTAGCAGAGATACATTCACCACTAGAGAGGAAGTAAATACAAATGACCAATCAGAGTGTAATCCTCTAAAAACATCATCAGAATGTCTTTAGTGCAGTGGTTTTCAACCAGTCTGCCGTGGCATCCTGGAGTGCCTTGAATGGTGGTCAGGGGTGCCTTGGGCAACACTGGGCTCTGTCCCTCTTTCTTTCTTTCCTTCCCTCCCTCCCTCCCTCCTTTTATACCCTCTTGCATCTCTGGCTCCCAAAGGCTTGCACAGCTGTTTGTTGCAGCAGCCCTGGTTACAAGCTCTGCAGGCGAATGGTGCCTCTGGGGCAGGTCAGGGAGTGCTGGTTGCCAGGAGCTGAGGCGGCCTCGGAGTAAGCAAGCAAGTGGGTGAGGGAGCCCAGCCAGCCAGTCCACCAGTCCTTGCTGTTGGGAATGGAGAGACAAGTCCCAGGCCCCTGTGGAGCAGTGTGAGGAGACTTTTGAAACTGACAACAGAGATATCTGCCTGAACAGAGAGAAAATGACAATCTACAGTGACCATTAAAATAATGTGATGGCAAAGGTCTTCCTCTAGTTAAAGGAGAGGAAGACGTATAGGCTGGGCTTATTTCCTTCTGCCAAAGGACTCTTGGTTGCTGTCAGTGGCATAGCCCAGATTTCTGGCATGGATTGTTGGAGCAGAACAAAACATCCTTTATGCGGAGTCACTGAATAATAGCTGATGACCGAAATGAAAGGAGCAGAGTGAAGAGTTAATGTGAGCAAGAAGGCAGGAATTGTCTTTTGATTCAGAAAGTCTACTGTTGTCTGATCCCCTAGGGGTCCTTTCAGTTATCGACACTAGTGGCCAAAATTGTGGAAACCTTTTGGAGAAAGTGTATTTCCGAGGTTTGTTGGCTCTAACACTACTTGTTTTTGGAGTAATATCATAAAATTATATATCAATAGAAAGATAATTTAATGAAGAATGTAATGGTGTTCCTTGTGTTCAGTTATCTGTATTCTATCAAAAGTTATGACCAAATCACCAGAAAAAGGAGTGTTTAGAGCTGGGGTCAGCAAAGGGGGCGGGGCGGACTATCTTTCTTTGGGGGGAAATGAACGAATTCCTATGCCCCACAAATAACCCAGAGATGCATTTTAAATAAAAGGACACATTCTACTCATGTAAAAACATGCTGACCGTCCGCGGGCCGGATTGAGAAGGCGATTGGGCTGCATCTGGCCCACGGGCCTTAGTTTGCCTCCCCATGGTTTAGAGGGCCAATTAGATGTCATCTTGTTTTGGCAATGATGGCTCAACACCACTTTTTCTTTGAGTAATACCATAAAATTATATATCAATGGAAAGATAATTTAATAAAGAATGGAATGCAATAACTTTTATGAAGGATTATTTATTACAACATAAATAAGGAGGACATTTGTCAGTGTGTTATGTGATTGCAATCCAGTTGGTTGGGGGTTTTTTTGTTCTTTCATTTAGTGAGCTTGTAAAATGTAATAAAATTAAAGAAATGTCACAAAGAGTTGACTGGTCACCCAGAAAGTGATGTAAAATAGTACTATTAAGTGAACAAGGCTACAGTTATGAAGAAATTTGGTAACCAAAAGTGGCATTTCTAAATTTTGGAAGAGGTATAAGGAGGCTCAGTCACTACAAAATCAGACTGGTAAAGGCAGGAAAAGGTGCACAACAGCAAGTGACGATAGAAGAATTGAGAGACTGTGCCTAAATGACAGAAGAAAATCACCTGGGTGTAAACAAGATGACATGGCGCAATATAATGTGAAGTTGAGTGCAAGGACAGTTCGGTGCAGACTGCAGGAAGATGGTCTATATGCTTGAATTCCAAGGGAAAAGCCATTATCTCTCAAACAAAGGTTGAAAAGATTAAACTGGGCTAAAACCCAAGTTAACTGGACAGCAGAACAATGGGACAGTGTTATTTGGAGTGATGAGACCAAAATCTCGCTTGATAGTGATGGCATGAAATACGTGAAGAGGAAAATCTGAGATTTACATCCCACTTGTATTACACCTACCGTGAAACACCCAGTTAGTGTTATGATCTGGGATTGTATGACAGCAAAACATGTGGGCAGAATTTGCATCATTAATGGGAATGTTGTTGTTGTTTAGTCGTGTCCGACTCTTCGTGACCCCATGGACCAGAGCACGCCAGGCACTCCTGTCTTCCACTGCCTCCCGCAGTTTGGTCAGACTCACGTTGGTAGCTTTGAGAACACTGTCCCAGTGTCCCACCATCTTGTCCTCTGTCGTCCCCTTCTCCTTGTGCCCTCCATCTTTCCCAACATCAGGGTCTTTTCCAGGGAGTCTCCTCTTCTCATGAGGTGGCCAAAGTATTGTAGCCTCAGCTTCAGGATTTGTCCTTCCAGTGAGCACTCTGGGGTGATTTCCTTCAGAATGGATAGGTTTGATCTTCTTGCAGTCCATGGGACTCTCAAGAGTCTCCTCCCATACAATGGGAATGTAAATGCCCAAAAATGCATAGCCCAGACCTTAACTCAATCAAAAATCTATGGAGCCGACTAAAGAAAGTTGTTAGTCAGAAGCAACCCAGCAATAAAACCCAATTACCGTATTTTACGCTCCATAATGCGCACCGGACCTTAATGCGCACCTTGTTTTTAGAGGAGGAAAACCAGGAAATAAATTTTTCCTGGTTTTCCTCCTCTAAAAGGTTGGGAGGGAGGGAAGAGAGAGAGAAGGAAGGAAGGAAGGAAGGCAGAGAGAGAGGAAGAAAGAGGGAAAGAAGGAGGAAGAGAAGGAGGGAAGAGAGAGAGAGAGAAGGAAGGAAGGATGGAAGGAGAGGAGGGAAGCATCTCCCTCCCTCCCTCCTTGTGCTCTCCAGGGGCAGGGGAGGAACGGAGAGCCCCATGGGGCTGTCCGTTCGTTTCTCCTCCACCCCTGCACGCCCGCCCTGACAGAGAGAAAGGGGGCGGGCGCGGAGGGGTGGAGAGGGAAACGAACGGAGAGCACCAAAGCGCTGCTTTGGGGCTGTCCGTTCGTTGCGCCTCCACCCCTGCGCGCCCGCCCTGACGGAGAGAAAGGGGGCGGGCGCGGAGGGGTGGAGAGGGAAACGAACGGAGAGCACCAAAGCGCTGCTTTGGGGCTGTCCGTTCGTTGCGCCTCCACCCCTGCGCGCCCGCCCTGATGGAGAGAAAGGGGGCGGGCGCGGAGGGGTGGAGAGGGAAACGAACGGAGAGCACCAAAGCGCTGCTTTGGGGCTGTCCGTTCGTTGCGCCTCCACCCCTGCGCGCCCGCCCTGACGGAGAGAAAGGGGGCGGGCGCGGAGGGGTGGAGAGGGAAACGAACGGAGAGCACCAAAGCGCTGCTTTGGGGCTGTCCGTTCGTTGCGCCTCCACCCCTGCGCGCCCGCCCTGACGGAGAGAAAGGGGGCGGGCGCGGAGGGGTGGAGAGGGAAACGAATGGAGAGCACCAAAGCGCTGCTTTGGGGCTGTCCGTTCGTTGCGCCTCCACCCCTGCGCGCCCGCCCTGACGGAGAGAAAGGGGGCGGGCGCGGAGGGGTGGAGAGGGAAACGAACGGAGAGCACCAAAGCGCTGCTTTGGGGCTGTCCGTTCGTTGCGCCTCCACCCCTGCTGCCCGCCCTGACGGAGAGAAAGGGGGCGGGCGCAGAGGGGTGGAGGGGGAAACGAACGGACAGCGCTTTGGGGCTGTCTGTTCATTTCGCCTCCACCCCTCCGCGCCCGCCTTGACAGCGCAAAAGGGGGCGGAAAGGAACGGACATCCCGAAAGCGCTGCTTTTGGGCTGTCCGTTCTTCTCCCGCCTGGCTGGGAGCCATGGCTCAGCTGGCAGAGGCATCCCTCTGCTTACGACTGCTGTGGCAGCCGAGGGATCCCGCTGCCGGCCAGTGCCTTCGCTCCATAACGCGCACAGACTTCCCCCCTTCCTTTTTAGGAGGGAAAAAGTGCGCGTTATAGAGCGAAAAATACAGTAATAGAGGCAATAATTCAATCTTGGTTTCACATTATTACAGCTGCAGAACTAAAACACTTGGTTCACTCCATGGGAAGGCTAAAGGTTGCCCAACCAAATATTAACTGACATGGTGAGAATTTTTGTATATCTCATTTTTTCTATGTGTTTTATGTTTTTTCTTTATGACTGCTATTGTAATAAATAATCCTTCATAAAAGTTATTGCATTCCATTCTTCATTAAATTATCTTTCCATTGATATATAATTTTATGGTATTACCAAAAAATATAAAAAAATAATTTTTTTTAAAAAAGATGACACCTGATTGGCCCTCTAAACGCTCCTTTTTCTGGTTATTTGCCTATAAACTTTGATAGAATACAGATAACTGAACAAACTTGGTTGCATTACATTCTTCCATTGATATATAATTTTGTGGTATTACTCCAAAAACAAGTGGTGTTATGAGCCATCAAACCTTGGAAATACACTTTCTCCAAAAGGTTTCAGCAATTATGGCCACTAGTGTAGTTTATTATATTGTGTCCTCCACTGACTCAAAAATGGCTCGCAGCAATTAAAATTTACTACACAATGTTGATGCAGGGCAGAAAACTACATAATTGAAAATGAGAAATGAGCCCTGCCTTTGGATCTTTAAACTAAAATACTAGAGGTTAAATGAGGGAAGGGAGGAAGATGAGATTGACGCTGCCAGAACAAATTGGTTGAGTTGGAATTGGCATTTTCCTCTGGTGTTCCTTTTACTGGTAGGGAGGGGAGCAACTAGCAACAACTCCCTCTTCAGAGACAGAGGCTAGAGCAGGCATGGCGAAACTTGGCCCTCCAGCTGTTTTGGGACTACAACTTCCATCATCCCTAGCTAACAGGACCAGTGGTCAGGGATGATGGGAACTGTAGTCCCAAAACAGCTGGAGGGCCAAGTCTGGCCATGCCTGGTCTAGAGTGACCTTCCTGGGCGCAGTCACGGGGCAAGTAACGGTTCTTTCCTATGGGAAGGCAGCAGACAACATCCCTGGCTAGGCTGTTTTTTATCCTTTGCTGTGAAGTTATTCCTGGGAGGGAGGAGTGAAACCTGATTTGAATTCCAGCTGTGGATTTTGCTAGGTTGGGGTCTAATTGCTCCTTTGCGGTGTCAGATTGTGTCCCTTCCTGTGTTTTTGGTTTTGATTTCAGGAGTAGAAGGCAAGGCAGGAATGGCAGCCATTGCTGATCCTGAAGCCAAGTTGAACCCTAACGTGCTGTACCTAGAGATGCAGAAAGTACTGCCCCCTTATGCACGACCCATCTTCCTCCGGCTCTTGCCCCAGGTTGACACTACAGGTAATGGCACATTCTCAGCGCAATCCTCTCTTGGCACCCAGCCCAGGTTGCCTGTTTGCTGTCAGACTCTATGCTGGAATATTTGGTCTCGGTATATCAACTTGATCCTTACTTCCATTTATTTGAGTAGGATGAAGCAAAGTGGGAATTACTTCTTCTCTAAAGGTTCTGGAAGTAGGTTGATTTGTTTTATAAGAACATCCTGGCGGTAAATCAACTCACTATGGGCATTCTCCCTCTCCAACCATTAGCCCTGTGTGATTTGTACAGCTGCTTGAGATTGCTGAATTCCTGACCATCAAGCACGGTAACTGTTGATGCTGATATCTTCCAAAAAGTGGAGAGTAGTTGTGGAAATTGACCCACAAGCACATAAAACTCACTCACATTCTCTTCATGAAGCAGCTGAGCTAACCCCAGAGAATTCTCTCTCTCTCTCTCTCTCTCTCTCTCTCTGGAGAGCAACAGGATGTGTTCTAAGCAGGTTTCTTCAAACAGCTCAGATTAACAAGTAGGCTGTTGATCAAGTTTGTTGCTAAAGAATTCATTGTCTGCGTCCACAAAGAAACTGCCTGTTTGCTTCAGCATCTTGGCATTCTTGCTTACACTCCCTTATGTTGGAATTAAGAGCCTTTTCACGATTGGCACAGGCTTTAAAATATCCTGTTTTTGCTTTGAAGAAGTGAGAAACTGCCTCTTTTAGCAAACTGAACTGTGGCCAGATTTAAATAACAGGAACAAAACCAGCATGTGATGCAGATTGCGTAATGGAGAACTAAATGTATCAGATGGTAACTTGTTTGAAATCTTTAAGACTGACCTCATTAACTTCCATTAATTGACACCAGATTTCACCCGTGAACTTCTGCTCCGCTGCCTTTGCTTATATATACTGGCAACAGACAGAACTAATAGTTTATGCACCTTGCCAGAAGGTGAAAGGGTGACCTTCTCTGTAATTTGGAGGAAGAGCTGGACATAAAGGGAATTTGCCGGGAGGTGGGACCGATTCGAATGGTCCGCCCCCGCCACTTAATGGATCCAAATGGTTTCCAGAGAGTGGTAGGGGATGTTTTATCCCATGTTGATGGCCTTTCAGCTAATTCCCTGGTGGCCCGCTGGAATGTGGAGTTAACCAGGGCTATTGACTGTCTGGCTCCGAAGCGCCCTCTCCGATTGCATGGAGCCCGGACAGCTCCGTGGTTTTCTCCGGCGCTGAGGGTGATGAAACAGTCGCTGAGACGGCTAGAGCGCCGGTGGCGGAAAACTCATTCTGAATCAGACCGGACACGGGCTAGAGCTCAACTTCGAGCCTACCAAGTGGCAATGGCAACGGCAAAGAGAATTTTCTTTGCCGTTTCTATTGCATCTGCAGAAAACAGCAGCAGGAGACTCTTCCAGGTGGTTCGCGATCTAGCAGAACCACCTCCGTCATCGGGGTCTGGTAGGGACCCCAAGATCTCCTGCAATGCTTTTGCAAAGTTTTTTGCAGATAAAGTCGCTCAGATTCAGAAGGAGGTAGACTCCACCGTGGGAGCAGAGCCGGGGCGGGAGAGTGCTAGAGCCCTGTCTAGTCATGTTTTATGGGATCAATTCCAATCTGTTACCTCCGAGGATGTGGACCGGCTGCTTGGACGAGTGAAACCGATCACCTGTCTTCTTGATCCTTGCCCATCCTGGCTAATAAAAGCTAGCCGGGAAGGGCTGGGCAATGGGCTCCGCGGGGTGGTGAATGCCTCTCTCTGCAAGGGAGCCTTCCCAGACCCGCTAAAAGAGGCGGTTATTAAACAGCTTCTTAAAAAACCATCTTTGGATGCGGCCAATATGGCCAACTATCGCCCAATCTCAAATCTTCCATTCTTGGGCAAGGTGATTGAGCGTGTGGTTGCTGAACAACTCCAGGCACGCCTGGAAGAAGCGGACTATTTGGATCCCTTTCAATCGGGATTCAGACCTCATCATGGGACTGAAACTGCCTTGGTTGCACTGGTCGATGATCTCCGGTGGGCTAGGGACAAAGGTGAGAGCTGTTTCCTAGTTCTGCTGGATCTCTCAGCGGCTTTTGACACCATCGACCATAACATCCTTCTGGACCGCCTAGAGGGGTTGGGAGCTGGGGGCACTGTTATACAGTGGTTCCGCTCGTTCCTCCTGGGCCATGTTCAGAAAGTGGTGGGGGGGGATGAGTGTTCAGACCCCTGGGCTCTCACTTGTGGGGTACCTCAGGGCTCTGTCCTCTCCCCCATGCTTTTTAACATCTATATGCAGCCGATGGGAGAGATCATAAGGGGGTTTGGGCTGGGTGTTCATCAGTATGCGGATGATACCCAGCTCTACCTCTCTTTCAAATCAGAACCAGTGAAGGCGGTGAAGGTCCTGTGTGAGTGTCTGGAGGCGGTTGGAGGATGGATGGCGGCTAACAGATTGAGGTTGAATCCCGACAAGACAGAAGTACTGTTTTTGGGGGACAGGAGGCGGGCAGGTGTGGAGGACTCCCTGGTCCTGAATGGGGTAACTGTGCCCCTGAAGGACCAGGTGTGCAGCCTGGGAGTCATTCTGGACTCACAGCTGTCCATGGAGGCACAGGTTAATTCTGTATCCAGGGCAGCTGTCTACCAGCTCCATCTGGTACGCAGGCTGAGACCCTACCTGCCCGCGGACTGTCTCGCCAGAGTGGTGCATGCTCTAGTTATCTCTCGCTTGGATTACTGCAATGCGCTCTACGTGGGGCTACCTTTGAAGGTGACCCGGAAACTACAACTAATTCAGAATGCGGCAGCTAGACTGGTGACTGGGAGCAGCCACCGAGACCACATAACACCGGTCTTGAAAGACCTACATTGGCTCCCAGTACATTTCCGAGCACAATTCAAAGTGTTGGTGCTGACCTTTAAAGCCCTAAATGGCTTCGGTCCAGTATACCTGAAGGAGTGTCTCCACCCCCATTGTTCAGCCCAGACGCTGAGGTCCAGTGCCGAGGGCCTTCTGGCGGTTCCCTCACCACGAGAAGCCAAGTTACAGGGAACCAGGCAGAGGGCCTTCTCGGTAGTGGCGCCCACCCTTCAGATGTCAAAGTGACCAACAACTATCAGACCTTTAGAAGACATCTGAAGGCAGCCCTGTTTAGGGAGGCTTTTAATGTTGAATAAATTACTGTATTTTAATGTTCTTTTGGAAGCCGCCCAGAGTGGCTGGGGAGACCCAGCCAGATGGGCGGGGTATAAATAATAAATTATTATTATTATTATTATTATTATTATTATTATTATTATTATTATTATTAAAATAAGAATGCACCAGCTGTAATAGAAATTCCCAAAGAACAATGTGAATAAGAAGTACAATAAAGCATTGTTGATGTTGGCTCAAGAGACAATGGAGTGTGCCTCCAGGGGTGAAGTCAAACCGCCAGAGAATCATAGCGCCTGCTGTGGCTGCAGAGACATTAACTCATAACTATTGCCTCCTGCGTTATTTTTGCTGTGTTAGCGGCACCAAAGTAACCTTTCTGGGGCACAAGCCTGGGCAGTATGGAGGTCCTGGGCTCCATCCCCCTCTCAGCCTGGCTGATGTACAAAGGAAAGCAGAGCAATATATTTGGCACCACCTTGACTGTAGCAGTGATGGCTAACCCTGACACTCCAGATGTTTTGGAACTACCACTCCCATCATCCCTAGCTAACAGGATCAGTGGTCAGGGATGATGGGAGTTGTAGTCCCAAAACATTTGGAGTATCAAGGTTAGCCATCACTGCTAGGAGTTGCCTGAAGGAGGTGTACAAGAAGCCATCTTAGGGACTCTGAATTTGTGTAGGGTTTACTCCTTAGCCTATTCTTCTCCTAAATATGTCCCATAAGGCAGCAGATATGATTTCCCCCCTCAGTTTTTCAGACCCATCAGCTACCCTCACCTGGTTTAGCCAGCCAGTCGAAGCCAGTGTGTTTGCTGTTGCCTGCTGACAGCTTCTAGGAGCCACAGGTGAGAGCTGAGTGCAGGGTGGGGACCCAAGGGGAATAAACTACCCCAGAAGGAGCACAGTGTGTTCCCCACCAGAGTTATCACCTCTCCCCTAAAACTCCATATATCCCACAATAAAACATAGTTAATAAAAGATCAGTAGTAAAAACATCCCCACAGCTGATTTTTTATTTATTTATTTATTTTCATTATTTTTTTTTTGAGCTTCTGAGTGTCAACTGAAAAGGAGTCTAGAAGTGTGGGGCCACCGCAGAAAAAAGCCTCTTTCTCTTTTTTTGCTCATCCACCTTTTTGTAAGTCTGGCTACAGTCTTATCTGAGTTGTAGTGTTTCCAGGCAGAGGTTTATGATGAAATAGGTGCCTGTGGTGCTATTTTTCACACCATCCACATGATGTTGCCATTATCAAAATGCCAGCCCATACTGTTTTAACATTTAATCCAGATAATAATAATAATAATAATAATAATAATAATAATAATAATTAATTTTATTTATACCCCGCCCTCCCCAGCCAAGACCAGGCTCAGGGCGGCTAACACCAAATATAAAAACAATTGATTAAAATACAACTTAAAAACAAGATTAAAAAACAACCTCATTTCAGTGCAGCCTCATTTCAGTAGAAACTCAAATCAAAACTATTTGGGGAAGGAACCGTCAAATCTTCACCAAGGCCGACTGCTTGGCAGGGGGTTGGACTGGATGGCCCTTGTGGTCTCTTCCAACTCTATGATTCTATGATTCTATGACTATCCAGACTGGTCCTACATGGGCCAGAAAAATGCCAGGGAAGTCCCCAAATAGGAGTTCCATCTCAGGAGGAAAAAAGGAAAGACGGGAAGGGGATCAAATTGCTTCCAAGCCAAAGGCCAGGCGGAACAGCTCTGTCTTACATATGTTTTCTTACTACAGAAAGCCCATTAAGTAAAATAATCTGTCAGCCTGTCCCCACTGGTGTGGAAGCTGGTGAGCATTCTCTCTCTCTCTCTCTCTCTCTCTCTCTCTCTCTCTCTCTCTCTCTCTGTGTGTGTGTGTGTGTGTGTGTGTGTCTATGTCTATGTGCTTTGGTCATGGTCTCTATTCCCACACTCCTCTTTCTTTTTGTTCCTCATCTGAGCACAACCTAGCCCAGAGCTTTTCAAACATTAGTGTGTCAGCTGTAGTGTGTAGGTGTGTCACACAAACGCTCCCTGTGCTCCTCCTGGGACTAGAAAGGTGTTAGTTTAACATCCGGTTTGCTAGTAAAACTGAATTACTATGTCACGAAATGATGCCTGTCTAAAAAGTGTGCCACCAACATGAAAAGTTTGGAAAGCTCTGACATAGCCATTTGCTCTGGCAGCTCAACCAATATGTCTCTGCCTATTTCCACCAATAGCCACATGCTGGCAGCAAATGCTGAAATTCCAATATGGTTCAAAGGAACTTTTCTCTCAACATCTCAACACATGTAGGGGATTAATTTGGAGACTGTTATCACAATACATACCCGGTAGATTAGCATTTTTAATTCTATCTTTTTTCAGACTCTAGGTATTGCTAAATATCAACCTTGTGCAAGATATCCATATTAAAACAAAACCCAAATGCAAATGATGTACTCAGCCACACACGCACACACCCAAAGCATAGCCTTCCATTTTGAAGCATGGGACGCAGGTGGTGCTGTGGTGTGAATCACCGAGTCTCTTGGGCTTGGCGATTGGAAGGTCGGCTGTTCGAATCTGCGTGATGGGGTGAGCTCCCATTGCTGTCCCAGATCTTGCCAACCTAGCAGTTTGAAAGCATACCAGTGCAAGTAGATGAATAGGTACCACTGCAGCGGGAAGGTAAACAGCGTTTCTGTGCGTTCTGGTTTCCGTCACAGCGTTCCGTTGCACCAGTAGCGGTTTAGTCATGCTGGCCACATGACCCGGAAAGCTGTCTGTGGACAAACGCCAGCTCCCTCGGCCTGAAAGCAAGATGAGCACTGCAGCCCCAGTTGTCTTTGACTGGACTTAACCATCCAGGGGTCCTTTACCTTTTTACCTTTTGAAGCATAACTAAGAGCTGGTAATGTTTACTCTTGCATACTTCCTGTAGAGTTCCTTAAGTGTGCGTGCACATATAAGGACAAACATGAGTGAATGGATTAAGCTACCATTCAGTGGATTTGTAACTGGCTGACTGACCGAACCCAAAGGGTGCTCATCAATGGCTCCTCTTCATCCTGGAGAGAAGTGACTAGTGGGGTGCCACAGGGTTCTGTCTTGGGCCCAGTCTTATTCAACATCTTTCTCAATGACTTGGATGATGGGCTTGAGGGCATCCTGATCAAGTTTGCAAATGACACTAAATTGGGAGGGGTGGCTAATACCCCAGAGGACAGGATCACACTTCAAGGTGACCTTGACAGATTGGAGAACTGGGCCAAGTCAAACAGGATGAATTTTAACAGGGAGAAATGTAAAGTAGTACACTTGGGCAAAAAAAAATGAAAGGCACAAATACAGGATGGGTGACACCTGGCTTGAGAGCAGTACAAGTGAAAAGGATCTAGGAGTCTTGGTAGACCACAAACTCGACATGAGTCAACAGTGTGATGCAGCAGCTAAAAAAGCCAATGCAGTTCTGGGCTGCATCAATAGGAGTATAGCATGGATCATGGGAAGTAATAGTACCACTGTATTCCGCTCTGGTCAGACCCCACCTGGAATACTGTGTCCAGTTCTGGGCACCACAGTTCAAGAAGGATACTGACAAGCTGGAACGTGTCCAGAGGAGGGCAACCAAAATGGTCAAAGGCCTGGAAACAATGCCTTATGAGGAACGGCTTAGGGAGCTGGGTATGTTTAGCCTGGAGAAGAGAAGGTTAAGGGGTGATATGATAGCCATGTTCAAATATATAAAAGGATGTCATATAGAGGAGGGAGAAAGGTTGTTTTCTGCTGCTCCAGAGAAGCGGACACGGAGCAATGGATTCAAACTACAAGAAAGAAGATTCCACCTAAACATTAGGAAGAATTTCCTGACAGTAAGAGCTGTTCGACAGTGGAATTTGCTGCCAAGGAGTGTGGTGGAGTCTCCTTCTTTGGAGGTCTTTAAGCAGAGGCTTGACAGCCACCTGTCAGGAATGCTTTGATGATGTTTCCTGCTTGGCAGGGGGTTGGACTGGATGGCCCTTGTGGTCTCTTCCAACTCTATGATTCTATGATTTTATGAATGCCCAGACCAGAGAAGGTAGTGGTTGGCAGGGGAGGAGTGCATGGGAGTTGGGGCCCGAAAACACAGCTCAGAAACATTTCATCAAGGGCCACCTACTGATGGGGATGGGAAGCAGCAGAATACCTATGAATACCTAAAAATGGAGCGTGTGCACAGTTGTGCACAGAGAAAAATCTTCTTCTAAACCACCTGTTTGTGACATCAAGCGCCTATCTAGAACCATCCAAAGTGGCAAGATGACCGATTCACCATACTCTGTATTGTAACAATCATTACATTTTAGTAATTTCTGTCTCTACCTTTTCACCTTCTTATTAGTTATTGTTAGCATCTTGAGGCTGTTGCTTTGTTGGTGTATTGATTGCTGTATTTTTAACTGTGCCTTTGAATTTATTTTGTAAATCACCCAGAGGCTATTTTTGTATTTGGTGACTAATGCATATAACAATACCAACAACTTGCCTAACAGAAATAACAAGTCTTCCTACTGAATCTAGCTGAAGTTTGAGCTGTGTTCACATCTGACTATGACATGCTTGCTTTGAAGAAGAGAGCAGGGCAATTCCTTCAACCAACCGTCTCCCTTCAATCTGCAGTATAGCTGTTTCCTTGCCCGCCCCATTATTTTGACTTCTTTTCTTCCAACAGGCACTTTCAAAATTCAGAAAACACGTTTGCAAAGGGAAAACTACAACCCACACCAGACATCTGATCGATTATATTTCTTGGATGTAAAACTTGGCAAGTACCTACCTGTGGATGAGTGTGTGTTTGAGAGGATCCAGGATGGAAAAGCGTCTCTGTGATTTCATCAGCAAAAGTCACTAGCAAAGAGTTTGCCATTGGAGGGCTTTGCTTGGCTAGAGAAACAAACTTGGCTATATAAGTGAAGCAAGGTTTCCATTCAGAACATCTGCAGTAGGGACAAAAACTAGCAAGGCACAGGGAGTAGAGTGGCCATCATCTTTTTAAAAAGCACATTAACTGTTTCCTGAGCAAAGGTGGTGGCCCCTTTCTACTGTTCAGTTTTTAGAATGGTTCCCCCCCTTCTATATAACCATTGCATTGTAAGACATTGTGTGAAGCAACACAGATTTATGGTCCCCATTATTACATTGTTAAAGTCCTCAATATGTTGGTGTGACTGAGCCTGCAATAGCACTGATGGACTTACCTTCTGCCATGTGTCTCAGCTGGATTTTCCTTACTTAAGGCAATAGCACAATTGCTGTGGAGAGTCTTCAGTTGTTTTGGGATTTCCAGCTTCCTAATTTACACATTTATAGTCCCTCCAGTTGTCATCACTCTGAAATGTACCCATGTTTACGTAGAACTTTAATGGACTGACTTTCAAAATGCAATTATCATTTTATCTGCAGAGACTTTGAACTTAAAAATAAAATGACTAATTTGATGAAGTAACAACAATGTTGGTATTAAAAATGTTATAAACAAATTCGGGCCAAATTTGTACACAATTTGTACACAGTACACAACTGTGGGTATTACTAACTCTAACGCTTTTTCTAGTGCAATTTCTGTAGATGGCACAAAGCATTTTATTTAAAACGAGGAAGACAGAAGGGATACTGAGACTTGTGGGTGACCATACCTTCAAAGTTGCTGCAATTCTTTCTTGTGATTATGTTGCTGTGGAAGACCTGTACCACTAATGCAGCTATTCCTAGGATATCCTAGTTAACTTCTATGGAATTAATTATTTTACTGGGATGTTCCCGTACTCTTCTTTCTGTGCCCTTTTCCCTTAAATAACCTATCTTCTCTTTCATAAAAATGTAACTTTGCACAAAACCATTTTACAAAGACTTCTGTGCAATGTTATGTTGTATAACAGAGCACCATACAGTACGAGTAGGGCCATTGTTAAGTAATGGTTCTGAAAAAAGTGGGATGTGTGCTTTTTCTTTTTTATTAGACCTAGAATGTGCCTTTCATCGGAGCCAGACAGAGCAGGTTAACATTTGTAAGAAATTTAGCTTTGTTATTAATCCTCAGAAAAAGGCACCTACAACTAACTGAGCCCTGTTGTTTGGAGAAAAGCACAGATTTTTTTTAAGGCTATAGTTCATGGTTTGAACAAAAATCATGCACTATCAGTTATTTGAAGCAAAGTTACATTTTCAGATGGAGTCACTTGTCAGAGTATAACTTTGTTTTGAAAATAAAAAATGAAGAAAGCTTAAGAGTTTGTCTTACTTTTTTGTCTCTGTCTCTCTTTGATGTATGCCGCTGCATGCCATTTCAGTCAAATGCAGAGACCTGTTTCACTCTTTGTTGCCCTCTGTTCTGTCAGGCTTTATTAAACCAATGGATGTAGCTAGTCAAGCAAAATGGATGGATGTAGCTAGTCAGGGACGATTCACACCTCGGCCAGCACCTCTTTAATCTCCTACCTTCGGGCAGGAGATATAGAAGTATAGTCAGCCTCACCAACAGGTTAAAGAACAGTTTTTATCCGTGGGCTGTTGGGCTGCTGAAAAGAAAAAAATAGTGGTGCAATTGACTTCCAACAAGCACACAGAGTGCGAACAAGACTGAGTGTATGGGGGGGGGGGCTTGTTTAATTTCACTGCACATAGGTGATGTAGTGACAAAGGTTTATTATTATTATTTTTATTATTAAAAAGACTTTTGTGGGTGGAAACCACTTAGCATTGGATCATCTCCTGTGTCTCTTCATGAAGGCAAGTCTGATTTGGATTAGTAACTAGGGTTGCCAGCATGCATATTGGAGTACGCAGTATGTATTCTGTAAATTATTATGTTAATGGGTTCCCTTTGTTCTAAGAATACAACCCATATAAAGGATGTACTTAAGACAAACACCTCTGCTCCATGGTCATGCCTCACTTTTTATTATATCAGAAGTTTTCAGAAGGAAAACCCCAAAAGGATCCTAAGGATCCTTCAGTCCTTGAAATTTAACTTCATTGGAATCAATGAACCTTACTTCCAAATCAAACTCTTACCTCAGCCTTTTGTGAGATGAGGCACCCTTATATCAAGTTGGACTTTCTACTCTTCCTGTGTCTTCCCTCAAGGCAGTGCTTTTTGTTGTAATAATACATTTTCTGAGCATCTAAAGCACGGGTGT
The DNA here is from genome assembly GCA_034642065.1 of Darevskia nairensis. Lineage (NCBI taxonomy): Eukaryota > Metazoa > Chordata > Lepidosauria > Squamata > Lacertidae > Darevskia > Darevskia nairensis. The sequence goes on along the minus strand of JAWWNI010001292.1, from coordinate 260,579 downwards.
CGAACACAAGGTCCGCGGGCCGAATCCGGCCCGCCAGACCTCGTCATGTGGCCCGTGTGCTCCTTCCTGGCCGCGGCTCCTCCTCTGCCCGCCCCTTCGCGTGCCCTGATCCGGCTCATCGGGGATGAGAAGCGGTGGGAGGCCGGGCAGCAGGCGGAAGCGAGGAGGGAAGGACGCGCAGCGGCGCCGGCCAGCAGCTGAGTCCGCCCCTGCCTGCTGCTCTCCCGGCCACGATGCGCACCTTCCCGGCGGCGGTGCCGCCGTGCACCGTGGCGGCCCTGCTCTGGCTCTCGCTCCTGCTCGTCCTGCCCGCCTTCGCCGTGGCTCCTCCGCCCAGCGCCGCCGCTGCCGCTGCTTCCTCCTCGGGCTCCAGCTCCAACAGCAGCCGCCCGGGGCTCTCGGAGCCGCCGGCCGGGAACCGCAGCGAGGGCGCCCGACGGAGCCCCATGTGGGCTCTGCTGCGGGACTTGCCTGCGCTCAAGGCCGCCGTCATCGGGGCTTGCGCCGCCAGCGTCGGGCTCATCGCCTGCCTGCTCCTCCGCGTCCTCAGGTGCGTAGTTGGTGGGGTTGCCAGCTGCTTCCGCAGCCCGCGGCTCCTCTGCCTTTTGCAGCGCTGAACCGGAGCGGCCGGCGAGCCTGCTGGGTTGGGAGGCTGCAGTGGGCGCAGGAGGAAGCCAGGCCGGGAGCCCCCCATCCGCACCCGCACCCAGTCCAGCTTGGTTCTTTGGCACCCTTCGGCAAGGGGGTGGTGACGGTGGGCCGGAGTGGAGGGTGGCATCTAAAGGCGGCAGGACAATTGGAGCCATTTCATGTATTTCATGCACATTAGAAATGTCTTTTATCAGATTGCACATTCTTTTGAATGGGCGATGTGCATGTTTCATGTTGCTCCTGTAAACTGCTTTTGTTTCCCTTTGGGCGAAAGGCGGATGTAAATCTCAAGTGAATAAATTACCTCGGTAATCTTTATGATGATTCAGAAAGGTAGACTAGTATCAGTTGTCCACTATATTACAAGTCGGCTGAGAGATAAAAGGTTTGCTTCTTTAGCTGCTTGCCAATAGTACTTCCTAGTTAAATAGTGCCCTGCCCTTTAAAAAAAGTATTTACAGTACAATCCTCCACGCATCACTGATGATAACCTCCATGCTGTTTTGCGGATTGCTACAGCACAAGACCTAACGCCAGACATCGATGGACTGACCTCAGGAAAACGATGTCAGCCATCTAGTCAGAAAAGTTAAAAAAAAGTTAATGCCTTGTGTTTGCCATATGTGTAATAAACAGTGTTTGGCAATATTTGTATGTTTAAAAAATAATAATTACTGTCTGTTACCAAAAATCATTTTTCAATAAATTGTACAATAATTGTACATTTGAATATCTACTTGCCATTATTCTGACTATGTTTCTGCTTTCAGAGCTAGTTATTACTTACATTATTACAAAAAACAGTAATAATTGAATGCAGTGACAATAATTTATGATAATAAAGAGGGGACACATAGTCCTACAGATACAACCGGCCCTTTGAGGGTGACCAAACTGCTGATGCGGCCCCCGATGAATTTGAGTTTGACACCCCTGATCTAAAGTGTCCCCTGGTAGGGCATGTGCTGATAGTTTCTTCCATGCTGTTTCCTACTTTTCCCCCTACAAGAATGTGCTCCTGTTGTAGACCATGGGTAGGCAAACTAAGGCCCGGGGGCCAGATCTGGCTCAATGACCTAAATCCGGCCTGTGGACGGTCCGGGAATCAGTGTGTTTTTACATGAGTAGAATGTGTGCTTTTATTTAAAATGCATCTGTGGGTTATTTGTGGGGCATAGGAATTCGTTCATTTCCCCCCTTTCAAAATATAGTCCCCCCCCCCAAGGTCTGAGGGACAGCCCACTGCTGAAAAAGTTTGCTGACCCGTTATAGACACTCAACCTCATTGGCCATAACAGGATAGAAGATATGGGCCCTCTGCACACATTAACATTCATCCCTGCAGATGTCTCTTGAACTAGAACCTCAGGACATCAAATAAAGCTAATCATTGGAAGATTCAGGGCAGACAAAAGAACTACTTTACACTGTGCATTATTTTTAATGGAGGACTGGATATGAACTCCTACGCAGGAGACATGCAGCAAAGTAGGAAGACAGTCTCTACATTAAAAGGGGGGTGGGGATGTTGTAGGAATTTCGGGGGGGGGGACTTCCTTTTAAAACACCCCATTACACTATTTGAAACATTAACAGAGAGGGGGAATGAAAATCATAAGGCTGTCATCCTAGGCATAAAGATGCCACAAGGGAATCCATTTTGGAGGGTGTAGGGAGGGGGAGTTGATTCTCTGACCTCTCACCTGAATGAATCCACCAAGTCAGCACATTCCAAGCACATTCCAACCCTATCTCACTCTCATTAAACTCTTCCTCCCCCGTCTGCATAAACCCATCTACATCTTCCTCCCCTGTCTGCATAAACCCATCTACATAACCCTTTACATGGATCGCAAGGTGACAAGCATCTCTTTATTTTAAAGGGACCCTTGAGCGCATTTCTAATCCCTTCTTCCTGGAGCGCCGCAAGCACTGTAAAACAGTGTTTCCCAACCTAATTTAGGCAACGGAACACCTGTCTTGGGAAAAAAATCTCGCGGCACAGCACCCACAGCGCGCGGCTTTTTCTCCGGGGGGGGGGGGGTCCGGCACAGTTTTTTTTCGGGCCTCCGAGGCCCAGCGCGGCTTCTTCCTGCGCTGGGGAGGCCCGGCGGGGCAGAGACGCGCCCCCTCCCCTCCCGGCCGCTCTCGCCTTCGCCGCCTCAGCTGCTAGACGAGACGGGCGCTCCGGGTGGAAAAGGCTGCCTTTAGTCAATCGGGGAAGTGGAGCTCCTGATTGGCCGGTGTCGTCTTTCGGCCCCGCCTCCCCCTGCTGCTGCAGACGCATCCCGAACAACAAGCCGTGAGGGTGCAGGACCAGGGGGAGGGAGGGGGGCCGCAGAGGGGCCCCCCCCACGACGACTGAGGGAGGGAGAAGCGCTGTCGCGCGCGAGGAGATAAATAAACGACAAGGAGAAGCCGGGGTGGGAACTTGGCGCTTTCGAAGCTTCTCTCCTTCCCTCCCGTTTCTTAGTTCTGCCCCAAGGACCGCCAGCGCAAATTAACGCTCTTGGCTGGCCGCCGCTTCTGAAGCGAGGCGACGGCAAGCGAGGCGACGGCAAAGAAGCCCCGCCGTCGGCGCGCGCGCTCGTGGCAGCGGGCGCGCGCGAGGCAGCGACCCCTTTCCCTCTGGGTCTCCGGCAGACCTGGCTCGCGAGGAGGGGAGAGGCCGCCGCCTGCGCGCCCCCACCCGCTGCCCACTCTCCTGGAGCAGCCTCCGCCCCACTTCTCCATTCGCGCCCCGCTTCGAAATTCCCCTTTTGGACTCTTCCCTCACCTCAGATGAGGGGTGCACCGTACACGCGTGGCGGAGTGCGTGTGAAGAGTGCCCAGCGCAGCTTCTTCCCGCGCTGGGGAGGCCCGGCGGGGCTTCGGCTTTCCCCGCGGCACAGCAGCCGGTGTCTGGCGGCACATTAGTGTGCCGCGGAACACCGGTTGGGAAACGCTGCTGTAAAAAACATGCTTTTCTTCTTTCCCCTAAATCCTTTCTGTCTTTTTCACAGCACTGTAAAAACGCGCTTCCTGGATGCCTCAAACTGTATCAAATGTGCCTTGAAATAACCTCTTCGATACCTTATATGTATCTCTATGATTGTATGTAACTTTATGAGTGAACTTGTATCCAACCAAAATGTATTCCTTCAATGTAAGTGTATCCTATCAGATGTATTTCTAAAAAAACCTCATCTGTCAACTGACTCGCCGGTGATACCAAAATGTCAAGGAATACACAACAAATGCAAATCCAAGCGATAAAGTTTATTGACTGTCATTTTAAAACCATTTCAGTTTTCCTGCCGCACCGGACCTGCAAAGAAGAAGGAAAACAAAACCATCAGCACATATTCAGGCAGGATTATGCCTCATCCAAACCCTGCTCCCTATGTAAATTTTGTTTTCCCGCCTTTTCTTCCCCATAGAAATGTATTAGAACTAAAAGGTATAAAAGTATGGATCTTTTTTTGTTCTGGGTCTCACTCTTCGCTTGTCAACGCGAGTGGGACCCTGCTGCAGCAGTTCTTCACATTTTTGCGCAATAAAGGATCTATTTACCTTCCTGGACGTGGTCTCTGTCAGTTTTCCAAACCGGTGTGAACCTTCCAAACGTGTTCCTCCGGGTGTTGGGTCTCCTTACGAGACCAGCGCCGCCTTCAAGGGAAAGGGGTAAATTTCCACAACAGGGATTATTCAAAAGGGTCGGAGAATGGCATAGGCAGCTAGGCATGCATGCTCAAGAAACAAAATATAAAGATGCCTCTACCTAAAAAGGTGCAGGTTTCATTTCATGTTAATTTGCGCCTGTATCTTCAATACCCCTGTCCCTGAGATTTAGAATCTAAGTGTAATAAGAGATGTGTGGCTGTCACCAACCTACATTTCAGGACCACTTTTGGTCCAGGAAAGGGGGGAAATACAAGACAGTATTAAAATACTGTAGGACACTAACATCTTCAGCTGCTACGTTGTGGTCTGTTCCATTACTGTTAAAGGCAGAGGAGGAGGAGCTGCTCACTTGACTGGCCTCCTAAGGAGCAGGCTTTTACCGGTGCCTTAGCCACCTACTTCTGGGACTGTGCCTGAACTTTGCCATAGCGCTGATGAGGAAGGAAGGCACTCAACAAAGCAGGAGAAAAGGCCAAAGCTGCTGTTGCAACGGGGGCGGGGCTCCTATTGGACGTGGGGAAAGTGGCATTGGCAGAGCTGACTTCCAGCTTGCGCGTGTTTCGGCTGAGTCTGAGAGTCGGGGGGGGGGGGAATGTCTGCAACGCCGAGTGGCCCCGAGCCGCACCTCCAGCCGCGGGACGGCGCTGCAGGGCCGCCCGGAGCAGCCCCGTCTTCCGAGGTCGCCGCGGGACTTCCGGGGTCGGCGCTGCGCTTCCTTCCGGCGTGTCTCTCCTCCGCCGCTTCGCTTCCGCCCGCGCTCCCTCGGCTACCTTCCGGCCTTCCGCCCGGCCGCGCTCGCTCCCGCCATGGGTCCCCCCGGCTCCCTCGCCGCGCGGCCTTTCCGTTCCGCCCGCCGGCTCCCTCTCTGCCTCGCCCGCCATGCCCGGCTCCTCGTCGTCCCGGCGCGGCCCGGCGGCCTCGGCGCCGCACGTCTCGGTGTTCCCTTCCCCGCAGGAGCTGGGCTCGGCGCTGGCGCAGCTGGTGGCGCAGCGCGAGGCGCAGTGCGGGCCGGGCGGGCGCTTCTCGCTGGGCCTGGCCGGAGGCAGCCTGGTGCGCGTCCTGGCCCAGGAGCTGCCCGCCGCCGCCGCCTGCCCGGCCCGCTGGCTCCTGGCCTTCGCCGACGAGCGCCGCGTCCCGCTCAGCGACCCCGAGAGCAACTACGGCGCCTACCAGGTGGCCCTCCGGGGCGGGAGGGAGGGAGGGGCCCCGGGATCTCCGAGGGATCGAGCGGAAGCCCCGCGGAAGATCTTCCCATGTCCCTCCTTCCCGATATAGAAATTAAATAATCAGTCATCTTGTTTTTACTTTTTATATAGTACCGTTGATGTACTTTACAAAATATTATATATAAGCTAAAAAGAAACCAGCCCCTGCCCCGAGGGGCTTACAATCTAAATTTCAACAAGGGAAGGGAGGAAAAAGAGGCAATTTACATGATGCTTTCATCACCTAGTACAAAAGTTCGAAAGAACACAGAAAACTTAAGCTTCATCATAGATGGTTTTGTTGTTATGTGACCTGTGGTTACCTATTTCAGACCTACCTGCTTTCTAAAATTGCTGTACCCGAGGACCAAATTGTTGTTATCAACCCTTCGCTACCCGTGGAAGAGGCAGCTGCAGATTATGCAGCAAAACTGAAAGAGGTACAGTTGTGTGTGTTTTTCAGACAAGTTCCCATGTTCGGATAAAAATCCTTGTGTGTTGAGAGCTTATGGACTGAGCTTATTTACCATTCATTGCTTAACTCAACATCCTAAATTTTGAGTTCCTGGCTAGAGCTCTTCCTAGTCTGCTCTGCTGTTTTGCATTAAATGTGCTGAGGGCCTTCTCAGTGATGGCACCCCAGTTTTGGAATGCTCTCCCCAAAGAGGCATGCCTAGTGCCTATGTTAGGATTTTTTTGGTGCTAGGTGATGACCTTACTGTTCTCACTTTTTAAATTCAATTCTTTTTAGTTCTTAGAACTATTTTGCTTTCTTCTTATTGGTTTATAATGCTGTTTTTATTATGTGTATGTGAGTTTTTTATGCAGTTGAATGGGGTTTTTATGCTTTTTGTTAATTTTGACCTGGTCCAACTTTTATATATGGATTAATATTTTGATTGAATTTGTAGTTTATTAATTTCAGTTTTTGAACTGTGCCCAGAAGACACAGTTTGTTGGGTCATCTGGAAACGCTAAATTAAAACAACCAAATAAAGTCCCAAAGCACCTAGTGGAAGTTTTGATGAGCCAATAACATTGATTGTGATTAATTGGGTGGTGTGCAGAGCCTGGTGATCAACTTGTTTGCTTCAAGTTTCTACTTGGCCCTATTTGAAAGCCACACCTTTTTTCTTTCTGTAAGAAATCTTGGGGTGGCAGGAAAGTGACCCTTCATGCAACCCTGAGGTCATTCAACAAGATGCAGAAGATGACCTCAAAAGGGAGGCTAGTGCTGCAGCACAATGCAAGCAAAACCAAAGGTTGCAAGGGGTGGGTGTGTTGGCCAAGGACGTTATTTGTTTCTCCCACGCTCAAATGAAGCCTAGAGGGATCTTCTGGTAATAGTCAGAAATATGCATCTCCCCTTGCTAAATGAATTGGGTCCCCTGACAGCTTGAAAACTGAAAGCACTTTGGAAAATTGCTGGTGGGAGGGAAGGTCTTCCCTCTAATGCATTTGAAGGTTGGCTGACCCTCACTTGGACACACCAAGGAATTGGCTGCCTGGCACTAAGGTATTTTGGTGCCAGTCAAATACCTTTTCCCAGGCTTCTTGGTGATATTGTCGGCTTCTTTTTCTTCTTTTTTCCTGCCATTAGGATTGCGATACTGTTCCATTGCATTTTTACTTTTATTTTAAGCTCTGTAAAGCACAGTGATAATTGTATATTGAAGGGCAGTAAAAATGTGGTTGATATGTGTGTGTTCTCCCGTTCTGTGCAGGCCTTCCAAGGCGAGGATATGCCTGTGTTTGACCTCTTGATCTTGGGAGTGGGACCAGATGGGCACACTTGCTCACTCTTTCCGGATCATTCTCTCTTGCAGGTGAGCCAGGGAGTGGAGCTGCAGTGAAACTTTGATCACATAGAACACGGGTCAGCAAACTAAGGCCCAGGGGCTGGATCCAGCCCACTAGGCTCATAAATCCGGCCCACGAACCCTGCCGCCCGCTCAGTCAGTCCCCGCGTGCTGATCTAAGCCGGCACAGTGCAGCGTTTCCTTCAGAAGCCGCGGACGCTTCGCCACGCAGGGACTGACTTCCGCGACGCTGGCATGGCTTCGGATTGGCTGCAGGAAGCCACGGACGCCTCTGGGCGACGCCCTTTCCTTCCCGCTGAGGCGGCCAAATATGGCCAAGAGCTGAGCGGGAGGAAGCGGTGGCAGCGGCAGGGAGGCTGCCTCCGCCACCCAGGCCAGTGGCATGGGCTCTGCACCCCGTGGACCCTTGGCCGAGGCGGAGGACAACGACAGCGACGCCACCAAAGACGAGGTGGCGGCGGCTGTGACGAGCAAGATGGACTCACAGAGCTGGTTGGGCAAGGGTACTCTTCCCTGTTTGGAAGCTGGCTTGTGTCACTTTTGGGAGGGTAGGTGTGGGTGAGGGTGAACAGCTGGCGACGAAGTTTCTGTAAGACACAAACACACACACACCCATGGAAAAGAGGGAGAGCGGGATTAAAACCGTTCTTCATTTTAAATATTGTATTGTTTTTTCCTATTTTTTGTGCACTACAAATACAATATGTGCAGTGTGCATAGGAATTCATTCATTCCCCCCCAAAAAAAGAAATATAGTCCGCCCTCCCAAGGTCTACGGGACAGTGGACTGGCCCCCTGCTGAAAAAGTTTGCTGACCCCTGTCATAGAATCACAGAATTGGAGGGGACCCCAAGGGCCTTGCAATGCAGGAATCTCAACACATGGTCCCTCACCCAGTTTGAAACCAGTTTGCAAATGTGCCAGCAGGTTTATTGCTGCACTGCTTCTCTCTTGACTGGGGAGGCTCAGGACCCAATGCAGCCCCCCAGGTCTCTCAGTCTGGCCCTTGGAACTCTCTCCAGGCTGTGCCCCTCACTGCCACTGCTTTGCCCCCTCCTTGAGTTTATGTTTGTGCCCTTGAACAGGATCCTGCCTCTTGCTTGCCTGGGTGCAGGATAGAGGGGTGTGCATGACTGGGTGAGTAGTGCAGAAGCTAGACTCCTCTTCCAAAGCAGCATTCACATTTGTTTAGTCACACTCAGCCTGAAAAGGGTTCTCCACTCCTGTGTGTGCCATGTTCCTTTCAGAGGTCATTCCTCACAGGGTCTGAATAAGAAGGAGGAAGTAGAAGGAGCTGCTGTCTATCTAGCTGGCTATTTTAAACTGCTGAGGGGAATCGGATTAAGGCTTACTGGTGTCTTGCTTTGTCCTGAAGGCAGGCTGCCTGACACATTTAAATTTGATTTTTTCTGGCAGTGCCAAGCGGGAATTCACTGGGCAGCTGGATCTTTGAGAGTGATGCTCATCTTGGTACTTCTCCCACGCCAGGAGCTAGCTGCCCACTGAGCTCCTAGGTCAGGCGTGGGGATACTTTTTGAGCCCAAAAACTACACTCCCTTCTGAGAAACCTTACAGTGCTTGGCAGGGCCAGAAGCAAAAGGGGGCTGAGCAATAAATGTGCATGCTACTTTTGTGCAGTAAGCTGATTTCTACACCTCCCTTTGGGCCACATTTAGTTAGCCAATCTCACTAGCAGACGTCTGCACAAGGACTTTCCCCACTTCTCCTCTCCCCTCCCCAGTTGGGGGAGGAGAGGGGAGACAAGCAGAAAGGCTTGCTCTCATGGAGTTGAAGTCCTCTTTCTGTGTCCTCCATCCAGGAACGCAAGACACATGATGAGGGTTCAAGTAGGCATTCTAGCCAGGCAAAAGCACCCAAAGAGGGTCCAGAGCTGGGCTGGTGAGGGGTGTGACTTGACACCTAGCCCCTCGGTTCCCCATTCCTGCTCTAGGTGGATGAGGAGCCTGTGTTAACCTCCAGGCGTTGTTGGAGGACTCCAGCTCCTGTCAGCACCAGCGGTTGTGGCCAGTGGAGATGGGAGCTGAGAGAGGTGGTCCCACAACCCCTGTAGGGTTCCGCCCCCCCCCCCCCAACTGTAGGTGGCTGCAAGGCATGACAAACTGATTGCCAGGGGAACAGATCTGGCAGGTGGTTAAACTGAATATTCTGGACACTTTCTTGTTACGTTATCTCAGATTTTGACCAGGTGTTTGCTCTCCTCCCCTTTCTCTTTGCCTTGCATCATCTGCTTTCATCAGACGATGACTCCTTCTTTTCCTCTTATTCAACTACCTTTACTCAAATGACTCCCTACTCTAAGGTGGACATTTGAAGTTATTTGAAACTTATCTTTAGGGACTATCAAGCAATTTAAAGATGAGTTACTTAACCATCTGCCTCCTAACTGATTAATATATTAAATTAAATTTAAATAAATTTGTATTGTGCCAAAACTTCAATACAAGTTTTGAGATGTTGGAGATGTTGGAGAAACCACAAGGGGACTTTTCAGTTTAATAAATGGAGTTACCCTTCGGCTGGGACGCGGGTGGCGCTGTGGGTTAAACCACAGAGCCTAGGGCTTGCCGATCAGAATGTCGGCGGTTCGAATCCCCACAACGGGGTGAGCTCCCGTTGCTCGGTCCCTGCTCCTGCCCACCTAGCAGTTCGAAAGCACGTCAAAAGTGCAAGTAGATAAATAGGTACCGCTGCAGCGGGGAAGGTAAAGGGCGTTTCCATGTGTTGCTCTGGTTCGCCAGAAGCGGCTTAGTCATGCTGGTCACATGACCTGGAAGCTGTACGCCGGCTCCCTCAGCCAATAATGCAAGATGAGCGCCGCAACCCCAGAGTCGTCCACGGCTGGACCTAGCGGTCAGGGGTCCCTTTACCTTTACCCTTCGGCTATTAGAAGGAAGAGCCATAATATTTTCTTTTTCATTCCTTATTGCAATAACACACAAGAACCCAAATAACTTTAGAAATTAAACTGTGCAAACGCACAGCCTCTCAGATTAAAATTGCCCCCAACATTGAATCAGCTTAAGTTTTAATTGCTTAAATGTCTAGTTAAAACCTGCTGTTCTAGTGTTTGTGTACTAGTTTGTGTATCGGTGAGAATCTTGATCTATTTTTTAAAAAAGAAATCTCATCAAAGAGATACATTTGTTTTCGGACCTTTTGAAGTTTGGGAAAGTAAGAAAACAGTAAGTTTGGATATGGTTCTAAATGTACCTTGTAAATGTTGAAGTACAATAAATAGTCAACTCAAAAATATGTTGCGACAGCCATTGGCAGTTGAAACATTCCAAAATGGAATGAAACTGTTTCTCAGCACTTCCCGTGTTTTGCTTTTGCTTCTGTTGAAACCCCTGTTAAAAAAAGGAAATGGCATCACTTGCCTAGCAGAGCTAGAAGTACCAGGGCCGTTAGGTTCCAGCCTTGCATGTCCCTGAAATAATGTCAGACGAGGCGCCAGCATTACACTTCCAGGGGCCAGTACCACTTGCACCTCCCCCATTTAGGGCATGTTGATATTACTGCTTACTGTACTGCTGCTTCAGGCGAGTAAAGCTGATGTGATAGGGTGAGAAATCTATTCTCTCTAATTGGGTTTTATACTCTGCCCTATCCCTGAGAGGCTTAGGAGGAGTCAAACAGGATTGCTTGTATGTAACAGTTAAATGCTTGAGTAACTCCTTGTCCTATTGGAGTAATTCAGAAGCTTCTGCAACAAGAATGACTCAAAAATATGCAGAAACATTTCACCAAATTCCATATTAAACAAACCCCTAGCTGTTCAAACCATCTTGCTCATCCCAGGGCACTTCCTTGCAGATTTCTTGGAGGGGGAGGATTATGGGCGCACTCATTTAGTTTATCAAGCCTGCAAGCCACTCCCCATCTAAGCCTGCTCTGCAGATGCCCCCCCCTCCAGTGTCGTTGCAGCACTTCCCCTCTTTTGGCTGTCCTCTCCCTTTGTTCCTGTGCCCATTTCTGTCTGTTCAGACAGCATGTATTTGGAGAAGCAAGAAAGTATCAAACGTAGCTGGAATCAATATCTTTTAGGTGCCAGCCCCCCTTTCCCAAGTTGACAAATATTCCCAATTCCTAGCTGCAATTGTTGCTCCATCTAAGCACCTGGGCAAGCAGATTCCAGGGCATTCTCAAGTCTGGAGTGCTCCCAGGACTTCAGTTTGCTGTTAAGTGCTTATGGCCACATATATAGTCATGCCAAATTTCCTCTTTTGCCCTTGTGTTTAAATCTCACTCAACCTTTCTGTGTACCCAGCCACCCGATCTACACCTTGCTTCATTTCTGGGTGAAGATATGAATTTGCATGCATTCTTCACATTCTTTAAAGATGACTGGCTGGCTGGCTCTCAAGACTGGTTGCTCTGCATGGATGCAGTGGAGGCTTGAATACTAGTGTCTGCCCAGTTAAAATATCTAGGCTTGCTCTTCAGAACAGGTGCTTGGCTAATGCCACAGATTGCTAGTAATGTGTCTGAGAATAGCTTTGTGGAGATCCTTTTCAATTCAGGGCTTGGCACAATATGGCATAGGCAGGGCTGTGACAGAACACCCCTAAACACCCCTCCCCCCTCCCTCTTTCCTGTGGCAGGAGCGGGAGAAAATAGTGGCTGCCATTAGCGATTCTCCAAAGCCACCTCCGGAGCGCATTACGCTGACCCTCCCAGTGTTGAACGCGGCTCGCAGCGTGGTGTTTGTGGCCACTGGGGACAGCAAGGCTGCCGTGATTAAGGTAACATGCATCCCGGGGCTTCGTTCTCACAGGTTTGAAGGTGCGCTGGATTCCACCCTGGGAAAGAAAAGAGGAAAATGGATTTGTTGGGGGGTGTTAGGAATATCCGGAGCTAGGAAACTTAGTACTGGTAGGTTTTTACCTGGGGTGGGGTACCTGTGGTCCTCAGTCCATTTTTGGACCACAGCTTCTAGCATCCCTGGACATTGGCCATTCCAGCTGGGGTTGATGGGATTTGGAGTCCCAACAAGGTCTGGAGAGCTTCAGCTTCTCCTGCCTTGGAAGTGTTTCAGAGTTAAATCAGATCTTTGACTGAATCAAACATTAACCTCCCAAAGATGCAACATGTTGAGTGTTTTAGAATTTGCCTGTCTTAGAAGAGAACACACATCTTCCTTGACAGGCTGTTGGGAACACATCTCTTGGCTTTTTCTGGGTTCCTAGAGAAGCAGCAATGGAGCCACATGGCAGCAGCCCCCTCTTGTTTCTTCCAGCATTGGCTGCTTTTGTCTGGGAGGGGAGAACAGCTGCAACCTCATTAAATGCTTGAAAGACCTGTTCTAAGCCAGCCTGGCATGTGGCCTGATAGCTTAGTATTGTCCACACCTGCAGCAGGGAACTGGCGGCCCTCCCGGCATTGCTGGACTGTCTCCCATCATCCCTGACCCTTAGCCAGGCTGCCTGGGACTGGTGACACTTGAGAGTCCAGTAACATCTGAATGGGCGCAGGATTCTTACCCTTAGCATACAGCGGCTGCAGCAGCTCTCCAGGGATTCAGACGAGGAGATACCAGGAATGGAAGGAGGGGCTTTTCTGCGTGTAAAGCATGTGCTTCATTATTGAGCTATGGCTCTCTATTTTATAATGGTTTAAGAAAAAAGTAAATCTCTTCAAGATGTTTTCATGGAAAATGATTCACAAAATAATAAATAATACTTTGCCCCGCAGATTCATGTTCTCTCTCCCCACTCTGATTATTCAGATTCATCAACTTCTGCAAGCTGGATTCATTTTGTGCAATTCTGTTTCTGTTAGTTTTGGGGCCGAGGGAGCTTATGGAGAGAACCCTCACCACTGGGTGTCCAAGCCTATCTTTCCAGCAGCATTTACAGTTTAAAAACACCCCTTTTGTTCAAACTGCTGCCTCTGCTACACCCTACCAACCTACCTGGATTCCAAAGGCATGTCTGATTCAGTAGATATCAAGGCTGGGTTTGTGAAAGAACAAGCCTTTGAATTCTGATTCTTATCTTTTGTTGGAGATGTGGTGAGGGAAATCTCTGTAACGTCTACATTTTGAGCACTGTGCTAATCATTAAGTTCCAAGTGATGAGCTTCTAACATCCTGTTTTTTGGGACAGCGTATTTTGGAAGGTGATGAAGAGAACCCACTGCCAGCTGCCCTGGTCCAACCCCACACTGGGAAGCTGTACTGGTTTCTGGATGAGCCAGCTGCAAAGGAGTTGACAATTCCCTTTGAGAAGCACTCCATCTTGTAGAAGCTCATGTTTCAGGTTGGGGAGAGCCCATCAAGCGCAGTAGTGGGGTAGAGCCCAGCCTGCCAACATTCCAGGTCACGGTCTCCACATTGGTCGTAGCGCTCAGGAGCGGCACTAAACTAACACTGTCTTTCCCCCCTTCCTTCCCCCTCTTAAAAAAATGAAGTGATACATTTGTGGAGCACTGTATAACCAATATAATTATTTCTTTAGCCAGGACAAAGTGTGAAATGGGGGTGGGGGGACGCTTGGGTCCAGCTACTAGTTGTAAAAGGAGTTGCAGGGAACAGCATTACAGTCTTTTTATCATGTGAACGGTCTAATGTGGTATAAAGTGAGTGCACAATTAAAGATGTAAAGTACAGCCACTCCATTCTGGCACTGTGTGTTCCTCTCTTCCTTGTGTGATTTTTCTTTAATAAGAGTGAAGTCTTTTTTCTGCATTGATGCTGGGTCAATGCACAGGGTACTAGCAGAATTTCTGTGGCCCTTGGTCGCAGTGTATTTGCAGGGCAGTTGGGGCCGACATTGGCTGGCCAGAGTCAGTTGAAAAGATGTAGATGGGAGAGGCAGAGAGGACTGGAAATGCAACGGAGCCAACTCACCAAAGCTTTGCAGTGACAAGTCCACAAGCTTCTGAACGGAGATACAGGAAGGGCTGTGTGTACTCCCTGGTTAAAGAAACGAACTTACTTCGTCAAACCTTTATTAGGCATTACAAATATAGGCCATCATAAAACATACATACCGTATTTTTCACTCCATAAGACGCACTTTTTTCCTCCTGAAATGTAAGGGGACATGTCTGTGCATCTTATGGAGCGAATGCAGCAGCTAGACTGGTGACTGGGAGAGATCTACATTGGCTCCCAGTACATTTCCGAGCACAATTCAAAGTGTTGGTGCTGACCTTTAAAGCCCTAAACAGCCTCGGTCCAGTATACCTGAAGGAGCGTCTCCACCCCCATCGTTCAGCCCGGACACGGAGATCCAGCGCTGAGGGCTTTCTGGCGGTTCTCCCTCACTGCGAGAAGCAAAGCTACAGGGAACCAGGCAGAGGGCCTTCTCGGTAGTGGCGCCCACCCTGTGGAACGCCCTCCCAGCAGAGGTCAAAGAGATAAACAACTATCTGACATTCAGAAAATACCTCAAGGCAGCCCTGTTTAGGGAAGTTTTTAACCTGTGATATTTTAATATCTGTTGGAGGCCACCCAGAGTGGCTGGGGGACCCAGCCAGATGGACGGGGTACAAATTATTATTATTATTATTATTATTATTATTATTATTATTATTATGCATGGTCCCTGGAGCCGAATTGCCTAGGGGCCAAAAGCAGATTGTACTATTTATTTTACAAAGAGAGAAGAGGGTGTTGAAAGGAAGCCGCTGAACAGCTGTTTAGCAAGCGAGGGGAGAGAGATAAGGTTCCCTTTCCAGCCCCGCCCCCTTGCCCAGGCCTCCATTGTTGAATGCAGAGGGAGGCTGTTTGTTTCCCCAGTGACATGTGACTGGCTCATTAGATTATCTGTCTGGAAACTGTAGAAATGGCTCCCTTTCCTAAAGAAGCTGTAGGACTAGAAGCTGCAGAACTGTGAGTTGAACCCCATAAAAACGGGGCTTTTCCTCTTTGAAAAAGAAGCTGCACCACTTTCAGCTGATCCTCAAAAAAACAGGGCTTTTCCCTTTGCAAAAACAACTGCACCACTTTGAACTGATCCTCAAAAAACAGAGCTTTTCCCTTTGCAAAAAAAGGTGAACCACTTTGAGCTGATCCTAAAAAACCAGGGCTTTCCTCCTCTGAAAACTAGGTGCGTCTTATGTTCAGGTGCGTCTTATGGAGCAAAAAAAATGCGATATATAAAATTTTAAAATGTATATAAATAAACAGCCATGTAAAAATATGTAATGATGATTTTCATTGGAGTTTCTTCCTGCTAAATAGTGGGAAGAAATAAATGGAAGCCAAGAAAAGTGGAATTCTCTGACATATCCAAATTGTGTGGATTTGCTAATTTTCAAATATTTTGCACAATGTGGGCTGTTTTGTATAACTTAATTTCTTGGGTAAGGAGCTTACAGGGTGAAGGAAGTCCTGCTTTTAGCTCCTAGAAATTCTGCTCAGCTGCTTCTCCAGCTTCTAAAGGTTCAGCAAGCGTGGTCTACACACTGTCAACCAGCATTTACAGATGTAAGGGCTAAGAGGGTTTTTTAAAAACATCTATTTTGGGGGCCTCACAATTTAGAAAATAGGGGGGATTGAGCTTTTGGGGAGGATTATTTGGGAATGCCAAAAACAGCTCACCCGCCAGAACGCAGCACACAACCGCTCATGTCACTTCCAGTCTTGGCCTCGCACTTCATTCCGATGGGTGAGTGATTTTCAGCATCTCCCCGCCCCCCAGCAATCAAGCGAGTGGCCAGTTGCCGCTTAAAAATTCAGGCTCGCGCTATGTTCCGGTGGGTGAGCAATTTTCGGCACTGGCTGCTTGATTGTTGGGGGGGGGGAATCCCGAAAATCGCTCACCCGCTGGAATGCAGCACACAACCACTCGCATCGCAGAAACCACCTATCAGCTCCTCGGTCGCCGCCAGCGGCCGCCAGTCACATTCCCGCTTGCTGCTATCGCAGCTGTCTATTGGCTGCCACAGAGGCAAGCAGGAGGGCTAATGGCGGCGATCAGGCAGCTGCGTTCCGGCGGGTGAGCGATTTTCGGCATCCCCACCACCACACACACAATCAAGCGGCCACTCGGGCTCGCGCCAAAAAAACATTCATGCGTCCCTCCTCAGCAGTACCCGTGTATAAGATGAGCCTAAATTTTGAACCTCATTTTTGGGTCAAAAAAGCTTGTCTTATACATGGAAAAATACGGTAGTTGCTTAGATGTGATTTTGACATGCACATGCCTTTTACATGCAAACCAGGCCCTCTCTTCACTTCTGAAGGCATTGCCTAACCTTCCTAGATCATCTGCAGGTGTGTATGTACAGGTGTGTGCATATGGGGGTGGGAGGGAGTTGTGTTTCAACCAGGTACTGTTTGGAGCATCTTCAGGGGTTAACAGAAAAGCACAGCCAGATGACTGCAAGCCATGTCCACGTTTGGCTGGCACTGCTGCTGGAGGAGGCTGAGCAACCCAATGGCCTGCAAAGGAGGGGGGAGGTAAATTCTGACGCACAGGAGCTCATCATGTTGGCCTCCCAGTGACACCCCCAAGGAAAGAGGGGGGGGGAAAGGTAGGCAGCTTTGTTGCTCCATTATGTTCATCTCCCAGAGAGTAGCAATCTTTGTAGTGTCAGTCATAGAATAGTGAAATGTACGGAAGTGAGAGCTGGACCATAAAGAAGGCTGATCGCCGAAGAATTGATGCTTTTGAATTATGGTGCTGGAGGAGACTCTTGGAGGAGATTCTTAAGGAAATCAGCCCGGAGTGCTCACTGGAAGGACAGTACTTTGGCCACCTCATGAGAAGAGAAGACTCCCTAGAAAAGACCCTGATGTTGGGAAAGATGGCGGGCACAAGGAGAAGGGGACGACAGAGGATGAGATGGTTGGACGGTGTTCTCGAAGCTACTAACATGAGTTTGGCCAAACTGCGAGAGACAGTGAAGGATAGGCGTGCCTGGCATGCTCTGGTCCATGGGGTCACGAAGAGTCGGACACGACTAAACAACAACAACATTGCTTGGAAGACCTGGGTTCACATCCCTGATCAGCCATGAAGGTCCTCTGGGCCAGACACTGTTTGAACCTAACTAAGGTCGCAGCTGCACCTTGCTTTTAAAGCAGCATCATACTACTATAACCGTCATGGCTTTCCCCAAAGAATCCTGGGAACTGTAGTTTAATCCCCTGAGTCCTTATGTCTAGTGCTTTCCAGCCTTATAGGGTTTTTTGCAGGGGGGGTGGATTAGTGAGTGAGAGAGAATCCTAGGGATTCAGACTTCTATACAAAAGAAAAAGCAAGAGCCTTTGCCCAACTTCACAGTGAAAGGCAAGTCCTGGTCCCTCTCTATTCTAACTTGGTCAGACCACACCTGGAGTCCTGGGTCCAGATCTAGACCCCACAATTTAAGATTTGTGCAGAGAAGGGCGACCAAGATTATCAGGCATCTGCAATCCAAGCCTTATGAGGAATAGTTGAAGAAGCTGGTATGTTTAGTCTGGAAAATAGAAGGCTGAGAGGAGATAGGAGAACCATCTTCAAATCTTTTCAGGGAAATCTGTCCCAGGGAAGAGGCAGCAAGCTTGTTTGCTTCTGCTCTGGAGGGTAGGACTCGAACCCATGGCTTCAAGTTACCAGAAAGGAGATTCCAGCTAACTTTCTGACAGTAAGAGATTTTGACAGAGGAATGGTCTCCCTTGGGAGGTTGTGGGCTCTCCTTTCTTGGAGGTTTTTAAGCAGAGGTTAACAGGTGTGGGAGGGTGTTGGTTTTTTTCATAAAGTATGGATGCAATGCGTGCAACAATATAATTTTCCCCTTATTTATTCAGAAGGGGGTAGGGAAATCCACTGTTGAATGTGGCTTTTATTATTATTATTATTATTATTATTATTATTATTATTATTATACCCTGCCCATTGACTGGGTTTCCCAAGCCACTATGGGCAGCTTACAGCATATATAAAAGCATAATAAACATTGCACGGCAAAAGGCTTCCCTCCACAGGACTGCCTTCAGATGTCTTCTAAAAGTGTATCTCCTTGACATCTGATGGGATGGTGTTCCACAGGGAGGGTGCAGGTTCCATGCATCACACAATTTCTAGATGGCCATTTGCCATGGTTGCTTTAGTTGAGATTCATGCATTGCAGGGGTTGGACTACATGACCCTTTGGGTCCCTTCCAACTCTACCATTCCGTGATTCTATGATCCTATGAATCCCGGAGTTTCTGAAGAACACCAAATTTATGCATCCTTCAGTTAACTGAGATACAGTGTGCATGACTTTCCCCCTGCTTTGCCCCCTTGACCTTTATCCTGCTCTGGCAAAGCTTTTCTCCATCGTTTTGCCGCATTTAACTTCAGCTGCTTCATTGCTGAGCAGCTCTGCGGCTGCTGAATGCACAGGCATATCGACAGCAAAGAGAGAGAGAAAAGGCAGCTCTGGGGCATTCTAGTATACTGTATATTACTCATTTATAAAAAATATTTATATGCTGCTATTCATAAAAAAATATTAGAGCAGTGTACAACAATTACATGTAAAATCACACAATAAAAACTATATAAAATGTTAGAATCAGACCAACAACAGGTTTCCCCAGCCACTCTGAGCGGCTTACAGCATACACTTACGACGATAATGCGTTCCGATGCGATCTTCGGTAGTCGAAAACACTCGAGTCCCCATAGGGATGCATTGAGTGGAAAAAATTCGTAAGTCAAAGAAACCCACATCAAATCTTCGTAAGTTGAAGAAGCCCTATCAAAAGCGGCCGCAACTTCCTTTTGGAAGTCGAAAAATTAGGTTGCGGCGGCCATTTTTTTTCTTCCGGAAGTCATTCGGAAGTCGAAAAACACGTAAGTCAGGTCACTCGTAAGTCGAGGTCCTACTGTATATAAAAATACAACAAAGCATCAAACGTTAAAAAACAATTACAGGTAGATAGCCGTGTTGGTCTGTCATAGTCAAAACAAAATAAAAAAATTCCTTCCAGTAGCACCTTAGAGACCAACTACCCTATATACTCGAGTATAAGCCTCGTTTTTCAGCACATTTTTTGTGCTGAAAAAGCCGCCCTCGGCTTATACTCGAGTGAGGCAGGCAGTGGCTCCTATGAAGCTTTCCCAGGTTTTTTGTGGTGAAATTGGGTGCCTTGGCTTATATTTGGGCCGACTTATACTCGAGTATATACGGTAAGTTTGTTCTTGGTATGAGCTTTCGTGTGCATGCACACTTCTTCAGATGCCTGAAGAAGTACTTGGTATGGTCTTAGTTGGTCTCTAAGGTGCTACTGGAAGGATTTTTTTAATTTTGTTAAAAAACAAAATATCCTATACAGGCAACAAACCAACCAATATATCAACAGAAACCAATAATAACAACAGTAATAAGCAGTTTATTATACTCAAAATAACTGCCAACCCCAACTAAACATTTAACCAACCCCAACCTGTCAAAAACAAAACAGAAGAACCAAAATTAGAACCATTTAAAACCTGCCAACCTAGCAGTTCGAAAGCACGTCAAAGTGCAAGTAGATCAATAGGTACTGCTCCGGCAGGAAGGTAAACGGCGTTTCCGTGCGCTGCTCTGGTTCGCCAGAAGCGGCTTAGTTATGCTGGCCACATGACCCGGAAAAACTGTCTGTGGACAAACACTGGCTCCCTCAGCCTTTAGAGCGAGATGAGCACCGCAACCCCAGAGTCATCCGCGACTGGACTTAACGGTCAGGGGTCCCTTTACCTTTTACCTAAAACATTGTAAAACATTTTAGCCAGTTGCTCCAACCCAAGAGTTGTTCCAGCAATGTCCCAATGGCCTCCCAGGAGCCTCTTTGAGCTGCTCAAGGTGAGTCTGGAAAGATGTGTTCCTAATTGGGCTACATATAAAGACCTCTTGGAAGAAGATAACAAACTGAAAGTGAAAAAATACGAGGAAATAAAACATCACCTGATGGGCTGGCTACAATATTATCAATTAGTAGAGGTATTTGGGATAGATAACAAAAAAGGTTTTGCAGTGGAAGAATCAAAAATAGATAAAGATCTAATACAAAACAAGAAAAGAATAATTTCCAGTATGTATAGACTCCTTTTAGAATGGGAGGTGAAAGATGAGGAGTTAAAAGATTAAGTGGGCAAAAGATATTGGTAGAAAAATCCAATTATCAGCATGGGAAAGATTTTGGAACAAAACATGGAAATACATGGCCTGTTATACACTAAAGGAAAATCTTTTGAAGATGTTCTACAGGTGGTATATAACTCCCAGCAAAGTATCCAAAAAGTATAAAACGAGATCTAACACTTGCTGGAGGTGTGGTGGGGTTGGAAAAAAAAAAGAATTTTTGGGCTATTATATAAGAGGAGCTGAAGAATATGTTTTGTTTTAATAATTTTTATTAATTTTCCATTAAGAATATCCAATTTTTATAACAAATCAAATCATAATCCAATTCAAAATAAAAATAAAAATAAACCAAATTGGTGGGCTTCGCGGAGTGGTGAATGCTTCTCTCTGTGAGGGAGCCTTCCCAGACCCGCTGAAAGAGGTGGTTATGCCCGTGCCATTCATGGGTGTCTTTTACATTGTTATTGCGATGCTGACGGTTCCGCCCCGCCCACCGCTGATGGCTCGTTAGCGGTCGTTATCGCCCATCCTGGGGTTGTTTACCCCGCGGGGCATGCCTGGGCAAGGTCGGGCCTTGCTGCGCTCGGTTTAACCCCTGCGCGCCTGGCTCTGCTGTCGCCCCCTTTCCTGGCCCGCTGCATGGTTCCCCGCTGCATGGTTCCCCTTCCTGGCGCCCGCATGGCGCGACCCCACTGTCTAGTCGGGTCGCGACAACCTACTGAATTCTTATTCTTAATGGGTAATAATAATAATCCAGTGATCGCCTTATTATTATTATTCAAGGCAATGTACAAACATCAACTGAAATCAAACCACACAAACTATACCATCAAACCAATAATGGCAATAATTAAACTATCACTAGTGATAGAACAGTGACATCACACTCAAAAGCTACTTAAAACTGAGTAGCACTCACTTCTAAGTAAATGCACAAAGGAGTCGGCTGCAAGGTGGCAAGCCCCTCCCCTCTTTCCACACTATTTGCTGGGACAAACAGTAGCAAACTGGTAGTTGTGTGTGTTTAAACATACCTGGATCACCACTATGGGGACTGAATTAAGGAGGCTTTCAGTTGGATCTAGTAAAGAGACTGTTGTGTTCTGTTACCTCCGAGGATGTGGACAGGCTGCTTGGACGAGTGAAACCAACCACCTGTCTTCTTGATCCTTGCCCATCCTGGCTAATAAAAGCTAGCCGGGAAGGGCTGGGCGATGGGCTCCGCGGGGTGGTGAATGCCTCTCTCTGCGAGGAAGCCTTCCCTGACCCGCTAAAAGAGGCGGTTATTAAACCGCTTCTTAAAAAACCATCTTTGGATGCAGCCAATATGGCCAACTATCGCCCAGTCTCAAATCTTCCATTCTTGGGCAAGGTGATTGAGCGAGTGGTTGCTGAACAACTCCAGGCACGCCTGGAAGAAGCAGACCATTTGGATCCCTTCCAATCGGGATTCAGACCTCATCATGGGACTGAAACTGCCTTGGTTGCACTGGTCGATGATCTCCGGCGGGCTAGGGACAAAGGTGAGAGCTGTTTCCTGGTTCTGCTGGATCTCTCAGCGGCCTTTGACACCATCGACCATAACATCCTCCTGGACTGTCTCTAGAGGGTTTGGGAGCTGGGGGCACTGTTATACAGTGGTTCCGCTCCTTCCTCTTGGGCCGTGTTCAGAAAGTGGTGGTGGGGGATGAGTGTTCAGACCCCTGGGCTCTCACTTGTGGGGTACCTCAGGGTTCTGTCCTCTCCCCCATGCTTTTTAACATCTATATGCAGCCGCTGGGAGAGATCATCAGGGGGTTTGGGCTGGGTGTTCATCAGTATGCGGATGATACCCAGCTCTACCTCTCTTTCAAATCAGAACCAGTGAAGGCGGTGAAGGTCCTGTGTGAGTGTTTGGAGGCGGTTGGAGGATGGATGGCGGCTAACAGATTGAGGTTGAATCCTGACAAGACAGAAGTGCTGTTTTTGGGGGACAGGAGGCGGGCAGGTGTGGAGGACTCCCTGGTCCTGAATGGGGTAACTGTGCCCCTGAAGGACCAGGTGCGCAGCCTGGGAGTCATTTTGGACTCACAGCTGTCCATGGAGGCACAGATTAATTCTGTATCCAGGGCAGCTGTATACCAGCTCCATCTGGTACGCAGGCTGAGACCCTACCTGCCCGCGGACTGTCTCGCCAGAGTGGTGCATGCTCTAGTTATCTCTCGCTTGGACTACTGCAATGCGCTCTACGTGGGGCTACCTTTGAAGGTGACCCGGAAACTACAACTAATCCAGAATGCGGCAGCTAGACTGGTGACTGGGAGTGGCCGCCGAGACCACATAACACCGGTCTTGAAAGACCTACACTGGCTCCCAGTACGTTTCCGAGCACAATTCAAAGTGTTGGTGCTGACCTTTAAAGCCCTAAATGGCTTCGGTCCTGTATACCTGAAGGAGCGTCTCCACCCCCATCGGTCAGCCCGGACACTGAGGTCCAGTGCCAAGAGCCTTCTGGCGGTTCCCTCGCTGTGTGAAGCCAAGTTACAGGGAACCAGGCAGAGGGCCTTCTCGGTAGTGGCACCCGCCCTGAGGAACGCCCTCCCTTCAGATGTCAAAGAAAACAACAAGTACCAGACCTTTAGAAGACATCTGAAGGCAGCCCTGTTTAGGGAGGCTTTTAATGTTTTATAGATTATTGTATTTTAATGCTCTGTTGAAAGCCGCCCAGAGTGGCTGGGGAAACCCAGCCAGATGGGCGGGGTATAAATAATAAATTATTATTATTATTATTATTATTATTATTATTATTATTAAACATTCCTCCCTGGGACAGAATATTGATGTGTGCTTGGATCAGTCTTGTTCTGATGTAATTCCAGATGTTCTAATGCAGCTGGCTGTGACTATTTTCTACAGAATTTACTATGTGCAGATGCATTTGCAGCATCCCTGGCTGCAAGGAGTGGGGTGGGGGGTGCTGGGGGGGGTTATCTTGGGACACACAGTTGCAGCTGCACTTCCTGCCACTCCACTAAATAATTTGAAGAAACAAACCTGGATCTTGTGAGTGTCCAGCTGGCAAACATGGACAGGCCAGATGCTGGAGGACACCCAAAATGGCTGATAGGAGGACGCCGTGTCAGCATATTTTTTTTTAATACCTTTATTCATATTTAACAATTTCACAACAAAATTAAAACATTTCATTTTCAACTACCGGTATTTAGAAACATGTAGTCAAAGCCTAAATATAGAAACAAAATAATCATAATAGTAATAATAAAGGGGTGGAAGAGAGAAAAAGTGAAAAGAATAAGAAAAGAGAAAAAAATTAACAAGTATATATACACACACACACACACACACACACACACACACACACACACACACACATACATATACACATACCTATGCAGCATATATATATATATATATATATATATATATATATATATATATATATATATATCTCCTCTATAATAATTCCCTATGTCCCTGCGTGCGCATCCGTGTGTCAGTGGAAATCGCAACTGCGCGTGCGCTCCACTGACACACGGATTGGAGCGCAGAGAGGAGGAGGAGGCTGATTGGTTGGAGCGCAGCAGAGCCTCCGAAGCTAAGCTCTCCGCTTCAATCACCTCAGTCTATTGAAACAGGAGTGCGAGCGAAGCGCTTGCGCTTCGCGAGCCTCCGAAGCTCTCGGTAGCCGCACGTTAAGCCCGGCAGAGTGCGAGGGAGGAAAAGAAACAGCGGGGAGAGAGAGCAGCACAGAGGTGAGTGGAGTCGGGAGTTCAGTGGCCGCAATAGCTTCTCCCTCCCCCGCCCCCCCACAAGAGACACACACACACACACACACCCCCTCCCCCGCCCGCTTACTCACGAGGAGGCTCTTCCTCTCTTGCTTCCCTTGCGCGTGCGCACACACACACACACGGAGCCTCCGCCGCGGCAAGCGAAGCCCAAAGCCGAGGGGACCACGCGCGCGCGCGCACACACACACACCCTCCCTCTCGCAGGCCTTCTCGGGGACCGGTGGGCGGAGGAGGTTTGGGGAAGGGAAAACGCCCCTTCGTTGCCCTGAAGTGGGTGAGCCCCCTGGGCGACCCCTGGCTGTGGGGAGGGCTGTGGGGAGGGCCCAGCAGCAGCATTGGGGAGGCCCGCAGCAGGGCCCCCTAGAAGTCCCCCTCACACGGGCCAAGGAAGCTTGGCCTCCTCCTATATTTATTTATGCAAAAATTAAAAGGAAAATCAAGGGGGGGAAGAATAGGGGAAAGGGGGGAGAAAAAACAAAAAGGGAAGAAGAAAGGGGGAAGGGAAAATAGAAGGAAAATCAAGGGGAGGAAAAGAAAGAAAGGGGGAAGGGGGAGGAGAAGGGGAAAGGGGAAAACAAGGGGGGGAATAAAGTGGGGAAAGAGGGAAAATCAAGGGGAGGAAAAGGGGAAAAAGAAAGGGGAAAGGGGGGAGAGAAAAAGGGGAAAATAAATGGGAAATCCAGGGGGAGAAGAAAAGGAGAAAACAAGGGGAAAGCAGGGGAAGAAAACAGGGGAAAGAAGAAAGGGAAAAACAAGGGGGATAAAGGGAATAAAAGGGGGGGAGATAAAAGGGAGAAGGGAAAAACAAGGGGGGAAATAAAAAAGGGGGGAAGAAGAGAGAGGCGGCCACCGGGCTCCAGGGGAAGGAGGGCGGCGGGGTTAAAAAACAAAAGGAGGGTGGCCGCCGCTCCCCACATATACTTTCTAGGGCCCGTTTTTGTAACGGGCTTAATTTACTAGTATATACACACACACACACATATACAGGTATACACATTACAATGCAACGGGTATAGTAACTATGCATTATCCACAATAATTGTCTTTTTTTCATAGTGTTGGTGGGAGCCTTGCAGGTCATCTCATCAATCCAGAGCTAGAGAGAGACACCTGCCACCCCTCTAGGTTGATTGTCCAGTTGCACCCCATTAGATCCAGTCCTGCCCTCTGGGACAGCAAAGAACAAGTCTGTAGTGTGGGAGGGACCACAGGGCGGCTGCCCCAGGTGCAAAATTTCAATGCTTGGTGCTGTCTCAATACAGCTGTGCGCTTCTGTCACAGGGATCCATTGAAAATGTTGTCTCCATGTGAACCAGGAAGTGACCTCTCCTGACAATGGAACAACTCTTATCTCTGCAGCTGCAATCTCCTGGATGATGCCCTTAGTTGAATGCGCATACGCACTCCATCCGTTTCCATTTACATGGCCCTGGGCACTGGCAACCCACGCTATGCCACTGGTTCTGTGTGGCCATCCTGCAGAGTTGAAGAGCACCATCGCATCCCCAACGCCAGTCCTTTGAACCTTTTCTCATGGGACTTTCTTACCTTATCCTTGACTATCTTTGCTGCTCTCAGCTTCCTTGTATGCTGTACTTCTTAATATGTAGCACCCAGAAGTGCCTTACTGATTTCATCTGCGTTTTAATAAATTTTAAGTGTATTCATTCCTTTGTGGGATTTTTTTTTGGAGGGGGGGTCTTTAAGCTGTTTTTATTTACATTTTAATTTTATGCACTGTTTTAGAGAGTTGCTTAAGTGGTTTATAAATATACCGCCCCGCCCCCACTATGTAATCCGGATTTACCCTTGCAGAGGAAGATCCAGTATTCCAAAAATCCGTTGCCCCCAACCGTCTCTGCCCGCATAAGCAAAGCAGCCCCTTTCTGCGAAGCTTTTGCGCCTTCGCGGCCCGCTCGCTCGCTGGTGGGAGCGCGCAGCCCGGGCGGGTCCTCCGGAAAGGAGCGAGCCCTGGCGTTGGTGTCGGAGGGCCGCCTTCGGGGGCGGAGGGGCGGGCGGTTGCTTCCTGCCGGGAAGGCGGCGCTTGGTGCTCCGCGCGGGCGAGGCGAGCGAGGCGATGGCGGCGCCGCGCCGGGGTCCGTGGCTGGCGTTGGCGGCGCTGCTGGCGTGGAGCGGCGGGCGGGCGGGCGGCTACTTCCCGGAGGAGCGCTGGGTGCCCGAGTCTCCGGCGCGGCCGCCGCGCGTCCTGCTGGCGCTGCTGGCGCGCAACGCGGCGCACTCGCTGCCCGCCGCGCTCGGCTGCCTGGAGAGGCTGCGCCACCCGAAGGACCGCCTGGCGCTTTGGTGAGTGA
Source organism: Darevskia nairensis (assembly GCA_034642065.1). Lineage (NCBI taxonomy): Eukaryota > Metazoa > Chordata > Lepidosauria > Squamata > Lacertidae > Darevskia > Darevskia nairensis. Next base: position 234,072 of record JAWWNI010001292.1, on the reverse strand, counting down.
GGGAGTGGCCGGCCGGCCGGCCGGGGATCGAGGGCGGCCTTGACGGCCCCCCGCTTCCTCTCGCCCAAGCGGCCGCCAAGCCGCTTCCCAGCGCGCAGCTGCTGCGCAGCCCCGCCGCCGCCGAAAGCCCAGCGCGCTCGCCGCACAACTTGCACGCGCATGTTTCGCCCGGAATCCTAGAAGTGTAGAGGGGGGGACACCGAGGGTCATCTAGTCCAACCCCCTGCCATGCAGGAAACTCAGCTAAAGCAACCAGGGCAAATGGCCATCCGGAACTTGTGGCGCGGCGTATCCACGCGCCACTCCCCACTTTCAACAGAGTGAGACTCCCCCCCCCCTTTTTTTTAGTTCCCAGTAAATATGGGTAGAGCTGCGTAACTGCGACGATTGAAAGAAAACAGCCACCTCCAGCCACCACCCAGTATGTCTCTGTGCATACATGCCTTTGGCGGGCTAAGTCTTGATGTCCTGCAACGACGCTGCTGGATCTCTCCAGTGACCCATGTAGTCCGGCATCCAGGGGAAGCAGAACTGGGGTGCAAGAGCAGCTCCCCGCTTGTGACTCTCAGAAAGTGGCTTGAGGCTGCAGAACTTCTCCTTGGCGGCTACCCCATGACCACCCCTGTAAAGATTAGAAAGCAGCCTTGGAAATGAGCACATGAAAATTACTAGTCTTCAAAAAACAGAGCAAAAACAGTTTGCGCACAGAGTAGCCAGCTGGAGGAAGGGGAGAGGAAATGTCAGTACAGGACAGTTTACAAAAGTTTGCCTGCCTGTTTGCCAAGATTACAGTACTGTACATGAGTGGCTTGGGTTGAAGTTTTGCAGCCAATTCCACCCTCAGGCCAAAGTATACTCAAAAGTGAATTTTCATTTTATTTTCAATATTTATCAAAATATTTCTTTGGATTTAATAAGCAGCTTTTAAAAAATGTAAATTATATCAGCTGCAATGGCTGATAATTGATCCCTCCCTTGATGGTGGTCCTAAATAAAATCCCTCTTCTGAAGCTGACAATCACTTTGGCACCAAAATGACCCCCACCCAAACAGATATATTACAGTAAGGAAGGGCAGGATTAATTTTCCCCTTCCTTGCCTGCTTTGATACTTTTTAAAACACACCCAGCAAGATAGATACATTTAATATTATATATTAATTTTGTGTGGTTTTTGAGGCTGTGCCTAGTTCTTGGTTGATGTTCAGTGGACCCAAAATCATTGTTCACTGTGAAATTGGTTTGCAAGCTTTTGAAGTTGACTCCCATTTTGCGTTGCTCTCCGTAATGGGCAGGCAGCCTAAGTGAGAATCTGTTTCAAAAAGATGTAATAGTACCTCAGAACATGTGCAGAGTGCCCCCCCCCGGGCCAAAAAAGGCAGCAAATTTCATTACTAGAACATCTTGCAGCTATGGAAAGTGTCTGTTTCCCCCTCTCCTGTTCTGGCAGTTGGCCAGGAGGATGGAGTGGCTTGACAGCCCCAAGAGGGGTGGCGGCTCATCCTAATGAAGAATGGAGGCAGAGTAATAGGTGGCAATTTGTCAGGATTAGGCAGATGCAAGGATCATGATGCACATAAGAATAAGAAATGTACTCATTGTAAGTAGCAAGTTTTGGGAGGAGGTTAGTTACAGTCAACAAATTAATCTGCAGGAAAAGTTGTGATCCTAAACATACATGGCCTGAAGAACTGTGACATCGGCTCACACAGATCTCCACACTGACTGGGGCTGACAGGAGTTTCTAAAATATCAGATCCTGTGGGCTTAGGATGTCTCTTCCTGGCTTGGAATGAGGAGTGCTGTTTAATTTTTAAAAAATATAGTGGGCAAATCATAGCTGGGGCACATGCTGGTGGTGGGTAGGAGCTGGAGCTGGGCAGGACATCCTTCCTTCTCTTGCTCCCCCCCCCCCCCCGCATGGAGCCAAGTGCAGTTATTGGGCCCATTGCTGCTTTAGGCCTTCAGGACAGGGCTGTCCAAAGAGGCAGCAGATTTGCTGACCCACAGATAAAATCCACGTGGGGGAAGGGAGAGGACCAGGCTCCATGGCGTGAGAGTGGCACAGTGGGAGGCAGAGTCTTCTGGAGAAGGCGTGGGAACTCTAGAGCCATTTCTGGAAACTTGCCCTTGTGGGCCTTTTCTTCTCTGAAGAGAATTGCTTTCCTAAGCCAGCGCTTGCATGATGGAGGGAGGGCTCTCGATGCTGTGACTCGAGCATCTGCTTTTGACGCTGCAGCATCAGTTCTCCGAGATCCTCCTCCCCTGAGTGAAGCAGACCCCAACTTTGTTGTGTTTTGACATTTGTCAAAAGCGTTTCCCCCAAACCTTCCCAATTTAGTCAGCTCTGTTCCTGCAGCTTGAGTTTTTCTTTCACTGTTTTATGTTCTGTTTCTGTACTTCACTTTCTATGCTTGTTTTTTCTTTAGCTGAACTGTAATTTTGTACATTTTTTATCATCGTGGGGGTTTTCTTGGAGACTGTAAGCTGTGCTCTGGAAGAAATTACTCTCGTGTGGGGTATACATTTTCAAATGAAGTTTGTGCCCAGTTAGAAACCTGTGCAGATGCTACAATACTGGTGTCCTACATTTTGGGTAACCTTGGCAAGTGGCTGTTTGCAAGCATGGAAGTGTGAGGTGGGGAGGAATGAAGCTTCCAAATTCATTGCCTTGCGTGTCTTGTAGGGTGGCAACTGATCACAACGTGGACAACACGACAGCTGTGCTTCGGGAATGGCTGATGAATGTACAGAACATGTATCACTCGGTGGAGTGGCGGCCCATGGAGCAACCCAGGTGAGCAAGACAGCATTATGGGGAAGGGAGGAGAGAAAGGGGGCTTCAGAGAAGAGAAGGTTGAGGGGTGATATGATAGCCATGTTCAAATATATAAAAGGATGTCATATAGAGGAGGGAGAAAGGTTGTTTTCTGCTGCTCCAGAGAAGCGGACACGGAGCAATGGATTCAAACTACAAGAAAGAAGATTCCACCTAAACATTAGGAAGAATTTTCTGACAGTAAGAGCTGTTCGACAGTGGAATTTGCTGCCAAGGAGCCTCCTTCTTTGGAGGTCTTTAAGCAGAGGCTTGACAGCCACCTGTCAGGAATGCTTTGATGGTGTTTCCTGCTTGGCAGGGGGTTGGACTGGATGGCCCTTGTGGTCTCTTCCAACTCTATGATTCTATGAGTATTTGTGGGGAGAGGTGAAGAGAAATGAGAAGAAAACAAGCTTGATTTGAAGAGGGATCCAATTCCCAAGGAGAAAATGAGAACACAGAGACTTCTCTGTGGCTGAGTTCCACAAACTTGTTTTTTTGCCTTATGTTTTCCAGACATAGTCTTGTTGATGGGCAGCTTGTAGAAAAGGGTGGGTGGATTGCATAAGTGAGTCCACTTGGGTAGCCCCACCCCGTTCCCATGGAAGGCTCTGTGCAGCAAGGCAGGGCATGCACCTCAACACGGCACATTGTGGATGAATGGTCCAAACGAGGCTTCTGGCGAATGATACCCTGTGGCCAGGCTGTGTTTACTCTGCATTTAAAAATAAAATGAATTCAAATTCTGTGCAAGGAAAAGGCAGCTTCTGCTTCCAGTATAAATTATGCAAATTGAACAGAGTTGTGTAGTTTCCTCTTGTTTTACACAATTCTGCAATTTGAACTAAATTTATTTTACTAGTTGGGAGGAAAGGCAAGATTCTTTGTAGTGCCAAGGCACTGGAAACCTTTACAGTGTAATCCAGTCTATGTCTACTCAGAAGTAAGTCCTACCAGATTCCATGGCACTTGCTCCCAGGTAAGTGTGTAAAGGACCTTAGCAGCCTCTCCTACTTCTGAGATTTCAGCACTTACTCTCCCTGTTTTTCAAACTTATCTGTGTCATAAGGATAATGACCCCCCCATCTGTTCTGGGGAGGGGGCTCTCCCAACCCTCCAGAGCAGATTTGGAGAGGGCATGGGGATGCATGGGAAAGGGAGAGGGAGAAATTCTGTAGAAAACCTTGCGCTGGCTGAAGCACTTTGTTGGGTAGCCCCCATCCCTTGGCATTTAGCGCAGGTAACATCTAGATTCTTCTGTTGGGGCAGGTAGGGTGGGGAATAAGGTGATTTATTTCTGTGACATAATCCTGAGTCTTGCTGTCCCTGGCAGGTCCTATCTGGACGAGGAAGGTCCCAAGCACTGGTCCAATTCCCGTTATGAACATGTCATGAAGCTTCGCCAGGCAGCGCTGCAGTCTGCCCGGGACATGTGGGCTGACCACATCCTGGTAAGGAGAGGCTTGGGGTGGGGGCTTCATTTCTAAGATCTGATGACTGACTTCCAGGGACCTTGATTTAGGGCATCACTGTATGCTGTGTGGCAGCCCAACAGTCTGCACATCCAGGAGGGGTTTCAGCGCATGCTAGTGCCCTGCTCAGCCGCACAGCTGAGAGAGCTAATTTGGAGACCAGTGGGGGCTGTGCAGTTTTAATTCCCATGGCTGGTAAACAAGCCATTTTTCTAGGGATACTTCAGTAAACAACTGTGTCATTTAATGGTTACAGTGTTTGGGCTGGGAATGCCTCCTTTCAAACCAGCCCCAATTTTTGCTTCTGTCAGATTGTGCAGCTGTTCCTTTCCCTGTGGTTCATTCCCTGCGTTAATTGTAGGTGGGAATGATGTTTTTGGATTTCAGGTAATAAAACACCTTTGCCGTGACAATCCCTCTTCACCCCACCCCAGGCAAAGCAGAAATCTGAGGATGATAATTCTGATTTAGCTTTATAGGGTTGTTGTAGGGATTACTGAGAATGATGTGAAGCTCTTCCTATATAATAATCTTGCTGTGTCCCTGCGTCCACTTTCTGTGTGTCACGGAAGTGCGCTACTGCGCATGTCGGACAGGGACGCAGGGATTGGACAGCTCTACTGTCCCCCCCCCCCAACAGGGACACAGGCCGGAAGTCGGCGGCGGCGCACACGCGGTGTCACTTGGGACAGCGCCACCGTCTTGCACGGAGCCTCCTCCACCTCCCAAATCCTCCAGCTTCTCCGGCAAGCCGCAGTCCTCCTCCAATATATTCAGGGGCACGACCCTCCCTCTCACCCCCCCCCCGGTTTCCCTCTCCTCACCGGCCTGCGTGGTGTCGCTGAGGTCGTGGCTGGCGGCGCTGCCCCGCGGGTAGTCCCTCAGCTTCCTGCCGCTCAGGCTGAGGACGCCACTGGCCGCCGCCTCCTCCAGCGCCCGCTCCAACGAGCGCGTCCACTACGACGGGCCCGCCGAAGAGGCAGTAGCGCCGCCGCCGCCAGGCCAGCCCCCCCAACCCAGGCCCCCTCCTCCTCCTCCTCCTGGCATGATTGCCCCGGAGACCCCGCTTCCTCCGCCCGCGCCGCTGCCGCCGCCCTCTGACGCCAACGCCACCAGCACCGCGGCCGCCATTTCCCCCACCCCCGCGCTCTCCTCCCTCAGGAGCCCCGCCAAGCTGCGCATCGGCGCGCCTGGCAAGGCGAGCAGCGCCAAATCCGCCCTCTCCAGCAAGAAGGTAGCCCGGGGCCAGGATCAGGCGGCCGCCAAGGCCGGCGGGAGGCAGCCCGGGGGCGAGCCGAGCAAAGGCAGCAAGGGCAACCGATGTGCCTCCTTGGCCCACCAGGCGAGCAAGCGCCACCGCCGCCAGCCCCCCAGAGCCAAATCCCGGCTGGAGGGATGGAGGAGGAGCGCCCGGGTGGATCCCGGCCCAAGCAGGCCGCCGCTCCCCCGCCCGGCCGCCGCCGCCGCTGCGATCCAGCCTCCCTTCCTGCTCGGCTCGGGTCACTTCCGCGGCCCCCAAGATGGAGGAGCAGGCAGGAGGAGCGGGATCCGCGCCTGTGGCTGAGGAGGCATCTCGGGGGGCAGCAGCCGCCGCTGCCGGGCGCCTCCGTGCCTCGGGTCCCGCGCCAGCAGCCGGGACCGAGCAGCCCACGGCTTCCCCGGGGGCCCGCCGCCGCCCCACAACCTCCTCGCCCCGGGCGCCTCCGCGCCTCGGGTCCCGGTCGCCGCCGCTAGAGCCCGTTATTAACGGGCTTAATTCAACTAGTTGTGAATAATTTGCCTAAGTGCTGAGGATTGTTTTTGTTAGATCCCCTACCTCCCGAGGAAATTTGGGAGAAGTGAGCAGACTTGTTTCCAAGCTTTCAATACATTCTGAACCAGGGCCTCCCCATTTGACCTGTGAAGTAGTTTTGGCCAAGCCATGTCCCCCTGCACAGAGAAGGGAAGGGTGTGTGTGCCACTAAGGGCCCTAGGGCAGAGGTTGCTAAGATGGGTGCAAAGGTGCCCTCACGGTATTTCCCCTGTTCCTACCAAGCCTCTACCCATTGCCTGCCCCTTGAGTCATGAAGTGATGAAGTTACCCGTCTCTCCTTGGAACTGAACATAGAACTGAAAGCGGAGGTTGGTGGAGCAACACTTGCCCCCATTTCCTCATTCAGCCCTGAGGGCCTCCTACACCTCTGGATAATTCTGCTGCGTCCGACTTTTATCCAGATCCCTTGGGAAAGTGAAGCTTGTGCGTTTGCACTTTCCTCTCTTCCTTTCTCTGGGGACGCACAGGGGGTGGGGGAACAGTTGCTGTGATGACTGGCCGAAAAGCTGGGTGCTCCCTCCATCCTATATAATAATATCCCTGTGTCCCTGCGTCCGTCCGTGTGTCAGTGGTTTTTTGCTCTGCGCATGTCACACAGGGGCACAGGGATTGGAGGGCAGAGACCAATAGGCGATGGCGGTTAGCGGCCGGGCGAAACTGCGCCGCCGCCATTGCCATGTCCGCCTCCTCCTCCTCCTCAGGCCGCCCTGCCGCTGCCGTTCGCTGCTTGGCCTTTCCCGGCTCTTCACGTGGGAAGGCGGCGCTGGCTGAGGGGGGGAGGCTTCGGCAGCGCTGTTGCTAACGGGGAGCCTCCCTCCTCTTCTCCTCCTGGCTGCTCCCTCCTCCTCCTCCCCGGCCCCTCCTCCGAGAAGGAGCTCGCCCTCCGGCTTCCCGGCGGCGCTCCCGGGCGGGAGGGAAGAGAGGGGAGCGCGGCCAGCGAGCGAGGGGAAGGAAAGAGAGCGTGCGTGTTTGCGCGCCGGGAAGGAGGCGGAGTAGAGGAGACCTTTTCGTTAACTACCCCCCCCCAGTCCGCCTCACAACTTGGGAGGGGGTCGGGAAGACAGGCTCCTAAAGGGGGGCATCGTGATGTCACCAGCTCCGGCTCCGCCTCTCCTTCCTTCCCTTCCCTGCTGCGGTTCCGTGCGCTGCGCCAAGCGGGCGAGGGGCATGGGAAGGAGTCGGGAGTGCGCCGCACGGGGGAGGGCGTTGCCCTTCAGCTGCGCACAAGGGAAAGCGGAACCTCCTCCTTGCGCTGCGACGGTATTCTCCGATTTCCCCGCGCACCCCGGCGGCATCCCCGGCATCGTCCCCTTTCCCGCCCAGCGTGAGAACAAAAGGCCTCATAGCAATGTGCTTTAAAGAGGAAATGCGGAGGGGCCGCCGCCGCTCCCTTGCTCCGTTTTCGCTTCCTCCGAAAGGAACAGGCAGGATGAGGGCGCGCGGCGGGGGAGCGCAGTGTGTGTGTGTGTGTGTGTGTGAGAGAGAGAGAGAGAGAGAGAGAGAGAGCGGCGAACTATGTGTGGAAATGTGGAAAGTAGGGGGGGAGATAGGGGGATGCAGCGTTTTTGCACGTGGGGATGCGAGGTGTGGGGGGGAGAGAAGAAGTCTGGCATATCACATATAATCTAGCGCCCGTTATTAACGGGCTAAATTCACTAGTTAGAGATATCAAGTCACAGCCCTTGGACTCTCCATAGGGAAAGGCAGCCTTTCTGCCCCCCTCCCAGCCCTGCAGTGGGGAAAGAGCTCTTCTCAAAACCAAACATGGTATTTGGTCAGAACCCTCAATTTCATGTAATAAGATTTTGGTTGAGGACAAAAGTAACAGAATAAGAGAGCTCACGGCAGGTCCTTCATTTCTGGGGGTGAGACTGGCTTTTTCTTGTCCATTGATCTTATCCAGCTCTTTTCTTCTGCCACTTTGCTGTTTCTAGGAGCTTGAATGACTAGGAGCTTGAATGTTCTAGCTTCTTGTGCTACAATGGTGGTTATCCCCAAAGTTGCCCTTGCAAGCAAAATATGGACAAGAATTTACCAGGAACAGGTACCAGAATATCAAAGTCTTGGTCCCTAGTAAATAGTGACCATGAGAAGGTACATATAATGCCCCTTGGAAAAGCAGCTGCCACCCGTGTTTGGGGTCCCCTTCCTTCTGAGAAGGTATAGGGGGCAATAAGAAAGGAAACTTGTCTTTACTTTGCCAAGCAGATGGCTGACTCCTCACCATCCTTATTTTTCCCTTTCACTCATTTTCATACCTGTCCTGCCTTTCTGAAAAGTTATTTTTCTGGCAATTGGATCTTGAGGCTGCATTTGCTGGACCAAAATCTCCCGGGCCCAGATTTGACCCAGCAGCTGCCAGTTTAAAAATGTTGGCCTATCATAAGCAGAGGTTAGAAGCTGAGGTCCTAAGACAGGGGCACAGTAGTTTGTTAGCTAAGGCTTCATGCTCACCAGCAACCTTAGACCTTGGGGATTCACAACATTTAAACTGGAACAGCTGCTGTAGAACTGACTTTTCTCTTCTTTTTCTTGCTGCATAATTCTACAGTTTGTGGATGCAGACAATCTCCTGACGAACCCTGACACTCTGGGCCTTTTGATAGCTGAGAACAAGACTGTGGTGGCTCCGATGCTGGACTCACGGGCAGCCTATTCAAACTTTTGGTGTGGGATGACCTCTCAGGTAGGTGGATCCCAGCCTCTGGTTTAACTCTGTTCTTGCCATGTGTGCTTGAGACCACAGCCAAAGATTATGATTGGGGCATGGGGGCAGTAGGCATGAAGGACATGGTATATCCATGGCTAAGCACATTGTCAGCTGACATGACCTCAATGATCTTCTGCCCTTCAACACAGAGAAATATCTACCATGCATATTCTCTGCAACTTCCTTGCCTCCTAGCCAATACAGTTCTCACTTTTTCATCATCAGAGTGAATCTCTCTTTGTGTGTGGATCAAGGATGGTGAGCATCTGCACTCATTCATTTAAAAAAATGTTTATTTAAGAAAAGAATATGTTCTGCAAATTAAGAACCAAGCACCTAGAGGCTTAAAAAGATAATGAGGTATTTAAACACAAGTTAAAATTAAATCCATGCTTGCACATTTCCTTGAAATATTCTCTGCTATAGATATGAAAGATAATGAGGTTATGCATTTTGTTGCAACAGCTGTGACATGAACCAAGAAAACTTTACCCTATTGGAAAAGTGTAAACATCAATTGATTTCAAAACATTGCATGTCTATGGTGTGTTTTTGGAAACAGTGGCTTTTTTTTACAGTGCATGGTAAAAGAGGACCAATATCTTCTGAATTAATTTTGCCATCTTTTTTCTTTAGATCTAATACAATGTGTTTTATCTAAAATAATGAGTTAGTTTAGCTATTGAGGCAAGTCTTTTAAAAACCGTGCAGCTAGAGCTTGTAAGTGCTGTCATCATGTATGAGACCGTTTTTTTATGCTCCTGCCTTAAAGGTAAAGGGGACCATTAGGTCCAGTCGCGGATGACTCTGGGGTTGCGCACTCATCTCATTTTACTGGCCGAGGGAGCCGGTGTTTGTCCGCAGACAGCTTCCGGGTCATGTGGCCAGCATGACTAAACTGCTTCTGGTCAACCAGAGCAGCGCATGGAAACGCCGTTTCTCCTGCCTTACTGTTCATATAATTCACACAAAGACTCATTTTGCAAATGATGCTGAAGTGTTGCCAGTTTTCCTAGGCAGGGCTCTATTCCTGCTTCTCTTTGCAGGAAATCTCATGTGGAATTTCCCTTCTGCTTCTCCTAGGGCTATTACAAGCGCACGCCTGCTTACATCCCCATCAGGAAGCGAGACCGTCAGGGCTGCTTTGCTGTTCCCATGGTGCACTCCACCTTTCTCATCAACCTGCAGAAAGAGGCCACTCGGAGCCTTGTCTTCTACCCACCCCATCCAGATTACACCTGGGCATTTGATGACATCATCGTCTTTGCCTTTGCCTGCAGGCAGGCAGGTGAGTCAAAGCCCTGTCTTCGCTCACAGAGAAGGATGCCGCCTCGGTCTGTGTGTGTTGGCCTTGCAGAGGCATCTATTTGTGAGGATCAACCATTTTTTAAAAAATATCATTTTTATTAGTTTCACATTTTTTACAATAATAGCATTCATATACATTTTCACTTCCTGCACCTTTTTGGCTATAATAGCCTTGACTTCCTTCAGACCTTTCTAATATCTATACCTTAATTTATATTTCTTATTTCTTCCATTGCTTTATTATATCTCTCTCTACCTTACTCACTTAAAATTCATATTAACAATAGCATTTCTACCTTGATCTACAAAGCCTCTTGTAGTCCTACTAACGTATTCAATTGAGTACATTCTTTTAAATATTCTGTAAATTTAGTCCAGTCTTTGACGAACTTCTGGTCCCGCTGTTCTCGGATTCTCCCTGTCATTTTGTCCAGTTCTGCATAGTCTAATAATTTCATTCTCCATTCTTCCAGTGTCGGTAGTTGTTCTTGTTTCCATTTCTGGGCCAATAGGATTCTTGCCGCAGTTACTGCGTATTGAAAAAGTTTAATGTCTTGTCTTGTAATGTCTGTACCTATAATTCCCAACAGGAATGCTTCTGGTTTTTTAACAAATGTATATTTCAACATTTTCTTTATCTCACCATATACATTTCTCACCAGAAACATTTCACCCTTTTACATTCCCACATGTGAAAAAGGTACCTTCTTTCTCTTTACATTTCCAACACTTATTATCCACCTTATATATTTTCCCTAGTTTAACTGGTGCAATGTACCATCTATATATCATTTTTAACGTATTTTCTTTCAATGCATTGCAAGCCGTAAACTTCATGCCTTCCTTCCACATTCTTTCCCAGTCATCTAACATAATGTTGTGACCAATGTCCTGTGCCCAGTGTATCATCACTGACTTCACCTCCTCATCTTTCAAGTGCCATTCCAGCAGAATTTTATACATTTTTTTTTGAAATAATTTTTATTGATTTTACAATTTTATAAGCACATTACATCTCGGTCAGGTTTTCCTTGCCTCCCCTCTCTCACCATGGGAGACTTAAATCTAACCCCCCCTCTCACAGAGGTATACACATTCCTCATGCCCCTGACCTTAATAGTATTATGCCTTAACTTTGCTTGGGCCTGGCCCAATTCCCAGGCCAGGCCATTCTTATCTCTGTTACATGTCTCATGTGACTCACTCACGTCCTCCCTATTGATTTCATATTTTATCATCTTATCCTCTTATCAGGTTCATACTTCTTCTTTTAAATCATCATCGAATATGCACGTTATTATAACTAAATTCACACATTCGCATTTATCTACTTCTATTTCATCTACTTAATTCCCCTCTACCTCCCCTTAGTCTCCAGGCATCTAGCCTTGTTATATCCTTTACTTATTCATATCATTAGCCGTGTCCGTAATCATTGTCCTTAAAATCCAAAAAATGTCCCATTAATAACAAATAACGTCTTTCACCCCACACCCAGTCTTTCCAAAGTCCAGAACCATGCATTCTCTTGTATGATTTAGCCTTTTTCTTGCTCCCTTCTCTGCTGCTCCCTCTGCTTTCTTTTTGGGTATTCCTTTCTTATTTTCACCTTCATCTTCCGTCTTTTCGTGACTCCAATTTTCTTACGCCGAAAAACTTTTTTCCTGCAGCAGGGTCTTTTTAATCTTTTTTCCTCTTTGACCTTGGTGGGGATTTCTCCCTCCTCCTCATGTTCAGCTGGCTTGACATCATTCTTGTTTTGAGCACCTCTTATCTTCGCTGTAAAGGCTCGAATTTCAGTTCTCATTTCCTGTATTGCGTCTAAAATTCTTCTCAGATCGACATCACGCTCATTTTCCGCCATGTTCAAGGACACAGCTTTTCACAGTCAAAAACAAACCACTTTCAAGTTCAAATCTAACAGTTCCAATTCAATTCCCACATTTTCTACCACTTTTTCCACTAGAAACCCCCAAGACCAGGATTGAATCTCTGTTACAAAGTTTTTCTTTTAAGTTGCACTTCAGTTGCATCGGTTACAAAGTTCCGGCATCTAATGTCTCAACAGCAAGGGACTGACCTCCGTGTTTGAAGTCCCAAGCAGTTCTCTAATTGCATCCAAATTACTTTTTACTCACTTCTCAATGTCCAGATGTTGTTTCTTGGAGGAATTGGTGCGCTCAGAACGGCCGGTCACGCAGCTTCAACCCGACGGGGTTTTTGGATCCGATGAGCTCCGTCTCCCCTCGCTCTCTCTCTTGGAGCAGGGAAGGCGTTCCGAGCTCCACCGGATCGCTGAGGTCCCGGGACGCTCGACCCAGGATTTTTGGGGGCCTCTGCACTGTCGCGGTCTCCCCTTTTCCCGGTCGGGTCGGGGAATGTCAGAGTGACTTGTCCCCCCGACCGTCCGCTCCAGCGCACTGACCGGAAGTCGAATTTTATACATTTTTGACAATGTTTTATATTTATTGTCTAGTATTTCTGTTTCAAATTTGGATTTAACGTTTCCAAATCCATTCTTCTTCATGTCACTTTTGAATATTTCATTGATTTGATGATAGTGCAACCAGTCATTAACGTGTTCTTTCACCATTTCAAATGGTTTCAATTTCCATCTTACTCCATCATGTTGGAGTAACACTTCATATGTTGTCCAGTTCCTTTTTGTATTTATTTTCTTTTTGCTCGTTGCTTCCAATGGTGACAACCACCATGGTGTTTTTCTTTCTAATAGGTTTTTATACCTATCCCATACTTCATAGAGAGATTTCCGGAATATGTGGTTTCCAAAACTTTTGTGTATCTTTGTCTTGTCATACCATAAATATGCGTGCCATCCAAATCTGTTGTCGTGTCCTTCCAGATCCAATAGGTCTGGTTTTTCCAATGTCATCCATTCCTTTAACCAACTGAGACAGGCTGCTTCGTAATATAATTTCAAGTCCGGCAGGGAGAATCCACCTCTTTCTTTACTGTCAGTTAACAATTTAAATCTGATTCTTGGTTTCTTCCCCTGCCAGATAAATCTTGAAATTCTTTTTTGCCATTCTTTAAAATTTGCTGTCCCTTTGATTATTGGAATTGTCTGAAATAAAAACAACATTTTTGGTAGTACGCTCATTTTAATTGCTGCTATTCTTCCTAGCAGTGAAAATTTCATTCTTTCCCACACTTCCAAGTCTCTCTTTATCTTATTCCACACCATGTCGTAGTTGTCTTGGAATAGATTAATGTTCTTAGGTGTTAACCAAATTCCTAGATATTTCACCTTCTTTACCACTTCTATACTTGTTTGTTGTTGCATTTTCTCAGTTGTTTCATTGTCCATGTTTTTAACCAACATCTTGGTTTTCTTTTTATTTAGTTTAAATCCTGCGACTCGGCTGAACTCCTCCATTTCCTCTAAAACTGCTTTGGAGCTTTCAATAGGATCCTCAATTGTCAGTACCAGGTCATCGGCGAAGGCTTTTACTTTATGTTGCTTTTTTCCAATTGTTATTCCTTTAATACTTTCTGATTGTCTTATTGCTTTCAAAAGTACCTCCGGGACCGAGATGAATGATAATAGTGATAGTGGACATCCCTGTCTTGTTCCCTTATTTATTTTTATGTTTTCAGACAATACATTGTTTACGATTACTTTTGCTTTTTGTTCTGAATATATTGCTTTTATACTTCTTACCAGTTTTTCTCCAACATCCATTGCTTCTAAATTTTTTATCATAAAGTCCCATGATATATTATCAAATGCCTTTTCCGCGTCCACAAAGATCAATGCGGCCTGCTTTTCATTCCTGACGGTCAGATATTCTATTATGTTTATCACGTTCCTTGTATTGTTATTTATCTGTCTGCCAGGGAGAAAGCCTGCCTGATCTTCGTGGATTATTTCTTTTAATACATTCTTCATTCTGCATGCAAGGATGCTGGCAAGGATGCTGGCAAAAATCTTATAATCATTATTCAGCAATGATATAGGTCTATAATTTTTGACTTGTAGCAAATCTGAAACCGGTTTTGGTATCAATGTAATGTATGCATCTTTCCAAGTCTCTGGTATCTCAGCTTTTTCCAAAATATTGTTTAGCACTTCTTCCAAGGGATCAAGTAGGATGTCTTTTAGTTTTTTGTAGTATTTTGCCGTAAATCCATCCGGTCCCGGGGCCTTTCCACTTTTCATATTTTTTATTGCTTTCAGAATTTCTTTCTCAATTTTACCATTCAATTTCTCTTTCATTTCTAAATAAAACAAAATAAAATAAAAAAATTCCTTCCAGTAGCACCTTAGAGACCAACTAAGTTTGTTCTTGGTATGAGCTTTCGTGTGCATGCACACTTCTTCAGATACACTGAAACAGAAGTCACCAGACCCTTATATATAGTGAGAGGGTGGGGAGGGGTATTACTCAGAGGGGTGGTGGAAATGGGTGAAAGGTTGATAGCTGTGGTAAACCTGTTGATGACTGTTAATGGCTGCAATTAGTCTTACAGGAAAAATCAAGGGGTGAGAAGGTTAAAAAAGCTTTGTCATGTATAATGAGATAAGAATCCAATGTCTTTGTTAAGACCAGGTTTCTCCATGGTTTTAAGCTTGGTAATGAGTTGCAATTCAGCAACTTCTCTTTCCAGTCTATTTCTGAAATTCCTTTGCAATAAGACAGCTACTTTGAGATCTTGTATAGAGTGTCCTGGGAGATTGAAGTGCTCTCCTACTGGTTTCTCTGTCTTGTGATTCCTGTGATTCCTGTGTCTTGTGATTCTTGTGATCTTTCATTTCTGTCGGGATCTTCTGCACATCTTTTTTCTTTAGATATTCTATTTTGACTAGATTATGGTCTCCAGCTTTTTTGTATAGTTGTCTGTAAAACTTTGCAAACCCTTTCCTTATTTCTGATGGATTCTGTACTTCTTTGTCCTCAATCTGAACTTTATTTATTGTATTTTGTTCTTTCCTTTTCTTTATCTGCCAAGCAAGCCATTTTCCTGGTTTATTAGCATGTTCAAAATTCTTTTGCTTCATCCATTTTATTTTCCATTCTACCTCTTGGTTTATTATCATTGCAAACTGGCTTTGTAATATTTTAATATTTTGATTCGCTTTTGTATCATTTGGTTTGCATGACAATTTTTTCTCATTTTCCATGAATTGTTTTAAAATCTCCTCTTTTTTCCTTTCTCTTCTCTTTTTCTTTATACTGTTTTGTTGTATAAAGAAGCCACGCATTACGGCTTTGCTTGCATCCCATACAATACTTTCTTTTGTTCCTTTGTTCCTATTGTTCAGAAAGTAGTTTGTCAACTCTTTTCTTGTTCTTTCTTCCACATCTTTATCGTCTAACAGATTTTCATTTAGTCTCCATCTAAAGCTTTTTTCCTCCATTCCTTTTATTTCACAATATATCGGGTTATGATCAGATAATGTCCTTGGTTGAATTTCGATTTTTCCAATCCTTGGTACTAATTCGCTGGATACCATAACGTAGTCTATTCTTGCAGTTGATTGATTGGGATCCGAAAAATGTGTGAATTGTTTATCTAATGGGTGTCTCAACCTCCAGATGTCTACCACATTGCAACTTTTCATCAATGAGAAAAAAGATTTTGGTAGTTTACCTTCTTTAGAGTCAGTTTTCTTCCTCATTCTGTCCATTTCCAGTGAAATCACCCCATTCATATCTCCCAAAATCAACATTTTTTTATCCAAGTGCTCAAAGAGCATTTCTTCCAATCTGTTGTAAAATTCTGACTTGTTTTCGTTCCGTACATAGATTCCAACAACAATTATTTTTTCGCCTTGCGTCGTGACTTGAACTGCAATTATTCTTCCTTCTTCATCTTTGAATAGTAGTTTAGCTTCCAAATGTTGTTTGATATATAAAACTACTCCTCTCTTCTTTGTTCTATCTGATGATATGAATTCATTTCCTAATTTTTTTACCAAAATTCTTCTGTGTTTTCTTGCGACGTGTGTTTCTTGTAAACAAATAATGTCCAAATTTTTCTTCTGTACCAAATGTTCAATCTTGTTTCTTTTCTGTTTTTGATTTATTCCGTTCACATTCCACGTCAGTGTCTTTAACGCCATGTTTGTTTGTTTTTCTTTTGTCTTGTCTTGTTTTTCTTACTGTTGTACTTCTTCTTCTTCTTCCTTATTAATATTCTCTTCTTCTTCCTCCCCCTCGGCCCCGTCCAGGGCGGCACATGCTCCTTCCAGTTGTTCTTCCTCTTTTTCCAACTCTTTGTCCAGTTCTTTGTATCTTCTTAAAAACTTTGTGGTTTCTGCTTTACTTCTCAGCCTGTGTTTTTTTCTCTTTGTAGTAAAAGGATAACCCTTCTGGGAATTCCCATTTGAAGTCAACTCCTTTTTTCCTTAACATTTGCGTCAATGGTCAGTATTGTTCACGTTTCTTCAGAAGACAGAGTGGAATATCTTTAAATACAATTATCATCGTGTTATCAATATATAACTTCTCCTCTCTGTTCTTCATCAGAATTGTGTCTCTCATAATTTTATCCTTGAAAATTATCAGGCAATCTCCTGGGAATTTTTTCCCTTTTCTATTCTTTGTCTTGATTCTGAAAACATTCACCACATTCGCTGCCA
The DNA here is from genome assembly GCA_034642065.1 of Darevskia nairensis. Lineage (NCBI taxonomy): Eukaryota > Metazoa > Chordata > Lepidosauria > Squamata > Lacertidae > Darevskia > Darevskia nairensis. The sequence continues at coordinate 217,348 of JAWWNI010001292.1, read as the reverse complement.
ATTCATCTCTGTCCATTCCTAACCATTGTGCCAGTCCGCCAATGATTTTTTCTCCGATGATTTCTCCCTGTGTCTCTGGGATCGATCTCAATCTCAAATTCGTCTCCCTCTGTCTTAAATCTTGCATCGCGATAGCATCCAGCATTTCTTCTTACGCTTTATTAACTTCTGTTACCGCAGTGTTGAGCTTTTCATCTTCTTTTTTCAATTCTTTGACTTCTTTTTGCACGCGTTTCACTCCTTCTTCATTTTTCTGTACTTTTTTATCCACCTCCTGTGGATCAACAAAATTAATTGAGATGGCTTTTCTTTGTTGAGCTGCCTTGCAGACAATTCTTCAGCGTAGCTGCATACTTTCCCCTATTTTGCCTTGGAAAATAGGGACGCAGGAAGCTGCCTTCTGCCGAGTCATACTGTGATTTCAGCATTGCAAGAGGTTGGAGCAGATGTGTCTATGATTCTATGAAACTATTGGCCAGTCTAATTCAGTGTTATCAACAGTGACTGGCTACAGCTCTCCGAGGTTTCAGGCAAAAGTCCTTCGTAGCCCTGCCTGGAAACACCCAGGATTGGGCCTCAGGGTTTTTGCTTGCAAGACACGTCTTCCAGTATTTCTTCAGCCCCCAACTTGTTGCCTGCTAGAAACTCTCCGTTCTCATCACATACAGCTGCTGCTCTTTGAAGCCAGGAGAAGGAGATTGGATAAGCCCCATGCTGCGCCCTGCCATTAGGGAATAGCACCCCTGTGGAAATTATTAATGCAGAGGTGGGGAACATCTGGCCAGGGGGTCAGTCTTACCTTCCCTGGGGATGCAGTTTGGCCCATGAGGCCATTTCCCCCCCAACCACACTCTCTGATCAATCAACTGGCATCACTCGTGGCAAGGAACAAGAGTGTGGCGTTCAAGGGATGTCTCTCTCAGGTAACTGATGTTTCCAAAAGGCACATTCCCCCCCCCTCTCCATTGCCTGCATGTGGGACTCAAACAGGAGGGGCGGGGGTTGTGCTGGACTCCAGTTCCCTTCATCCCGGACTGTTGGCTGTCATGATGGAATGGATGGGAATTGTACGCCCATGACATCCGGAGGGCCACAGGTTCCCCATCTCTGCTTTAAATATTGCTGCACCTGGAATAGTGTTGCCATGGAATGAGCAACCAGGTGGCAGCATGCGCAAGGAGATCTACTTGGGGCCAGTTCAGTTCAGCTGAGGTGAGTGCCTTTAAACAGAAGCACAAATCCATGAATCCAAGGAGGCATTCTTGGGATTTTGCAGGCACAACCACTTCTACCTTGGTCTTTGCTCCTCACCGTAACTAGGGTGTCAGGCTGCGTGGGGTCTCTTCCCCAGCTGGCCGTTCAAAGAAAGACTCTGAGCCATTAAGCTATTAAGCTTTAATCTAGGCTAATTACTTTACAATGCGGAGTACATCATAAACACATCTCGTCAGTCACTCTTAGATTCCGGAAGTGGCCCTTTGCGATTCTCCCGCCTGGAACCCCATCTTGGAAAATGAAAGCACCTTGCCCGTCTCTTCTTTCCTTCCCCTGGTACATTGCGAGTGCTCTGCCTGGCTGACTGGAGCCCTCCCACCGCTTCCCCTTCTCCAGAGCTCTCCCCAGAGGGGGAAGAAGAATCTGTCTCCAAGATCGCGGGCTGTTCCCGGTACTCACTCAAAGCCGGGCTGGAAGGGGGGGGTAGCCCCCTGACATAGGGCTATATGTTTTCCATACTTGTTGTTGTTCAGTCGTTCAGTCGTGTCTGACTCTTCGTGACCCCATGGACCAGAGCACGCCAGGCACGCCTATCCTTCACTGCCTCTCGCAGTTTGGCCAAACACACTGTCCAACCATCTCGTCCTCGTTTTCCATACTAGCAACAACAAAAAGCAAAAAATAGATGTGGATTTCTGCAAGCTATATAAATGGTGCATCTTGAGGGGGGGAATCATAAATTGATCTTATTTTGCATACTTTGTTCTTCTGTGTTTTAATATTTTGAATTTTTTGTTCCGGGTTTGTTGGTCATGGGAGAGGCAAGGGTGCTGAAGCTCTGCCCCAACCACAGAAAATTTCTTTTGGGCTCCTCTTTTGCTATTGAGAATTAACATAAGGGCTAGAAGCTTTGAAAAAGAAGAAAAGCTTCCTGAGGGTCCTGGGAAGCTGACTTTAGCACCCCTTCCCACATTTTTTGAGCTCCTGTAGAATTGCATGTAGCCCAAATAGTGCAGATTCCTTGGGCTGATTTTCCACCTAGTTTTAAATCTTTGAACAAAGTACTGGAGCATTTTGTGGGCTGCCAAGTGTACCATCAGAATTGATTTTAATCACGGATTAGCCCAACTTCATGCATATGGAGGTGAAACGTAACAATGGCCACGACTCCTTGACTTGGAAAGGATATGGGTCTGTTGCTGCTGCCCAATGACATCTTGATTTTGTGTGCTCCCTTTTGTGGTTTCTCCCCGCTTTGTTTAGAAGTTCAGATGTACGTGTGCAACAAAGAGGTGTATGGCTTCCTTCCCGTGCCTCTGCGATCCCACAGCACCCTACGCGACGAGGTGGAGAGTTTCATGCACGTGCAGTTGGAGGTGATGGGTGAGTTCTATGTGACTCTTGGCCAAAAGTTAGCAAGGCCTTTGCAAGTTGTTCTTTTAAACCAAAGAGGAAATTTGTATAAACAGACACCAGATTTTACCTTGTGTAAGGGTAAGAAGGAGGGTTAGAAAACTACCCTGGGGTGGGGGCTATGCATATCGTTGAATACATCGTGATAAGAGTTTCAACAAGGCGCTGTGTTTCCTGCTTTGTTTGCTCTCTCCCTCCTCCCTCCTAAGCAGATCTAGGGTTGCCATGTTTCAAAAAACAAAGACCAGGGCACCCAAAAGTTTTTGAGGGTTTTTTTTTAAAAAAAAGGAAACCACAGGAATTGTTGAGCTTAGGAACTCTTTCAGCTTCACTGGAGTCTTTCCAGTGATTCAGTGGCAAACCCGGGGTACCACTGTAGTTGTTATTATAATTAATTAATTGAATTTATATACAGCCCTATACTCAGAGGTCTCAGGGCGGTTCACAGAACAAAATCAAAATCTAAAACCACAATTATATATATATATAAGCAAAATAAAAACAACAACCCAATAACACCCCCCCAAAAAAGAACCACATTTAAAAAGGGCATAGGATGTCAATCAAATCAACCAAAAACCTGGCTGAAATGGAATGTTTTTACCTGGTGCCTAAAGGTGTATAATGAAGGCGCCCTTTTTTTCAAACTATAGTCTGGCCCCCAAAAGTGTCTGAGGGGCAGTGAACTGGCCCCCTGTTTAAAAAGTTTGAGGACGCCTGTTTTAGAGAACAGGTGAGTAACAGGCAACACCATGGAATTTAATAAAATTATGCACTGTGTGGGGAAAGTAAAGAGAGGAAAGTTGTAAGAAGGTTTTAGGGCAACTAAAAGAAAGTCCTTCCCACAACACACTGTCAAACTTGCTACTCCCAAAGGCAGCCATATCACCGACTTGGATGGCTTTGAAAGAGGATTATGCTCATCCATGTTGGAGGAGGGGGAGGGGGCTGTCGTTGGCTCCTAACCAGGATGGCCATTCTGGAGGCAGTTGCTGGAGGGGAGAGCACTTGAGCTCATGTTCTGCTTCCTGGTTTCCCTCAATGGGCGTCTGGTTGGCTGCTGTGAGACCAGGATGTTGGCCTGATCCAGCCGGCTCGCCATACTTCCTTAAGCTGCCTTGGGCAAAGCTTTGCTTCTCAGCTTCTGCTCCCTGGCCGTCAAAGGGGAAAGGTATTTGGCCTACCTCCCAGGGGTCGCTGTGAAGACAGCACATAAAGGTACAAAAGCAAGTTGAGGTTCTATAGCTGGGAGTAAACCTCACTAAATCATCAATCTATTATTATTATTATTATTATTATTATTATTATTATTATTATTATTTAATAATTAAATTTATATTCTGCCCTTCATCTGAGCATCACAGGGCAGTTTACAGTATAAAAACAGAAAAATAACAGTGTAAGAAACAAAACAACCCTACCCCAGGCACAAAGTTTAAAAGGCCATAAATTGTTTAATCTGCCTAAAACCTGGTTATAGATGAACAGTTAAAGGTAAAGGGACCCCTGACCATTAGGTCCAGTTGTGACCGACTCTGGGGTTGCGGCGCTCATTTCGCTTTATTGGCCAAGGGAGCTGGCGTACAGCTTCCAGGTCATGTGGCCAGCATGACTAAGCCGCTTCTGGCAAACCAGAGCAGCGCACGGAAATGCCGTTTACCTTCCCGCTGCAGCGGTTCCTATTTATCTACTTGCACTTGATGTGCTTTTGAACTGCTAGGTTGGCAGGAGCAGGGACCGAGCAACGAGAGCTCACCCCATCGCAGGGATTCGAACCGCCGACCTTCTGATCGGCAAGCCCTAGGCTCTGTGGTTTAACCCACAGTGCCACCCGCGACCTGTTGCCTAAAGATATGCAACAAATGTGCCAGGCAAACCTCCCCGGAACAGCCTTCCTCAAATGGGGAGCCACTGCAGAAAAGACCCTGTTCTTATGCGGCCACTATCCTCTCGCAGAGGAGCACACGAAGAAGGGCCTCCGATGATAATCAACAGGGCTTCTTTTTGCGTAGGCTTGCATAGGACCGTGCTGCAATAAGTGCCACTGAAATTGCAGGACATTTGACCAGAACTTTTCTGCCCTGGCTCATGCTTTCTGCTTCTCCAGTTCAAAGCAGCCTCACCAGCCCTGTGTGGCTTGTGTGAAGCCCCTCAGAGCAGCCTCTGCCATCAATGGTGCTTGTGTGTAGCAGTTCTGGAGGAGTTTGCTGGACTCCGTCCCTTGAGGATGATTCATAGTCGCTCTTGTACAGGGCTGCAGCTACACAAAGATCCTTTCACTAAATTTGACTGCCCTTAAAGGCAAAATGGTCACCTCTTTGAGAAGGTGACTGAGGTAGAAGGTAGGAGAGCTCCGTGTACACCCCCCTTTTCATTAATAGCTGCCTGATTTTGCAAACCAAAAGGGGCATTTTGTGTGCTAACCTTCCCTTGGGAGATTTCTTCGAAGGCAAAACGCCTGCAAGTAGCAGATTGCTTGTGGGCCCAGAGAGCCCGAGAGCCCATTCAAGGGTGCTGCTTTTGAGGTGGACTGGAGCGCCTCAGAATGTACATGGCTTGGCTGCCACGCCAAAAACCTTTCTGCATGTGGAAAGGTAGTGTGTCAGGGAGAAACTGTTTAGCTTCTCAACATTTGCCCCTGCCAGTGGAATGGTGTTTGTTTCAGGCATGTTTCTGCTGCTATGGGCAACTGGTTTCAGTTCTTTAAAGTTGCATCCTCTTTGTGCTGAAACATGGGGGTTGATTTTGGGTTTTTGTTTGGCAGAACACAGCACTGGTCATTTCATAAGCAAAATAGCAGTGCCTGGTGTCTGAAAATAGGAGAAGCCCTCTAAAAACAAGACTTTGGAGAGTAAAGAGACATTCCTGTCCCCCTCCTCCCACCCAGCTGCTCCTTCAGATCTTTTCCTTTGGCAGGGCAGGATCCACATCTCTTTTTCTGTGCTTCCATGGAATGTACATGTGCAAAAGCACATTCACGTCAGAAGACCTTGCCTTTGCTGTCAAGCACACTTTCATCCTTGCAGATTGGAATAGAGACCCCTTGTGGAATGTATCTGTGATGAGTGGGACAGCCAAGTCTGTTGAAAAAGGTTGTGTGGAGGAAGATATGTCATCGAAGCTTCTAGCCCACACTGAGAGCCAGCCTTGTGCCCAGACCCCCTCGCCCGCCCTCCAGGAGACGGCCAAGGGCACATTTCAACTTAGCCTTGAATCTGACTGGAAGATATTTGGGGCAATCTTCTTGAACCCAAGCTACAGTGATAAAATATTGGCCAGGGGATGAAAAAAGAAAACCATGAAACCTTGAAGTTAAAAGGTTTAAAAATGGGTTTTAAATGTAAGGAAATAAATTTAAAAGGACTTTAGTCTCCCCCATCCCCATATGTTAGTCATTTGCAGCCAGAGGGGCAAGGGGCAGGGACCCTATTTACAAAGTTAGTGTAAACTCAGAGGTAACTGTCTTCCTAGGGCTCTTGAGAAGTCAAAACTGCATTTTGCTAAGGCTAGACTGGCCCTCCAGATGTTGCTGAACTACAATTCCCCTCAGCCCCTACCAGCACCGCCAGGGGTCAGGGATGAAGGGAGTTCTAGCCCAGCCACATCTGGAGGGCCACAAGATCCCCACCATAGGGCTAAGGAGAAAATCAATTTTAAAAAATCCACCTAGACACCTCTTAGTGGTTCTCAGAGGGTGTGGCAGAGAGGAATGCAAGTGTGGGTGGAAGATTCAAGGACAAACAAAGAAACAGTTAAACATTTCAGTATAGTATTAAAATACTTTTCATATCTATCCATGCCTCTCTTCAAGATCATAGCTGTTTTTCTACAGTTCTCCACAACATATTGTTGTGAACAGGGATTGTCAGCTCTGACAAATATGAAAGATCGGAAAAGAGAAAGGCTTTTTTGTGTCAATGATGAGATGAGAGATTGTTTGCATCAAATAACATCTAATATAAATAAGTTTAGCGGGCAAAAGCAAGTTTTGCGGAGCAAATGGATTCAAGCTACAAGAAAGAAGATTCCACCTAAACATTAGAAAGAACTTCCTGACAGTAAGAGCTGTTGGACAGTGGAATTTGCTGCCAAGGAGTGTGGTGGAGTCTCCTTCTTTGGAGGTCTTTAAGCAGAGGCTTGACAGCCATCTGTCAAGAATGCTTTGATGGTGTTTCCTGCTTGGCAGGGGGTTGGACTGGATGGCCCTTGTGGTCTCTTCCAACTCTATGATTCTATGATTATGATTCTATGATTATGAAGTTCACACCTCTCTTTGAGTTTGTATACATACTTATATTTTGGGAATGATTTGTGTTCTTATGTGGCTGCATTGTTTTATGCTTTCTAGATGCAGCCTGATCATATTATAAAGTAGTTGTGTTCTATGTTATAAATGAAGCACTTTTTGTTTTCCAATGTATTTCTTATCAATAAAAAAATCAGTGTGGTGTGAGCAATTTCCCCCCCTGAAAGTTTGGGAGACCCAGTGCTTCAGGACTATGTGGTGCACTGGGCATTCATGGGGAACAATTCATGTACAGTCATACCTCGGGTTGCGAACGCTGTGGGTTGCGAGTTTTCGGGTTGCGGACCGTGCCGAACCCGAAAGTACTGGAACGGGTTATTTCCGGTTTTCGACGCATGCGCAGAAGCTCATAATGACGTCATGCGCAGAAGCGCCGAATTGCGTCATGTGCAGGCGCAGCGCTGCGGGTTGCAAACGCTGCGGGTTGCGAATGTGCCTCCTGCACGAATCATGTTCGCAACCCGAGGTATGACTGTATGTGCCTCCACATCGAAATTTAGGGTGCAGCTTTATTAATCTGGCTTGGAACTGTCTTCATGGACCAGAGGCGGCTCTTGGGGGATTCAGACTGGGAGTCTTTTCCAGCCCTACTTGGGGATGGCAGGGACTGAACCTGGGATCTTCCGTGTGTCAGACAGAAGCTCTGCTGCTGAACTTCCCAGCATCTGACACAAGGAATCTGATATAGACACCACCAATGGCGATAGCTCAGTCAGCCACTAACGCTGGGGATGAATTTTTTTTATGAGGATTCCTCAAGATCTAGGTACAGGACCAGAAACAATTTTTCCAAGGGGAATTTTTCCCAGTCACGAGGAAGACAGAGCAGACAGAGGAATTGATTGTTAACCTGTCTACCTGCCCTCTAAGTATTTTGGAAAGGAGAGCTTTGAATCTTGGTTTGGGCTTTGTGCCCACACCTCATTATAATGCTTTCAATACCCAAGTTGATTTTTTAAAATTAATCAGACTTATTAAATTAAAAAAATTCTTTGGCAACACCTCCACTACTATGCCTTCTGCCACTTTTAAGAACAAATCTACTTTGTTCTACAATATCTACAATATCTCTGATCCACTCATTACAGCCTTTGAACGAGTAGTTTTAAGAGATATTGCGAAGCTAGAGAAACAGTCTCGACATGATTGGTCTAATTTGTCTAAAGAGGAATACTTAGCCTTAAAAAACCTCACAACAGATAATAACATTATTATCAAACCCGCCAATAAAGGCGGCGCCATAGTGATTTTAGATAAGGCGGATTATTGTAATGAAGTACAACGCCAACTGAATGATACTTCTTATTATAAGAAATTAGATCAGGATCCATCCAAACATATTAGCAGACTTATTAATATTGTTGTAGACGAGGCAGAGACATTAGGTCATATAGACTCTCATCTTAAGAAATATCTTTTAAATCAGAATCATCGAGTTCCATTGTTTTATGTATTGCCTAAGATCCACAAAACAGGTTTCCCCCCCCACCCGGCCGGCTGATAGTTTCAGGCTCTGGTTCACTTTTGGGGCCCCTGTCAAAATTTATAGATTCCATTTTAAATCCCTGTGTCATTAAATTACAATCCTATTTACATGATACTAGAGATTTTATTGAGAAAATCGAAGGAATGCATATCCCAACATCAGCAATCTTAGTGTCTATGGATGTGACTTCTCTATATACTAACATACCTTTGGAAGAAGTCTGATATATCGTAGAAAATATATTTCTAGCCAGGGAACATCAACAACCACCCACATTTTTCTTGATTGAGCTAGTTGATCTTATTTTTGAGCATATTTTTTCACGTTTCAAAAAGATTTCTTTTTACAAAATAAGGGTGTTGTGATGGGTAGCGCCTGCACCCCTAGCATAGCAAGCCTCTTTATGGGAGAGATTGAGGAAGATTTTATCATGAACAACACAGTTAGCCCTTTTTTGAGGAGATTTTGCTGTATAAGAGGTTTGTGGATGATCTTTTTTTGTTTTCAGGACTGCAGAGAATGTTAAAAAAAATTCACTTGGAGTAATAATATTCATCCTAACATTAAATTCACTTTTCATTACCATAACCAACAAGTAACCTTCCTGGATACCATAGTGTACCAGGATAAGATGAATAAACTTGCAGTCCGGTCCTTTAAGAAACCTACTGATAAACCATCATATCTCCACTATAAATCTTTTCACCCATTACATCTCAAGCAGAATCTACCCTATGGCCAATCTTTAAGGGTCAAGCGAAATTCTACTTCTCTTAATGATTATATTAGAGATAGTAACAACATGGCATTGGATTTTTTTTCTAGAGGATACCCACGTGAGGTGATAAAAACCACACAAGTCAGAGCATTCAACAGGTCTAGACATAGTCTTTTTGAAAAACATTCTAGAAAGGAAGACAATTTTATAACCTGTGCCCTTAACTATACTCCCCTATCACACTCCATTGGAAAAATAATCAAGAAACATTGGCATTTAATACAAGAGATACCAGGCTGTTCTCTATCCCCATGGATAGGTTTTCGTAGAACTAAGAATTTTAAAGATATGCTTGTACATGCAGATGTAACTGACAAAAATCGTCTGTTATAAATATGGCACACAAGGCCACTTTAAGTGTGGTAAAAGCGCAGCATGTAACTTAGCTAAAGAGGTTAAGGAATTCACCGTGCCAGGGACTAACAACACCATTCAATTAGAATCTGTCAGAGGGGAACTCCAGACCCCCCCTGCCAGCCCAGCTCTGAGCCAGTACCGGCTACAGCCAGAGCTTCTGTCAACAGACCCCTTGTCCTCCTCCTCCTCCCCCTCGTCGTCGGGAGGGAGCAGTGGAGAGGACGAGGGAGTGCTGAGGCTTCAGCCAACATCACAGGGACAGGGTCAGCTTCCCAGGGGACACAGAAGAAGGAGGGACCGGATGTTTCGTTTCCCGCGCTGCTGCGACTGGAAAGACAATCGCAGCTCACACGGAAGTTCTGCTTCAGACTGAGCAGACATGATTGATGTTCTCTGTACATGAATGTAAATAACTTAGATAAAAGCCTTTGGCAGAATGCGCTTTTGTCTTTCTTGGAATGTCCAGCCAAGGGTCCCCCTACGTGTGACAGCATCATTTACCACCTGTGACTCCCGAGGGGTTGTATATGTAATTCAATGCCCCTGTGGCTTATGGTATGTAGGTAGCACTGTATGAATGGTTAAAACAAGGATGTTGTTGTTGAGTCATTTAGTCGTGTCTGACTCTTCGTGACGCCATGGACCAGAGCACACCAGACATTCCTGTCTTCCACTTCCTCCCGCAGTTTGGTCAGACTCATGTTGGTAGCTTCGAGAACACTGTCTAACCATCTTGTCCTCTGTCATTCCCTTCTCCTTGTGTCCTCCATCTTTCCCAACATCAGGGTCTTTTCCAGGGAGTCTTCTCTTCTCATGAGGTGGGCAAAGTATTGGAGCCTCAGCTTCAGGATCTGTCCTTCCAGTGAGCATTCCGGGCTGATTTCCTTAAGAATTGATAGGTTTGATCTTCTTGCAGTCCATGGGACTCTCAAGAGTCTCCTCCAGCACCAGAATTCAAAAGCATCAATTCTTTGGCGATCAGCCTTCTTTATGGTCCAGCTCTCACTTCCTTCCGTACATTACTACTGGGAAAACCATAGCTTTAACTACCGGTATACGGACCTTTGTCGGCAAGGTGATGTCTCTGCTTTATAAGATGCTGTCTAGGTGTCGCGACCCGACTAGACAGTGGGGTCGCGCCATGCGGGCGCCAGGAAGGGGAACCATGCAGCGGGCCAGGAAAGGGGGCGACAGCAGATCCAGGCGCGCAGGGGTTAAACCGAGCGCAGCAAGGCCCGACCTCGCCCAGGCATGCCCTGCAGGGTAAACAACCCCAGGATGGGCGATAACGACCGCTAACGAGCCATCAGCGGCGGGCGTGGCGGAACCGTCAGCATCGCAATAACAATGTAAAAGACACCCATGAATGGCACGGGCAGACTGGAGCAGTTAACTCTTTTGTCCAAGCCATCCCAGGTGGGGAAGAGGATTGCCCCTGGACCCTTAGGGCAGAAGGGAGGGGGGAATTGGGAGTCACCCAGCAAAATGTATTTAAGAGGGATTCTGAGATGGCCTCCTCAGAATCCTTACGGACTTTCCACGTTTCTCTGTGTGCTGTACAATAAACTTCAAGACATCTTCCGCTGACTTCTCGGAGTGGCGTGCGTTCTTGACAGCTAGCTACAGTTACCATTGGGGACACGACATAGTAAGGATTCTCCCCAAAAACTTCGACGTCCGTATCGTGTTGGGATCGCTTACCGGCAGCTACCGAGATGGCGACCCCATGGCGCGGAGCGGCACGTTTTCAGACCCCCGTTACCTCGAGCACCCTACTCGAGCGGCCGGCGGATCTGTTCACCTCAAATCAACGGAGCCTTTCCTCGGCTGGACCAGACAGCGGGAGCCTGGGCGAGCTACGGCGACTCCAGGAGCAGCTGAACCACCTCATCTGGGAGCGGCTGCGGGTCGGTGAGGAGTCAGGCCGGTTGTTGGACCAGACCCGTGGGGGCGCGGTGCCCCGGACAAGTCATAGCGGCGGTGGGAGCCGAGGCCACGCGGGATCGGGGGTCTGCAGTCGGCAGACCCCAAGGGAGGGCTCAGGTCAGGAGCCCGGAACGACTCAGCGGCTGATGTGGTTGGACGGGACGGCCCCGAGGGGGCAGGCATTTTCCCCGCCAAGATGTCGCAGCAGCCGGCTGGAGGACGACGCAGTGGCGGGGAGTTCCACGGGCGACAGCAGCGAGGACGAGCGCGCTGCAGCGATCCCGGAGACCCGCAGGAGGCACGTCCGCCGGACGGCGACGGCGCGGCGCAGGCCGCCCCCGGAGCTGAAGTCCATTTTCGAGGGGGACCCGGCGGAACTCTCCACCTTCATCTTCCACGCAAGGAACCACGCCAGAAGGTATGGGGGAGATGACTGCGACCCAGAGGACTTGGTAGCGGCGGTCATCTCCTCCCTGCAGGGGAAGGCCGGCCAGTGGGCCATGCTCATGGTCGACCGCAGGGATCCGGCTCTGGCCAACCTGGAGGACTTCTTGGCGGCCCTTTGAGAGCGCTTCCAAGACCCGCAGGCGGAGGAGAAGGCGAAGCGACGGGTCCAGAAGGCCAGGCAAGGGGGTCTCCCAGTACAGGACTATGTAGACATGTTCAGGGGGGAGGCCGCCCAAATCTCCTCCTGGAACGAGGAGGTCCTCGTCCACTACTTCAAGGAGGGCCTCCATCCTGAGCTCCGCAAGTGGGCCGTAGTGAAAGGGACCCCTCAGGAGCTGTCGACGCTGGACGGCTGGTGCCGCATGGTGGCTCAGTTGGAAGCAGACCTGGGGATGCTGGAGCTAGGACCCAGGGCGGGCAACGACCGAAGGCCCGCGGAGAACTCAGGGACCCCCCCGTCCCGCCAATGGCGCGGGGGTCCCCCGGCCCAAGCGCACCCCCGACCCGGAACGGGAGAGGAGACGCCGGGAGGGACTCTGCATGAGGTGCGGGGGGGCAGGACACTATGCGGCGGCGTGCCCCAAGCGACCCCCAGAAGAGGTTCGGACCCCGGCAGGGTCCCAAGCGACGTCGGGAACCAGCCGGACACCCAAGACCGGGAGCCGGGCGGCTGTCGCGTCGGAGCCAAGGGAAAAGCGCCAGTCCGACTCCGAAGGCTCGGAGTCGGGAAACGACCTGGACCTGCAGTGAAGGACGCCCGGCTGCAGGTCCCGCCAGGGTCAACGGACCCCAAGAAACGGGCGGGAAGACCACCCAACCTGGTCCGGGTGAGGCTGGAAAACCTGGACGGCGGCAAGCAATGGACGGGCGATGCGTTGCTGGACTCGGGCTGCGACCACAGCATGCTGCACCCCGAAGTGGCCAAGGAACTGGACTTGCCCACCCAGGTTCGGAGCACCCCCTTAGTTTTCGTCCAGATGGACGGCAGTCCCATAAAGGGGGGTCCGTTTGGGGTGGAAGTGGGACCGGTCTCCTTGTGGGTGGGGGACCACCGGGAGTCCAGGATGCTAGTTAGGGTCCCCACGGATGGGTATCAGGTAGTGCTGGGGTTGGATTGGCTGATGGAACATAACCCCATAGTAGACTGGCGCTCAGGGCGCCTGACGTTCGACCTGGATAGGTGTGGGCAGCACAGGGTCGAATCGGACCCCCAGTGCCCCGGAAAGGGGGAGGCCAAAGGGGTCCACGGGGGCGAGGGCAAGCTGGATGTGGTGGCGCCGGAGATCCCCCCGGAGTACCGGGATCTGGCGGCGGTGTTCGGGGAAACCGAGGCAGACGAGCTGCCCCCCCACCGCCGCACAGATTGCGCCATCGACATCCCAGAAGATGCGGTCCTCCCCAAGGGACGCATCTACAAGATGTCCGGGGAGGAACTCCAGGACCTCAGGGAGTTCCTGGACAAGAATCTGGCCAGAGGGTTCATCCGCCCCGCCAAGAGCCCCATGGGGGCTCCGGTCATCTTCATGGGCAAGAAGGATGGCACCAGGAGGCTGTGCCAGGACTATAGAGGGTTGAACGCCATAGCGGCAGGGAACGCGTACCCGCTCCCCCTCATCCCGGATCTGCTGGACCAGTTGGGTACCGGCACGATCTTCACGAAGCTAGATTTAAGGGAGGCATACTACCGGGTGCGGGTCCGGGAGGGGGACGAATGGAAGACGGCTTTTAACTGCCAGTTTGGACAGTTCGAGTTCCTGGTAATGCCGTTCGGTTTGAGCGGGGCCCCGGGGGTGTTCATGAGCCTCATCAACGAGGTGCTCCACGACCTCCTGTACAAAGGGGTGGTGGTCTACCTGGATGATGTGCTGGTGTACAGTCGGGACCCCCGGGAACACGTCCGTTTGGTCCGGGAGGTCTTGCAGAGACTCCTGGACAACCACCTATACGTCAAGTTGCCCAAGTGCGAGTTCCACCGCCCCTCCTTAGATTACCTGGGGTATAGGATCTCGGCGGCGGGGGTGGCCATGGATCCCCGGAAGGTGGAGGCAGTCCTGGGGTGGGAGCGGCCGCGGACACGGCGCCAACTCCAGAGCCTGCTGGGGTTCGCAAATTTCTGCAGGGGCTTTTTGCCCAACTATTCGGCCTTGGTGACCCCCCTTACCGATCTCCTAGGTACCAAGGGGAAAGGAAAGGGGGCCAAGCGTCCCGGGGCGGCTCTGGAATGGGGGTCCCGGGCGGAGGAGGCTTTCCAGGGGCTCAAAGGGGCGTTCGCCGCCGAGCCTACGCTGATCCATGTGGATCCAGCCCGGCCCATGGTGGTACAGGTAGACGCTAGTGATGTGGCCATGGGAGCGGTACTCTTGCAGAGGGACGGGGAGGGCCACCTGAGGCCCGGAGCGTACCTGTCCCGGAAGTTTGGGAAGGCGGAAAGGAACTGGTCTACCTGGGAGAAGGAGGCAGCAGCCATCCGCATGGCGCTTGAGGAGTGGAGGCACTGGCTGGAGGGGGCAAGGCAGCCGTTTGAGGTCTGGACAGACCACCGCAACCTCGAGGCCCTCCGACAGCCACGGAAGCTGACCGCCAAACACATGCGGTGGGCAGAGTTCTTCTCCCGGTACGATTTCCAGCTAAGCCACATCCCCGGGAAGGACAACTTCCTCGCGGACGCCCTGTCTCGCCTGCCCCAGTACGAGGCGGACGTCCGCACGGAGATGCGTCCGCTATTTGAGGACAAACACTTAGCCCGAGCCGTCACCACCCGTAACCAGGCTAGGAGGAAGGAGGGACAGACAGGGGGTCAAGAGGGGACACCCCCCCGGGAGCGCAGCCAGCCTTCTGCAGCACTCCACGACAGACTAGTGGCGGCGTATCCGACAGACACGGAACTACAGAGCCTGCGGGACTCCTTGACACTGGAAGGGGACATCTGGCGAAGAGGGAGCGCCGCGTACATCCCGGAACCCCTCCGGAGGGCCGCCCTGGAAGCATGCCACGACGCCAAAGCGGCCGGACACTTCGGCTTCGTCAAGACGTGGAAGCTGGTTCGGCGGAGCTTCTGGTGGCCCACGCTCCGTAAAGATGTCAAGGACTACGTCGCGGGCTGCCCCACCTGCCTCACCTGCAAGCCGGCAGTGGGCAAGCCGCAGGGCCTCCTACAGCCCCTGGAGGTCCCACCTCGACCTTGGTCGGTGATCTCCATGGACTTTATTACGGATCTGCCACCCAGCCGAGGCAAGACAGCAATATGGGTCGTGGTGGACCTGTTCTCCAAGCAAGCCCATTTCGTGCCCTGCGCCTCACTGCCTACCGCCACCCAGGTGGCAAAGCTGTTCATGGAGCACATCTTCCGGCTCCATGGGGTTCCAGACAAGGTCATCTCCGATCGCGGCTCCCAGTTTGTGTCCCGATTTTGGAAGGCGTTCCTGGGACTGCTGGGGATCAAACAGGGACTCAGCTCGGCCTACCACCCCCAGACTGACGGACAGACGGAACGTGTCAACCAGGTGCTAGAGCAGTACCTGCGGTGTTTTGGCTGCTACCAGCAGGACGACTGGTCACAGCTGCTTCCGTTGGCGGAGTTCGCTTATAATAACTCCGTACATAGCAGCACGGAGATGTCCCCCTTCGCCGTGGTCTACGGGGTCGACCTGAGGCACCTGCCGGACTTGGGGGAGCCCACCGCCCGGGAGCCGGAGGAGCTCGGAAAGTGGAGAGAGAGGATGGCCAGGTGCTGGGAATCCCTTCGGGAACAACTGCTGGAGGTCAAGGCGGCGCAGAAGAGGACGGCGGACCAGCGAAGAAGACCGGCGGGGGACATCAAGACGGGGTGCCGGGTCTACCTGTCCACGCGGCACTTGAAATTGGGCCTCCCCAGCAAGAAACTCGGGCCCCGGTACTTGGGCCCGTTTAAAGTGATAGAGATAATCAACGGAGTTTCTGCGAAGCTGGAACTCCCAAAGAACTTGCAACAGATACACCCTGTGTTCCACTTCAGCTTGCTGAAGAAGTCCCCGGAGGACGACGGTTGGCACCCCGTGGCGGCGCCACCCACCCCGTTGATCCTGGCGGGAGGGGAGCACCATGAGGTCAAGGACATTTTGGACTCCAGATTCCACAGAGGGCGTTTGCAGTACCTGGTGGAGTGGAAGGACTTTGCAACAGGGGACCGAGAATGGGTGTGGGCGTCGGACGTTTTGGCCCCGCAGCTGGTCAAGAGATTCCACCAGCAGTGGCCAAACTGGCCGGGGGGGCCCGGAACCCCGGGCGCTCCCCAGGGGAGGGGGGTGTCAGTTTCGGGGGGGCAGGATGTCGCGACCCGACTAGACAGTGGGGTCGCGCCATGCGGGCGCCAGGAAGGGGAACCATGCAGCGGGCCAGGAAAGGGGGCGACAGCAGATCCAGGCGCGCAGGGGTTAAACCGAGCGCAGCAAGGCCCGACCTCGCCCAGGCATGCCCTGCAGGGTAAACAACCCCAGGATGGGCGATAACGACCGCTAACGAGCCATCAGCGGCGGGCGTGGCGGAACCGTCAGCATCGCAATAACAATGTAAAAGACACCCATGAATGGCACGGGCAGACCGGAGCAGTTAACTCTTTTGTCCAAGCCATCCCGGGTGGGGAAGAGGATTGCCCCCGGACCCTTAGGGCAGAAGGGAGGGGGGAATTGGGAGTCACCCAGCAAAATGTATTTAAGAGGGATTCTGAGATGGCCTCCTCAGAATCCTTACGGACTTTCCACGTTTCTCTGTGTGCTGTACAATAAACTTCAAGACATCTTCCGCTGACTTCTCGGAGTGGCGTGCGTTCTTGACAGCTAGCTACAGTTACCATTGGGGACACGACACTAGGTTTGTCATTGCTTTTCTCCCAAGAAGCAGGCGTCTTCTAATTTTGTGACGGCTGTCACCATCTGCAGTGATCATGGAACCCAAGAAAGTGAAATCTCTCACTGCCTCCATTTCTTCCCCTTCTATTTGCCAGGAGGTGATGGGACCAGTGGCCATGATGTTAGTTTTTTTGATGTTGAGCTTCAGACCATATTTTGCGCTCTCCTCTTTCACCCTCATTATAAGGTTCTTTAATTCCTCCTCACTTTCTGCCATCAAGGTTATGTCATCAGCATATCTGAGGTTGTTGATATTTCTTCCGGCAATCTTAATTCTGGTTTGGGATTCATCCAGTCCAGCCTGGATATTAGAACATAAAAATTGTATTTTAAATAAGGTCATGGAGGCACCCCTTACCTCACATTTTGTTGACGTCAATCATAAAGCCACTGATTTCAAATGGTTTGTTATTTACAAGCATAACATTTCAGAGATAAATGTAGACGTTTTAAACAAGAAACATCAAAAAGAGTCTTATTGGATTTATAGGTTTGGTTCTCTAGCTCCTTCAGGCCTTAATCTTTATGTTGATTATAGTTCCTTTTTGTAATCCAGCTTTGTATAGGTATCTATATTTTCTACTCTGAATCCCATTTTGTGGTCATGTTATATTGTTCTGCCCCTTTAAATGATTCTTAGCCTACATGTATTTAACCCTGATAAATCTACAGTTTGTATCAGCTTTTGCCGACCTTGAAGGATGAATGTAACGCTGGAGCTTTTTAGCCATTGTCTAAGTCTCTTGGTTATTGTCTCTATTGGTGAGTACTAAGAATAATTTTGTACAAGTATTTTAGTTTGTTACATGGAATGTTGATTGAGTGTTTTATTGTTATTGAAGATAGAGCTTGTTCCTTTGAAGAAACTGGAGTCTCACCAGTGAAACGGGAGCTAGCAACCCGTCAGGACGGGGGACAATTGAGGAACTTTGCTTGAAACAGGATAGCTATGAATATCAACCTTATACTCACCTGGAATATATAGGATTCCTAAGTGAACTTTTGCACTTTAATGTTGATATACCTTGGAATGTATGCATCAGGCTATTGCAGCGTTTCCCAACCAGTGTGCCGCGGCACACTAGTGTGCCGCGAGACACCTGCTGATGTGCCGCGGAAAAAGGGACCTGCAGCCCAGGGCTGCACAGGACCGTGGCGGCGGCGCTGCTGGAGCCCAGCAGCGAAGCGGAAGCCAGGGCGGCGCTGCTCCCTTGGCTGCTGCTGCAGCAGCAGCAACAGCAGCCTCGTGCGAGAATCCCGACCGGAAGCCTCGCGCGAGAATCAGAGCCCAGGGTGCCCTGCAGCCCCACGCTGCACAGGACCGTGGCGGCGGCAATGCTGGAGCCCGGCGGCGAAGCGGAAGCCAGGGCGGCGCTGCTCCCTTGGCTGCTGCAGCAGCAGCAGCAACAGAAGCCTTGCGGGAGAATCCCGACCTGGTGCCCCAGCTGATGGGCGGGAGAAAGGACGCCGCGCTACAGCTGATCCCAGAGGTAACTCTGGGTCAGGAGACCCGGCACAGCCGGGTGGGGGAGGAGCGGTGTGCCGCGAGATTTTTTTAATTAAACAAGTGTGCCGTTGCCTAGATTAGGTTGGGAAACACTGAGCTATTGCAATTGAATTGATAATTTTTATCACTATTTACACTGTTGTTAGAATATATTGATTGTTGTTTTTCACGGCTTTGTTTTTGGTCACAATTTCCGTGATTGTCTGTTTGCTTTTGGATACAAGAATCTGGGGGGAGCTTGTCATAAAATGCATCTCTGCTCTTGTTTTCCTTAAATAAAAACCTGTGGACAGGTCACATGACCCACCGCATGACCCAGTGTTGTCTTTCCCTACAGTTAAAAACCCTCCAGTGGAACCTTCTCGATACCTGTCTGTGCCTCCCAAAATCCCGGACAAGATGGGATTTGATGAGGTGAGGAAAAACAAGCAGACCTGTGTGAATGTGCTTGAACGACATAATCTTCAGTCACAAGATTTAAGTAGAGCACAGAATTTGACCGACCCTTGATTGTCATCATCTCCACCATCATGTACATCTGCTTCCATGGGGTCTGGGCGATTTCCTTTGGGTTTGGGCTAGTAGAGGGCAGTTTGGGGGACTTTTTCATTGGTGGGCTGTGATGCTGCTGCCTTCAGTCGCCCTGCCTTCTGAAAGCCAAGTTGTAGACTTCCCTAGTTCTCTGACTTCTGGAGCCTTCTTTGTTCAGCTCTTCAGACAGATCTTAGAGTTTAGTGCCATAGGGGTAATGTCTAGACATGGGACTCCAAGAGAGCTGGTGCCAAGAATCCCAAGGGGATGAGAGTGGACTGTACCACTTCAGACTACAGGTGTGTGTTGTGGGTGTGGGGAAGAAGATCAGCTTTTATAATGCCCCCTACATAAAAGAAAGCTTCCTGCAAGCAAAAAGGTTGCAGCCCAGCTTATTTCCTGCTTTGCTACTTGGCCATTTGCAGGGAGCTCAGCATCTTCTGCCTACAGTCTGAAGTGATGCAGAGTCCATTCTGACTCTCTCCTCAGAGCTCCGCTACCTCCTTCGGTTGCCTGCATAGCTATGCTCCCTCCTCTGCCTTTCTGCCACAGTGGGCCACCACTCTGCATTCTTTTTTTTCCTTTTTTAAAATTATATTTATTAGGTTTCCAACCTTTTAAAAAACATAATCTATACATCACATTGCATATAAAATATAACCGTATACAAACACAAAACACACAAACAATTATCTCGTTTACCCTTCACCTTATCTAACATCTTGTGGGGACTTCCTCACGCCACGCCCCCCGCTGCGCTTCAATGTCAATCATCTTTAGTAATTTCCTCTCATCATTAATTCTTTTGTTTATACATATCTCTTATTTTCCTTATCCATATCATATCTAACTTCATTATCCTTACATTTTGATCTTAATTTCTACTCTGTATGCTGTCCTTTCTTCCAACCTTTTCTAAAATTGAATCTTACAATGATTTTTTAAATAAACTTTAAATTTACTCCAATCTTGTTCTGCCGTCTCCTCCCTCTGGTCGCGTATTCTCCGGGTCATTTCTGCGAGTTCCATATAGTCCATCAACTTCATCTGCCAATCTTCTATCGTCGGTACTTCCTGTGTTTTCCAGATCCTTGCAATCAGAACCCTAGCTGCTGTTGTGGCATACATAAAGAATGTTTTGTCCTCCTTGGGGACCTCCTGATTGACAATTCCAAGTAAGAAGGCCTCTGGTTTCTTTACAAAGGTGTTTTTCAACACTTTTTTCATTTCATTATAAATCATTTCCTAGAAGGTCTTAATTCTTGGGCAAGTCCACCACATGTGGTAAAACATCCCTTCAGTTTGTTTACATTTCCAACATTTGTTATCCTGCAAATGATAGATTTTAGCAAGTTTGACTGGGGTTAGGTACCATCTGTATATCATTTTCATTATATTTTCTCTTAACAAATTACAAGCTGTAAACTTAATTCCTCTCTTCCATAACCTTTCCCGGGCCACCGCTCTGCATTCTTGACGCCGCGATGCTTCCTTTCCCAGGTCTTCATGATTAACCTGAAGCGTCGGACCGACCGCCGGGAGCGGATGCTGCAGGCGCTTTATGAGCAGGAGATAGACTGCAAAGTGGTTGTAGCTGTGGATGGCAAGTGAGTGCCTGCCTGGGACAAAGACGAAAAGCCCCAGGGGGAGAAGGGCGAGTGTTCGGGGTGGAATAGGGTGCTTGACCTTAGTCACGCCAATATCCTGTGTACTTAGGGGCCCAATGGTGGTGTAGTGGAATGGGCTCACACTCGCCATATCTAAAAGGAGGGGCTGTAGCTTGGGGTTGGAGCCCCTGCTTTGCATCCTGCAGAAGGTCTTGGATCTGCAGTCAAAAAGGCTTTGGGGCAGCAGGTTTGAAGTGAAGGGTCTTCTGCCTGGGACCCCCGAGATTCCCGGCCAGTTGTGGCCAGAAAGGAAACTAATCTGCCCAAAGTCAACACCCTGTGCTCTTTATCTTCCATGTTTCATCTTCGCTTGCACAGAGCAAAAGATGAACAGTTGCCCTCAGATAGTTGTTGCCAAATTGCTCACAGAAAGTGAGAAATAATAGGGGAAGTGAAATCTTGTGCTGAAGAAACTGTAGAAAGAAGTAGGCAAGCTTTTGAGTTGTACACAACCCTGCTCCTTGGGCTTGACTGCTTTTCTGTTCTGTTCAGTGAAGAACTCTGTGCTGGCTGGAAGCTTCTGCACCAACAGAAGTTGATCCAGAGAAAGAGAATTGTTTTCTTCTGTCTGCATTATTTTTCACCCTAGATCACACAGCCATATATATCTGGCATGTATCTCTGCCGCTCTCTTCATGAATAGCTTGTGTTCTACTGACTATCCTCCTTTATTCTTTCATTCCATCTGTCTTCAGAGCAATGAACACTAGCCAGGTGGAAGCCTTGGGCATTAAGATGTTGCCAGGTTACAAGGACCCATACCACGGGCGTCCACTCACCAAGGGGGAATTGGGTTGCTTCCTCAGCCACTATAAGATTTGGCAAGAGGTAAGTGATGCTCATCATGTCAAACAGCAAGGCATAGTCTGTCTTTTCAGGAGATTAGGTCATCTGTTCCAAACCATGAAACTCTTTCAAAACAGGTGTATATGTGTGGTTCTGCACAAGCAGTTAAGGACTGCAGGACACAGTACTTGGCACAGAATCCTGTTTCCAAAGAATCTCCCCTTTCATCAGGGGAGTAGGCAAGCTTCCAGTCCTCCTAGCTAGGCTTGAAAGTTTGTGGCCCATGGGGTTGAGAGATCTCTCTGTAGGACAGGGATGAGGAACATGTGACTCTGAGGTGATGATGGGCTACAAGTTCCATAATGTATTTCCTCATGTTGACTGGGGCTGCTGGGAATCCGGAGGGCCACAGGTTTCCAGAAAGTGGGTGGGGCTTTTGTGCCATTCCTTGCCTAATTTACATAATTCACACAGGTTGCAGAATTCAGTGTTTTGTGTTGCAGAATATGAGTTAATATGGCATGGAATTTCAGTTAATGGATGTTTTAAAATGGTAGTTGGTAAACACAGTGCCTTCTCTGACCTTCTTGCATACTGAAGAGCTCACATAAGTGGCCTCCTTCCATGTGGAGCCTATTGAATGCTGCAGATTAGCTTTCTGGAAGTGAATAAGATCTGGAAACAGAAAAGCCTTTCTATATATGCAGATCTGCAACCTTCCATTGGTCTCCTCATCCCATGTGAGTAGACCAGTCACATCGAAGTGTCTGTAATTCAGGGCTCAGTTTATTTTTGAAATGGGTGAAAATGGTTCAGTTTAGGCAACAATTGTATTATTGTATTATTGGCCCAAGATACAGAAAAAATAAATATGAAAGGAGATGAAGCAATATGCATTGGACCAATTCCCATCAGTGGAGAAACATGGGGGCTTTAGTGTTACACAGAATTCCAGAGCTGGCCCTGTTGTGCTGGCACAAGTGGAATGTTAGCCTTATTTTGGCACAAGAGCCAGAATTGGGGTCTTCCAAAGCAGCAAGAAGGAATCCCTTAGAACCAGATTTCACTGCATTTTTAGTATGCGCTGCCACCTCTTTGGCACATTGAATTATTTCATCAACCAGAATATGGAAAACATTCATGGTGTGATGTTCTAGAAAGGAAAGGGACCTTTAGGGGATATTTGCCACTCAAAATCTGAATGTCAGTTTTGTTTCTCTGCTCTGGGAGGCAGAGCTACACACAGTCTTACAGGGCTTTGTATACGCTGTGCTTCTGAAAGACTGCAGAAAAAGAGTGCAGAAGGTGGCATTGAGAATACCATCCGCCTTCTGAGAATACAAGCTTTCATTTTTAAAAATAAAAAAGCAAGTTTCTAGACCAGCCTTCCCAATCCTGGTGTCTGCTGATGGGACTGATGAGAGTTGAAGTATCTGAAAGACAAAAAGCTGGGAAAGGCTGGTCCAGACCCAGCAGTTGGGTCCAAACCCCACCAGTTGGTGGGGATGTCTCATCTGTCCCCTGCATGACTTCTTGCCCCTCAAACTCAAGCCAAGCAGCCAAAAATAACTTGGTCCAAGAAAGGGGACCAAGAAAGAGCAGATTTAACCCCTTGAGCCCCTTAGTGGAAAAACAGGATGGAAATATTTTCATTAAATAAATGAATCAATAAACAGTGACGTGTGCTGATTTTTGCCAGGTTGTTGAGAGAGGCCTGGGAAAATCGGTGGTGTTTGAGGATGACCTGCGCTTTGAGATCTTTTTTAAGCGACGCATGATGAACCTCATCTATGACTTAGAAGAGGAGGGCCTCGACTGGGATTTGATGTAAGTACGGAAGTGCTGACTCGGGCAGCGGGAAGTCTTGGCAAAAGCATCCTTCAGAGTTGGGCAACATTTTTGCTTCTGAGGGATTCATGTGGGCAGGAGCTGCATGCCAGCGGGGAGTTAAGGGACCAGCCTCCTCCCTGCTGCCTTTCACATTTACACGAGTTGGGTGGCCATCTGTCATGGATGCTTTAGTTGAGGTTCCTGCACTGCAGGGGGTGGTCCCTCGGGGTCCCCAATAACTCTTAAGATTCTATGATATCTGCCCTGCTGTTCACACTCATAGGCACCTAGTTCCCCCCATGCCTTTCACTCCTGTTCACCTGCCTCACACACTCACACTTTAATCTCTGCAGCACTGTCTGCCAGGAAACCCAGTGAAGGTGAAATCGCTCTCCCTGTTCTACAATTAGCAGTGCAGGGACAGCAAACTTTTCCCTGCTGATGGCTGGTGGCTGACAGCGGAGGGGGCGCGCCCTGGGGCTTGGTGGGCTGCATGGAGAGCAGTGGCGGTCTGCCTGCAGGCTGCCCCCATGTGATTCAAAGGGAAGAAGTGTCATGATCTCAATCTCTGCCTGCCTTTAGCTACCTTGGCCGGAAGCGCATGCAAGTGGAGCATCCTGAGAAGGCCGTGCCCCACGTCCGTAATCTGGTGGAAGCAGACTACTCCTACTGGACCCTGGCCTACGTCATCTCCCTCCAGGGGGCCCAGAAGCTCCTGGATGCCCAGCCCCTCTCCAAGATGCTGCCTGTGGATGAGTTCCTACCTGTCATGTTTGACAAGCACCCTGTGTAAGGTTGGGGCTTCGGGCTGCTGGGAGGGGAAGAGGGGCCTGTGGCCTTGGGCAGGAAGGAGCAGGGCACTTGGATTATTAACACCCTTGGCACATGAGATGTAGCTTCTTAAAAGAGGGCGATAGAGAGGAGTCCCTTACTGTTTTCTGTTGGATAGAAGCTGTTGGCATTCATCTGTCTCAAGACAATGGAAGTCAAATGGCCAGAGAATCACAGCGCCTGCTCTAGCTGCAGAGTCTGGTGACTTGTAACTCTGTCTCCTGCATTGCTTTTGCTACATTAGCAGCACCGAAGTGACCTCTCTGGGATGCAAACCTGGGCAGTGTGTATGAAGGTCCTGGGGTGCCCAGGCGACAAGACCTCCCCTCTTGGCCTCACTGATGGGGTCCAAAGGAAAGCAGATCAAGACCTTTGGGCACCAGCTGGGCTGCAGTAGTTGCTGGAAAGAGGAGTACAAGGCGCCATCCTGTACACTCCACTCCAGATTTCTGTAGGGTTTACTCCTGAGCTTTTTCTTCTCCCAAATATGTATCACAAGGCAGCAGGTAATAGTTGTAGGTCCTCCTGATTTACAGAAGGATTTTCAGTGGCTGCCTGTTGGGCCAGAAGGATGGCCATGTCTGAGCTTCCTTCCACAGTCCTGTTGCACACCTCCTCTTTAGTTTGGCACAAACGCCTTTACTTTTGTCTCATCTGTAGATTCTGTCCTGGCATGTATTTCTTGCTTGGAAAATGGTTTTTGCTCTCATGCTCCCTTGCCTTGTTCCAAGTTGGTTTCTATCTTCTCTGGCCATTCCATCTATCTGAAGCCAAGGACACTGGGTAGCTGAAGTGGATTTTCCTCAGTGTGGTTAGATCAGGGGTAGCCAACTCAAGAGGTTGCTGGACTGCAACTTCCATCATCCCTGACCATTGGCCAGTCTGGTTGGGGCTGATAGGAGCCAGAGTCCAAGCATCTGAAGAGCAACTGCATTAGCAACTCCTGGGCTAGATGATTGTACTCTTTGAGAAGGTAGGAATCAATTCTCTGTGGAATCTTATGTAGCTTTTGCCTAGGTAGCCTTCACTCTAGGTAGGGTTCACTCTCACTTCTAAACAATGTTCGAAACTCCCATTGTTCTAGGCACATTTTGAGATACAGAATTTCATCAGTGCAAGCAGTTTCTGAGCTCTGGGCACAGTACTGCTCCTAAGATTTCAGATTAAAACTGCAGAGTGGAAGGAAAGGAGGACCTTTTTCTGCCTCCCTCTTTCCAGCTACTCTCTGAAGACTGGAGAAGAGACCCTCTCAAGAATATTAGGGGGGGTCAGGGGAAGGACTAGACCATGTGAAAAATGAACATAATATTTTAGCTGCAGCAGTTCATTCATTTTCAGCTGTGTATTCTTGTTATAAAAAAGCGCACCTAGACATTCCGTTGTTGTGCCCATAATGGGTCTGCTTATGTTTAAGGTGCAATTTAGCTCCTAGCTTTCATATCACAGCTTCTAATATGTTTGTGCTGGAAGAATCTAGAGTGTTCTAGAACATAACAGCTGCCCAAGGAGCTGATTCTCTCACAGGAAGACAAGAATATGACAAAATATCTAACACTGAGGAAACCTGGTCCATATAAGTAAGATGAGTGGGGAAAGTTATATTAGCAGAATATATTTGTACAGTAGACCCTTGTATTCATCGAGAAGTGAAATTATGAAATTTCATCTTTCTAGGTCATCAGAAACCTAAGACAAACTTAGGTAGTGAGGAGAAGGATACAGTAAAGGCATTCCTTCTCTTCAAAGGGGGTTAATGGTTTGCCTCATGTAACCCCAGGAATCGTACTTTTGTGCAGTTAGTTGTTTGACTAATTTACACGTGTAGCAGGGATGTATCTCCAGAAACAGCTCTTTTCATGTGGTGTTTGTTCTCCTTCTGCAGGTCTGAATATATGGAGCACTTTGAGAACCGGAACTTGCTGGCCTTCTCTGTAGAACCGCTGCTAGTCTTCCCAACGCACTACACAGGAGACGATGGTTACATCAGTGACACGGAAACCTCCGTGGTGTGGAACAATGAGAACGTCAAAACTGACTGGGACCGGGCCAAGTCCCAGAAGATGAAGGAGCAGCAGGAGCTGAGCAATGAAGCCAAGAACTCTGATGTGCTCCAGTCCCCTCTGGACAGCACAGCCCGTGATGAACTATGACCCTGCCGGGGCACAGATAAAGGGGGCTGAGCGTGGCATGAGGCGGGGAGGGCTTTTCCCTTTCTCAGGGTTTATGGGTTGCTTCCCTCACTTTTCACTGTGGGGTCCACATCTTTCATCACACCTTGTGGCAAAGCAATAATGGCAAGCTCCACTCCCTCTGCCATGGGGAGCCTGTGACAGAAATCGTTTGGTTTGATTTGCTTAGCTGTGCCCATCCCCCGCCTCTCCCACCCTCTGTTTTGGAAGTGGTGTGGGTAAGATATTTCCATACTCAGTTGTGTAAGAGAAGTTTTATTCTTTGAAGAATTGGTACTGGCTCCTACAGGGAGCCCTATATCTTCTGGAAGGAGCGAGAGTGGTTAGTCCTTGAAAAAGATGCAGGCCAGACTTGCAGACTACAGCACAATGATGCTCTGTGTCAGACAAACCATTTATCTTGGTGTACGTTTCAGACCTCTCCAGTTATTTTTATATAATTTTTTTACTGGTGACAGTTTCAGATCTCATTTTTGTGGAATCCTGATTCCCCACCCCTCCCCTTTCTTTGTGCCTTGTCCGTGCTGCAATTGCAACGCCGGGTTTCGATGTGGAAAGTCAAAAATGTCCTTGTTTCCCTTGGGCTGATGAATTTTTTTCCTAGCATATCTCTTTATTTGCTCTGCAGAGACACAAAATGCCTTGGTAGCTTGTAGCTTTCACTCCCCAGTGGTCAGAGATGCATGATGGGAGGTGTCATCCATCGTGGGAGGCATGGTTGGGACCACATTTCCCTTCATACATTGTAACAAGTATAAAGCATTGCCCTTCAACTTGTGGGACAGCATTTCAAGGTGGGCTGTGCCTGCAGCACCCCACCATTATTATTTTTGTTTGTTTTTCAAGCCAAAATAAAAAATATGGGGCTGGGGAAGAGAGGGTAAGATATAGTTAATTAAAATAAGCCTCATGTTACAGATCAGGG
The DNA here is from genome assembly GCA_034642065.1 of Darevskia nairensis. NCBI lineage: Eukaryota > Metazoa > Chordata > Lepidosauria > Squamata > Lacertidae > Darevskia > Darevskia nairensis. The sequence continues at coordinate 190,268 of JAWWNI010001292.1, read as the reverse complement.
TTAAAAAGGTGGGCCCAAGATCTGCAGGCTGAAGACTATTAGTCCAAGGGCTCCTGAAGTTTGGAGAATGTGCTGAAACATTGGAACAGGTCAATGGGGTGAAGAAGGGGAGGAGGGAGAGGCCTACAAGGTAGTGTTAGTGATCCTGTAAAGAACATTGCAAGGTTCTAGAAGACACAGCTCAATGTCAGCCTTGTTGCAGCTTCACCCATCCTGGAAAGACATACCACCATGATGCCCCTTCTGGTGACAGCAGAGGTGCCTCAGAAAGCATGGTTGTGGTTGCCTTTGCTAGCAAGCATCATCCAACTCTGAAGCAGATGGTGTGTGGTGCATCATGTCACCAGGTGGAGAGGGCTGCAGCTGCATGGGATGGGAGATCCCCAGCAGAGCTCTTCCATCACATCAGGATGGTGAGACTGTGGAAGTTCTGCCCCCAGACCTCTGTGTATTCACTTACTCACAAGATGCACAAAATCAAGTGCCTTGCTACTTCTTGCTACATGAGATTATACTACATGAGAATTTCCTCCACAGCCCTATTGTGCTGGTCCCGTGGGGTATCCAGAAGACGAAGTCTAAGTCCGGTCCAAGGTCAGAGGTACACGTAAAGGCAGTCCAAAATAACTGGAGCAGGGTACAGGGCAGGGAGTCAGGCGAAGTCAGGAACGGGTGAACAAATGGAACCAAGGCAGGTCAGGAGCTCAGGCAAAACAGCAGGACAGGGATCAAGCAGGAACTCGACAGCAACGATGTTGCTCCTGCAACTTGGGGCTGGGACTGGTCGGCTTTTATCTGCCCCGAGGCATAGGGCAGCTCCGATCCTCAGGTGACTCGCCTCTCCTGGCTTGGAGGCGAGCACTCCTGCGGGAACTTAGTTCCCTTCGCCTCTCTGCCCTGAGCCTCTGCAGCTCAGGAGAAGCTGGAGGGTTACCGGACCCAGAGGCAACCTCAGCTTCCCCTGACTGGGTGGGGAGTGGAGCACCTGCAGGCAATGAGTCCTCCATCCCATCAGGAGCCAGATCAAACTCAGCTGATGCCTGCACCTGAGGATCTAGCCCAGGTGAGTCCCCTTCAGACTCAGGCCCCAGCCCTGGCTCTGCTGGTTCTGGAGGCAGGGAATCCTGTGCAGGCTGGGATCCCTCAGGTTCAGTGTCTGAGTCTGAATCCCAGGTCATCACACCTATAGTGAGCTGCATTCTCTCACTGCACCCTCCACTTCTCAGCAGACGTTTTGCATCTGATACTCTCCTCTTTCAGAGGTGTATATTCTTCAGCACATGGTATTTGGAACAACCTTGGACTACACATTTCTTCTGATTGGAGTTGGATTGGCAGAACTATACCTGTGTTGCAATTTGAGCAGCTTTATTTAATATCCATAGGCAGACTTGTGGTTGGTGTGATGTTGTATATAGGACACATATAATTTAGGATGTGGTGTGTCTGCACGGATGTTTCATTTGCAAAATGCTACAGATGTTGCTTGGAGAGGAAGGTATTCTAGATAACGTCCTTGTCAACGTTATTCAACGCAGCAAGCTGGGGTGTGAGTTAATGAACTCCCGACACCCACTGCCGATATCTTCAGCTGCGTTCTTTACCGGTCCAGACGCTTCTTCTGCGTGGACTCGCTTTCAAAGCCTTTCTCCTCCATCAAAGCAGAGCTTCTTGCAACGGAAGAAGATTAATTAGTCCTGGCAATAAACCACAGCAAACTCCAGCTGATTATTAAGATTTATTGTTTAAGGGCTTTGAGCCCAGAAAGATGTCGACCATCCCCTGGGAGCTGAGAGGACGAATGCCAACTGCGTAGCTAGCAGTCCAATATACACACATCATATACACAGAATACAAACACCACATAACGGAGACTCACACATAGATAATCCCCGGATGTGTGGTGTCATCCCTGTGGGGAAGGGTGATAGACCAAGCTTGTTAAAGCTCAAAACCTCACACCCCCTCTCGTCCTGCACCACAGGGGAGACGTAAGTAACTCCTTACGTCAGATACATACCATCACAGAATTCTCCGTGACGCTGGAAACTCAAGGGTTTGATGAACCCACCTGCCAGATTTTTCTGGCTTGGACAGTACACCAGCTTCACTAAGCTTGTCTGGATCCCCTGGCACCCCTTTCGGAACCTAAGGTTCAGATGTTTAGTACGGGCTTCAAACTGCACCGTCACTGCCAACTCCAAGCAGGGTTGTTGGTTGTCCTCACAAACTGTGATGGATAAGCCACACTCCCTGATGATCTCATGGACTAAACACCTATAGCACTGCAGTTCTCTACAAAGCCCTGACAACGCATTGTCTTTGGCTTCTGCAGAGGAACGAGCAATGAGGCTCTGGTTCTGAATCCTCAGTCCACCTAGAGCTCCTCCAATCTTCCACATGACCAATCCAGACTCAGATTTCCTGTCCTTGGCATGTGCCCAACTGCTGTCGCACCAGCACATGAGCTGGGGCTCACCGGCATCCAACAACCTCAGGCAAAACACCTTTGACTTCTGCACTTTCTGAATGTCATTCCCGGCATACACACTAGGCTCTGTAGCCTCCTTGCTGAGCAGATTCACAGCAACCGCTACATCAGATCCGCTCAACTGGGAAAGAAACAACCACTTCCCTAGACCTGACTGAAACACCTTGGGGCTCTGGAACTCAGAGTGTTCCCCGGACTGACTGTCTTTGACCAGACAAGTCTCCCTGACTACTGACACTAGCACATTCAGACATCTTGAACATCTTCAACAACTGCACTATCTCACCTGTCTGACTGAGCAAGAAATTACCTTCTTCAGCTCTCTCTACCTGCACTCCTAGGTAAACACCAACAGGGCCTAAGTTCTTGAGCTTGAAATGCTGACCAAGCTCCTCTGTGAACTGTTGCACCTGTTCCCTGGAGTCTTCTCCTGACAGAAAAACTAGCTCCTGCTCTTGACCTATTCCTGTCAGAAACAAGCAGTTACCAGCATGACTCTGGCTGAAACCTTGCCTTCCCAAAGCATCCTGCACACATGAGGTCCAATCTGTGACTGACTCCTTCAAGTCACAGACTGTCTTGTGCAATTTCCTCACTTGACCTTGCCTGTTGCCCTTGAACCCTGGCGGAGGTACTCCGTACAACTCCGTACAACTCCTGATCCAGGTCGGAATCCAAACAGCTATCCAAACCAAAATGGCCACAGGGAAACCTGTGGCTATTGACCTAGCCCTGGCTATTGACCTAGCCAGTTGCTGCCGTCTTGAGTTTGTACATCCAACGACTGCTTACCGCCTGCTTACCTTCTGGTAGCGTCGTGGAGTTGTACACACCCAAAGACCTCACTGAGCTTACCTGCTCTACGCATTACGCCATTCCTGGGATCCTCCTTGTACCCTTCGAACCTTCTCAAGGCTCCCTGGTTCACGCCAACCAGCAGTAAGTGGGCCATAAGCTTGTGTGCAGCTCCCATTAATGTCAGTAGTACTTAAACAGAAGAATAGCAATAGATGGTACCCTTAAATAATAATAATAATAAACTCTCAAACATGCAAGTGACTATTATGCCTGTTAAGCAAAAGTAGAAGTGAAGCTAGCTAAGCAGAGGTTTGAACCCAGTTCTTCCAGATCCAAGGGCAGCACCAGCCCTTATTAGAATCACCTTTCCTGGGTGAACTTATAGTCCCTATCATCATATCGTTGAGGTGGGTTTGCAAATTGGATTGTACCAACACACTGTGAGGCTACAAAAATGGGCATAAGTAAAGAAATCCTCACTTCCATTTTGCTGTTCATCTTAATGACATCTGTAGACCAAAGCTTTTTTCTCAAGTTCGCATGTTTGAGGTGCAGAATCTTGAAGCAAGAGAACTAACACATCAGGGTTTTATTTTTGTGACCATGAAAACGATGCACAAGTTGTATTAATACAACTAAAATAGAGCTGTATGTTATTTGTTTCATCTCCTTTGAGCAATCAATACACTAAAATGATTTGGCTGTTGTGTAGTCCCTATCTCTGCCTTTTCTTCGTTATATGTCTGTGATGGTGATGAGATTTTTGGGGGGTCATTATATATTGGTTACCTGGGAAAACCCCATAGAATTTCATGTTGTTTGTACTCAGCATTCCAGAGTGATTTTTAAAATTTTACAGTTTATTGTATGTACCCACAAGTAGGCAATCTCAATCTAGCCGGCTGATTCGACTGTTCTACCACGTTCCCATTAAATCCATGCTTTTCAAACTTGTGTTTTGGGGTTCTTTTCAGCTTCTCAGAGGTTCTTCAATCAGATGATCAGTCATGGTGGACATACTTATTTGAAAGTCAGTTTGTCCAGCATCATTGGTCTTCTCTTGCAGTCTGTTGCCATAGGAGAGTGTTGGATATGTTTTAGGGTACATGCTTAGTTCATGGCACCAGTGAGGCGCATCAGCATTGCTCAGCATGAATGGAGTGTTTGCCTAGAGCAGGGATGAGGAACTAGTGGCCTTCTGGATGTTGCTGGACTACAGTTCCCATCCCTGACCACTGACCAGGCTGACTGTGGCACCTGGAGGGCCATAGGTCATTTGCCATATGTTTTGGTTCATGAACAATGGAATTTGGAAAGAGTTAATTGAAGGTAAAAGGTTTGAAAATGCTGTATCAGATGCATATGTGCCATGACCTGTGTTTTTCATTTTTGCTTTCAATGCTACATTATTAGGCCCTGTACATTATACAGGGCCATATGGTGATCAGTGGCTTAAGCAGTCTACTCCCAGTTAACAGAGGCTCTCCTAGGTTTCAGGCTGAGCTCTTTGCCAGCCCTGCTTCCTGAGATCCTTTTTGACAGTGATGCTGGAGATTGAACCTGGGGGATATCTGCAGGCAAAAGCCCCCACTTTCCCATATGTGGAGGCAGGGATTTCAATATTGTCACCTCTGTCTCCACCATCTGTTGAAGCCTTTCCCAATCTGGTGCCATCCAGATGTGGCTCCTATCATCCCTGATCACAGGCCTTGCTGCCTGGGGCTGATGGAGAGTTTTAGTCCAAAATATCTGGAGAACACTAGATTATTGAAAGCTGGTCTGTTGCATGAGCTAAGTGTATATCATAGAACAGAGCTTTCCAAACTGTGTGTTGCAACACATTAGCATGTCGGTTGCAGTGTGCAGGTGTGTTGCACCCTGGGGCTGGAAAGGGGCTAGTTTAACATCCAGTTTGCTAATAAAACTGAATTACTGTGTTGCAAAATGATGCATGTCTAAAAAGTGTGTCATCAACATGGAAAGTTTGGAAAGCTCTTTCATAGAATCATAGAATTGTAGAGCTGGAAGGGACCCCCAGGTGTCATCCAGTCCAGCCCCCTGAGCATCCATGACAGGCCATCCAACCTCTGCTTAAAAACCTCCAATGAAGGAGAGTCCACCACCTTCTGAGGGAGTCCGTTCCACTGTCATGCTGAGAGTCAAAAAAGAAAAGGAAGTGAAAAATAAGCCCACGTTTCAGAAACATCTGCAGATAGCCATCTTATGAGTCACTCCCCCTACAAATGGGGTCTAAATTTATTACACAAATATAAATCCCTACTGGTCTAGAGCAGAAATGTGTGTCACAAACTTTTCAAAACGTGTTGGTGCAGAGCAGTTTATACATCCCTGTAGTGGAGGGCCACTAATCTATCCCCCCTCCCTGACCAGTAATTCAACAGGTAAAGCTGCCACCACCTCCTCTAACCTGACACAGGCAGAAATTCAACCGGTAGTGCCCAAGTGGTCAGACACTAGTTCAGCTTCCCCAGGCAAAAGGCATATCGGACAAACGGCAAAGAATCATTTGTTAAAAGCAATAGGGTTGCACATTTCTTTAATGGTTACAAACAGAAATATTTTTTTTGTAAAATATCACTGGCTAAACAAACATACTCACAAAGCAAATGCATTTCAAAACAAGACAGAAGATCAGGCCAAAACCAGGGCAAGGTGACTGCGATTGGCATCTCAATTCCCCTAGCTCTTATTTTTGAATTCTCATGGGGTTCCGATTTTAGGCCAATCAGTGTCTTAAGATAATTTGCAATTTGCCAATGACTAAAAGGAGAGACTATATTTCTTAATTGTCAGAGAATCAAGAGGTCTCACAGCTGCCCCATGCTTAATCTTAAAGTCCTTGAAGATCAAACAGATTCTTTCTTCTTTCCCAGAGCTCTTCCACAAGTACCAGGCTCCTGAGCTGTAAATTAGTTGATAACCTCCTGCAGCTGTGTCAGAATCTACATTGTAAATCAAGTAGCCTCCCATCCGGCTGAAGCCAGGATGAGATTCCCTTCACACCTCCAGAGACAAAGAAGTCTATGTGATAGAGAACAGATACTCACTATCCCAGGAGGCTGCAGTCCCACAATGCCACATTTCTACCTGAACCAAGGTTTAATACATATAAGATTTCCCAACTTCACTACAATCCCTTTCCTGTTTTGCACACTCCATCCCGCTAAGGCTGCTTCCTTTTGGGTGCCGAGTCAGAACTTTTCTGTATTTTCAGCGCAAATGGAGATAACAAACATGCTGGTGGCTGCTTGCCTTAGGAACAGAAACTGGGAGACGGAAATTGGGAGCCAAGGTATATACATGCTTGACCCGTTCTCATGGCTTCTCTTTTATGTCTCCCTAAAGCTCGGGAGGCGGGTGGCACTGTGGGTTGAACCAAAGAGCCTAGGGCTTGCCGATCAGAAGGTTGACGGTTCGAATCCCTGCAACGGGGTGAGCTCCCGTTGCTCGGTCCCTGCTCCTGCCAACTTAGCAGTTCGAAAGCACATCAAAGTGGAAGTAGATAAATAGGTACCGCTGCAGCGGGAAGGTAAACGGCATTTCCGTGCGCTGCTCTGGTTCGCCAGAAGCAGCTTTGTCATGCTGGCCACATGACCTGGAAGCTGTATGCCGGCTCCCTCGGCCAATAATGCGAGATGAGCACCGCAACTCCAGAGTCGGTCACAACTTTACCCCCTTTACCTTTACCTTAAAGCTCCCTAGAGCTGGACCATAAAGAAGGCTGATCGCCAAAGAATTGATGCTTTTGAATTATGGTGCTGGAGGAGACTCTTGAGAGTCCCAAGGACTGCAAGAAGATCAAACCTATCAATTCTTAAGGAAATCAGCCTGGAGTGCTCATTGGAAGGACAGATCCTGAAGCTGAGGCTCCAATACTTTGGCCACCTCATGAGAAGAGAAGACTCCCTGGAAAAGACCCTGATGTTGGGAAAAATGAAGGGCACAAGGAGAAGGAGACGACAAGACGAGATGGTTGGACAGTGTTCTCGAAGCTACCAACATGAGTCTAACCAAACTGTGGGAGGCAGTGGAAGAGAGGAGTGCCTGGCGTGCTCTGGTCCATACAACAAAGCTCCATAAACTTTCCAGCTCATATATGACTATTTCAACTGCACACCGACTAATTTTGCAACATTGTTCCTTAATTCATAAATCTTGTGTCTTGCTATTTTACCTCACATAAAATGCCTAAAAGCTCCATTCCCAAAGCAGATTTCAGAAGTGACAAGGGGCTGACTGGTTCTTTCCTAGTACTTCTTCCCCATTTGATACAGCCTGATTCATGTCCATTAATTCTTAGTTTTACTTTGGGAATTGTCATTCAGAAAATCTGTATTAATCAAGCTTCCTGTCGCGACCCGACTAGACAGTGGGGTCGCGCCATGCGGGCGCCAGGAAGGGGAACCATGCAGCGGGCCAGAAAAGGGGGCGACAGCAGAGCCAGGCTCGGAGGGGTTAAACCGAGCGCAGCAAGGCCCGACCTCGTTCAGGCATGCCCAGCGGGGTAAACAACCCCAGGATGAGTGATAACGACCGCTAACGAGCCATCAGCGGCGGGCGCGGCGGAACCGTCAACATCGCAATAACAATGTAAAAGGCACTCCGGGCAGACCGGAGCAGTTAACTCTTTTGTCCAAGCCATCCCGGGTGGGGAAGAGGATTACCCCCGGACCTTTAGGGCAGAAGGGAGGGGGGAATTGGGAGTCACCCAGCAAAATGTATTTAAGGGGGACTCTGAGATGGCCTCCTCAGAATCCTTACGGACTTTCCACGTTTCACTGTGTGCTGTACAATAAACTTCAAGACATCTTCCGCTGACTTCTCGGAGTGGCGTGCGTTCTTGACAGCTAGCTACAGTTACCATTGGGGACACGACATAGTAAGGATTCTCCCCAAAAAACTTCGACGTCCGTATCGTGTTGGGATCGCTTACCGGCAGCTACCGAGATGGCGACCCCATGGCGCGGAGCGGCACGTTTTCAGACCCCCGTTACCTCGAGCACCCTACTCGAGCGGCCGGCGGATCTGTTCACCTCAAATCAATGGAGCCTTTCCTCGGCCGGACCAGACAGCGGGAGCCTGGGCGAGCTACGGCGACTCCAGGAGCAGCTGAACCACCTCATCTGGGAGCGGCTGCGGGTCGGTGAGGAGTCAGGCCGGTTGTTGGACCAGGCCTGTGGGGGCGCGGTGCCCCAGACAAGTCGTAGCGGCGGCGGGAGCCAAGGCCATGCGGGATCGGGGGTCTGCAGTCGGCAGACCCCAAGGGAGGGCTCAGGTCAGGAGCCCGGAACGACTCAGCGGCTGACATGGTTGGACGGGACGGCCCTGAGGGGGCAGGCGTTTTCCCCACCAAGACGTCGCAGCAGCCGGCTGGAGGACGACGTAGTGGCGGGGAGTTCCATGGGCGACAGCAGCGAGGACGAGCGCGCTGCAGCGACCCCGGAGACCCGCGGGAGGCACGTTCGCCGGAGGGCGACGGCGCAGCGCAGGCCGCCCCCGGAGCTGAAGTCCATTTTCGAGGGGGACCCGGCGGAACTCTCCACTTTCATCTTCCACGCAAGGAACCACGCCAGAAGGTACGGGGGAGACGACTGCGACCCAGAGGACTTGGTAGCGGCGGTCATCTCCTCCCTGCAGGGGAAGGCCGGCCAGTGGGCCATGCTCCTGGTCGACTGCAGGGATCCGGCTCTGGCCAACCTGGAGGACTTCTTGGCGGCCCTTCGAGAGCGCTTCCAAGACCCGCAGGTGGAGGAGAAGGCGAAGCGACGGGTCCAGAAGGCCAGGCAAGGGGGTCTCCCGGTACAGGACTATGTAGACATGTTCAGGGGGGAGGCTGCCCAAATCTCCTCCTGGAACGAGGAGGTCCTCGTCCACTACTTCAAGGAGGGCCTCCATCCTGAGCTCCGCAAGTGGGCCGTAGTGAAAGGGACCCCTCGGGAGCTGTCGACGCTGGACGGCTGGTGCCGCATGGTGGCTCAGTTGGAAGCAGACCTGGGGATGCTGGAGCTAGGACCCAGGGCGGGCAAGGACCGAAGGCCCGCGGAGAACTCAGGGACCCCCCGTCCCGCCAATGGCGCGGGGGTCCCCCGGCCCAAGCGCACCCCCGACCCGGAACGGGAGAGGAGACGCCGGGAGGGACTCTGCATGAGGTGCGGGGGGGCAGGACACTATGCGGTGGCGTGCCCCAAGAGACCCCCAGGAGAGGTTCGGACCCCGGCAGGGTCCCAAGCAACGTCGGGAACCAGCCAGACACCCAAGACCGGGAGCCGGGCGGCTGTCGCGTCGGAGCCAAGGGAAAAGCGCCAGTCCGACTCCGAAGGCTCGGAGTCGGGAAACGACTTGGACCTGCAGTGAAGGACGCCCGGCTGCAGGTCCCGCCAGGGTCAACGGACCCCAAGAAACGGGCGGGAAGACCACCCAACCTGGTCCGGGTGAGGCTGGAAAACCCGGACGGTGGCAAGCAATGGACGGGCGATGCGCTGCTGGACTCGGGCTGTGACCACAGCATGCTGCACCCCGAAGTGGCCAAGGAACTGGACTTGCCCACCCAGGTTCGGAGCACCCCCTTAGTTTTCGTCCAGATGAGGTCCGTTTGGGGTGGAAGTGGGACCGGTCTCCTTGTGGGTGGGGGACCACCGGGAGTCCAGGATGCTAGTTAGGGTCCCCACGGATGGGTATCAGGTAGTGCTGGGGTTGGATGGGCTGATGGAACATAACCCCATAGTAGACTGGCGCTCAGGGCGCCTGACGTTCGACCTGGATAGGTGTGGGCAGCACAGGGTCGAATCGGACCCCCAGTGCCCCGGAAAGGGGGAGGCCAAAGGGGTCCACGGGGACGAGGATGGCGCCGGAGATCCCCCCGGAGTACCGGGATCTGGCGGCGGTGTTCGGGGAAACCGAGGCAGACGAGCTGCCCCTCCACCGCCGCACAGATTGCGCCATCGACATCCCAGAAGATGCGGTCCTCCCCAAGGGACGCATCTACAAGATGTCCGGGGAGGAACTCCAGGACCTCAGGGAGTTCCTGGACAAGAATCTGGCCAGAGGGTTCATCCGCCCCGCCAAGAGCCCCATGGGGGCTCCGGTCATCTTCGTGGGCAAGAAGGATGGCACCCGGAGGTTGTGCCAGGACTATAGAGGGTTGAACGCCATAGCGGCAGGGAACGCGTACCCGCTCCCCCTCATCCCGGATCTGCTGGACCAGTTGGGTACCGGCACGATCTTCACGAAGCTAGACTTAAGGGAGGCATACTACCGGGTGCGGGTCCGGGAGGGGGACGAATGGAAGACGGCTTTTAACTGCCAGTTTGGACAGTTCGAGTTCCTGGTAATGCCGTTCGGTTTGAGCGGGGCCCCGGGGGTGTTCATGAGCCTCATCAACGAGGTACTCCACGACCTCCTGTACAAAGGGGTGGTGATCTACCTGGACGATGTGCTGGTGTACAGTCGGGACCCCCGGGAACACGTCCGTTTGGTCCGGGAGGTCTTGCAGAGACTCCTGGACAACCACCTATACGTCAAGTTGCCCAAGTGCGAATTCCACCGCCCCTCCTTAGATTACCTGGGGTATAGGATCTCGGCGGCGGGGGTAGCCATGGATACCCAGAAGGTGGAGGCAGTCCTGGGGTGGGAGCGGCCACGGACACGGCGCCAACTCCAGAGCCTGCTGGGGTTCGCAAATTTCTGCAGGGGCTTTTTGCCCAACTATTCGGCCTTGGTGACCCCCCTCACCGATCTCCTAGGTACCAAGGGGAAAGGAAAGGGGGCCAAGCGTCCCGGGGCGGCTCTGGATTGGGGGTCCCGGGCGGAGGAGGCTTTCCAGGGGCTCAAAGGGGCGTTCGCCGCCGAGCCTACGCTGATCCATGTGGATCCAGCCCGGCCCATGGTGGTACAGGTAGACGCTAGTGATGTGGCCATGGGAGTGGTACTCCTGCAGAGGGACGGGGAGGGCCGTCTGAGGCCCGGAGCGTACCTGTCCCGGAAGTTTGGGAAGGCGGAAAGGAACTGGTCTACCTGGGAGAAGGAGGCGGCGGCCATCCACATGGCGCTTGAGGAGTGGAGGCACTGGCTGGAGGGGGCAAGGGAGCCGTTTGAGGTCTGGACAGACCACCGCAACCTCGAGGCCCTCCGACAGCCACGGAAGCTGACCGCCAAGCACATACGGTGGGCAGAGTTCTTCTCCCGGTACGATTTCCACCTAAGCCACATCCCCGGGAAGGACAACTGCCTCGCGGACGCCCTGTCTCGCCTGCCCCAGTACGAGGCGGACGTCCGCACGGAGATGCGACCGCTATTTGAGGACAAACACTTAGCCCGAGCCGTCACCACCCGTAACCAGGCTAGGAGGAAGGAGGAACAGACAGGGGGTCAAGATGGGACACAGCCCCCGGGAGAATTTTTAATCCTCTGCTAAGAAATGTGGCCTCAGCGACTTCAAGAGCAGAAAAACATTTTTTGAAAATTTCACAATTTGACAAAAAATCTGACGTGATCCAATTCTCTCCAAAGTGGTGCCAAATTGTTGCAAATTCTTCCCTGGGAGGCTTGGCGTTGGAAACTGAAGCATTTTTAATCCTCCGCTAGGAAATGTGGCCTCGGCGACTTCAAGAGCAGAAAAACGTTTTTCGAAAATTTCACAAGTTCACCCAAACTCTGGCATTATTCAAGTCTCTCAAAAATGGTGCCAAACTGCTCAAAATTCTCCCCTGAAAGATTTCGCTGTGGAAACAATAGGGTTTTTTTATCCTTAGCCAGAATATGAGGGTTAGGTTTAGGGTTAGGTTTAGGTTTAGGTTTAGGGTTAGGGTTAGGGATAGGGTTAGGGTTAGGGTTAGGGTTAGGGTTAGGGTTAGGGTTAGGGTTAGGGTTAGGGTTGGGGTTAGGGTTAGGGTTAGGTGGTGGAAACAAAAGTGTTTTTTCCTATGCTAGAAAATCAGGCCTTGGCGACTACACTCGCGGAAAAAGTTCTTTTTTTAAACTTCACAATTTCACCAAAAATCTTACGTTGTCCAATTCTCTCAAAAATGGTGCCAAATTGTTGCAAATTCTTCCCTGAGAGGTTTGGCGTTGGAAACCGAAGCATTTTTAATCCTCCGCTAGGAAATGTGGCCTCGGCGAATTCAAGAGCAGAAAAACGTTTTTCGAAAATTTCACAAATTCACCCAAACTCTGACATTATTCAAGTCTCTCAAAAATGGTGCCAAACTGCTCAAAATTCTCCCCTGAAAGATTTCGCTGTGGAAACAATAGGTTTTTTTATCCTTAGCCAGAATATCAGGGTTAGGTTTAGGGTTAGGTTTAGGTTTAGGTTTAGGGTTAGGGTGGGGGTTAGGGTTAGGGTTAGGGTTAGGGTTAGGGTTAGGGTTAGGTGGTGGAAACAAAAGTGTTTTTTCCTATGCTAGAAAATCAGTCCTTGGAGACTACACTTGCATAAAAAGTTCTTTTTTTAAACTTCACAATTTCACCAAAAATCTTAGTTTATCCAATTCTCTCAAAAATGATGGCAAATTGTTGCAAATTCTATCCTGAGAGGTTTGGCGTTGGAAACTGAAGCATTTTTAATCCTCGGCTAGGAAATGTGGCCTCGGCGAATTCAAGAGCAGAAAAACGTTTTTCGAAAATTTCACAAATTCACCCAAACTCTGACGTTATTCAAGTCTCTCAAAAATGCTGCCAAACTGCTCAAAATTCTCCACTGAAAGATTTCACTGTGGAAACAATAGTTTTTTTTATCCTTAGCCAGAATATCAGGGTTAGGGTTAGGGTTAGGGTTAGGGTTAGGGTTAGGGTTAGGGTTAGGGTTAGGGTTAGGGTTAGGGTTAGGGTTAGGGTTAGGGTTAAGGTTAGGGCTAGGGTTAGGGTTAGGGTTAGCTGGTGGAAACATAAGTGTTTTTTCCTATGCTAGAAAATCAGGCCTTGGCGACTACACTTGCGGGAAAAGTTTTTTTAAATTTCACAATTTCACGAAAAATCTTACGTTATCCGATTCTCTCAAAAATGGTGACAAATTGTTGCAAAATCTCCCCTGGAGGTTTGGCGTTGGAAACTGAAGCCTTTTAAATCCTCCGCTAGGAAATGTGGCCTCAGCGACTTCAAGAGCAGAAAAACATTTTTTGAAAATTTCACAATTTGACAAAAAATCTGACGTTATCCATTTCTCTCAAAAGTGGTGCCAAATTGTTGCAAATTCTTCCCCGAGAGGTTTGGCATTGGAAACTGAAGCATTTTTAATCGTACGCTAAGAAATGTGGCCTCAGCGACTTCAAGAGCAGAAAAACATTTTTTGAAAATTTCAAAATTTGACAAAAAATCTGACGTTATCCAATTCTCTCAAAAGTGGTGCCAAATTGTTGCAAATTCTTCTCTGAGAGGTTTGGCATTGGAAACTGAAGCATTTTTAATCCTCCGCTAGGAAATGTGGCCTTGGCGACTTCAAGAGCAGAAAAACGTTTTTCGAAAATTTCACAAATTTACCCAAACTCTGACATTTTTCAAGTCTCTCAAAAATGGTGCCAAACTGCTCAAAATTCTACCCTGAAAGATTTCGCTGTGGAAACAATAGTTTTTTGTATCCTTAGCCAGAATATGAGGGTTAGGTTTTGGGTTCGGTTTAGGGTTCGGGTTCGGGTTCGGGTTCGGGTTCGGGTTCGGGTTCGGGTTCGGGTTCGGGTTAGGGTTAGGTGGTTTAAACAAAAGTGTTTTTTCCTATGCTAGAAAATCAGGCCTTGGCGACTACATTCGCGGAAAAAGTTCTTTTTTTAAACTTCACAATTTCACCAAAAATCTTAGTTTATCCAATTCTCTCAAAAATGGTGGCAAATTGTTGCAAATTCTATCCTGAGAGGTTTGGCGTTGGAAACTGAAGCGTTTTAAATCTTCCGCTAGGAAATGTGGCCTCAGCGACTTCAAGAGCAGAAAAACATTTTTTTGAAAATTTCACAATTTGACAAAAAATCTGACGTTATCCAATTCTCTCAAAAGTGGTGCCAAATTGTTGCACATTCTTCCCTGAGAGGTTTGGCGTTGGAAACTGAAGCATTTTTAATCCTCCGCTAGGAAATGTGGCCTCGGCGAATTCAAGAGCAGAAAAACATTTTTCGAAAATTTCACAAATTCACCCAAACTCTGACGTTATTCAAGTCTCTCAAAAATGCTGCCAAACTGCTCAAAATTCTCCACTGAAAGATTTCGCTGTGGAAACAATAGTTTTTTTTATCCTTAGCCAGAATATCAGGGTTAGGGTTAGGGTTAGGGTTAGGGTTAGGGTTAGCTGGTGGAAACAAAAGTGTTTTTTCCTATGCTAGAAAATCAGGCCTTGGCGACTGCACTTGCGGAAAAAGTTTTTTTAAATTTCACAATTTCACGAAAAATCTTACGTTATCCGATTCTCTCAAAAATGGTGACAAATTGTTGCAAAATCTCCCCTGGAGGTTTGGCGTTGGAAACTGAAGCCTTTTTAATCTTCCGCTAGGAAATGTGGCCTCAGCGACTTCAAGAGCAGAAAAACATTTTTTGAAAATTTCACAATTTGACAAAAAATCTGACGTTATCCATTTCTCTCAAAAGTGGTGCCAAATTGTTGCAAATTCTTCCCCGAGAGGTTTGGCATTGGAAACTGAAGCATTTTTAATCCTACGCTAAGAAATGTGGCCTCAGCGACTTCAAGAGCAGAAAAACATTTTTTGAAAATTTCACAATTTGACAAAAAATCTGACGTTATCCAATTCTCTCAAAATTGGTGCCAAATTGTTGCAAATTCTTCCCTGAGAGGTTTGGCGTTGGAAACTGAAGCATTTTTAATCCTCCGCTAGGAAATGTGGCCTTGGCGACTTCAAGAGCAGAAAAACGTTTTTCGAAAATTTCACAAATTTACCCAAACTCTGACATTTTTCAAGTCTCTCAAAAATGGTGCCAAACTGCTCAAAATTCTACCCTGAAAGATTTCGCTGTGGAAACAATAGTTTTTTGTATCCTTAGCCAGAATATGAGGGTTAGGTTTTGTGTTCGGTTTAGGGTTCGGGTTCGGGTTCGGGTTCGGGTTCGGGTTCGGGTTAGGGTTAGGGTTAGGGTTAGGGTTAGGTGGTTTAAACAAAAGTGTTTTTTCCTATGCTAGAAAATCAGGCCTTGGCGACTACATTCGCGGAAAAAGTTCTTTTTTTAAACTTCACAATTTCACCAAAAATCTTACGTTGTCCAATTCTCTCAAAAATGGTGACAAATTGTTGCAAATTCTACCCTGAGATGTTTGCCGTTGGAAACAGAAGCGTTTTCATCCTAGGGTAGAAAATTAGGCCTCGGCAACTTTACCTGCGGGAAAACGTTTTTTGAAAATTTCACAATTTCACCCAAACTCTGACATTATCCAAGTCTCTCAAAAATGGTGCCAAACTGTTCAAAATTCTCCCCTGAAAGGTTTCGCTGTGGAAACAATAGTTTTTTTTATCCTTAGCCAGAATATCAGGGTTAGGGTTAGGGTTAGGGTTAGGGTTAGGGTTAGGGTTAGGGTTAGGGTTAGGGTTAGGGTTAGGGTTAGGGTTAGGGTTAGGGTTAGGGTTAGGGTTAGGGTTAGGGTTAGGGTTAGGTGGTGGAAACAAAAGTGTTTTTTCCTATGCTAGAAAATCAGGCCTTGGCGACTACACTTGCGGAAAAAGTTCTTTTTTTAAACTTCACAATTTCACCAAAAATCTTACGTTATCCAATTCTCTCAAAAATGGTGGCAAACTGTTCCAAATTCTACCCTGAGAGGTTTGGTGTTGGAAAAAGTAGCGTCTTTATCCTAGGGTTAGGGTTAGGGTTAGGGTTAGGGTTAGGGTTAGGGTTAGGGTTAGGGTTAGGGTTAGGGTTAGGGTTAGGGTTAGGGTTAGGGTTAGGGTTAGGGTTAGGTGGTGGAAACAAAAGTGTATTTTCCTAAGCTAGAAAATCAGGCCTTGGCGACTACACGTGCGGAAAAAGTTCTTTTTTTAAACTTCACAATTTCACCAAAAATCTGACGTTATCCAATTCTCTCAAAAGTGGTGCCAAATTGTTCCAAATTCTTCCCTGAGAGGTTTGGCATTGGAAACTGAAGCATTTTTAATCCTCTGCTAGGAAATGTGGCCTCGGCGACTTCAAGAGCAGAAAAACATTTTTCGAAAATTTCACAAATTCATCCAAACTCTGACATTATCCAAATCTCTCAAAAATGGTGCCAAACTGCTCAAAATTCTCCCCTGAAAGATTTTGTAGGATTAAAAACGCTTCAGTTTCCAACGCCAAACCTCTCGGGGAAGAATTTGCAACAATTTGGCACCACTTTTGAGAGAAATGGATAACGTCAGATTTTTTGTCAAATTGTGAAATTTTCAAAAAATGTTTTTCTGCTCTTGAAGTCGCTGAGGCCACATTTCCTAGCGGAGGATTAAAAACACTTCAGTTTCCAACGCCAAACCTCCAGGGGAGACTTTGCAAAAATTTGGCACCATTTTTGAGTTAATTGGATAACGTCAGATTTTTGGTCCAATTGTGAAATTTTTAAAAAATGTTTTTCTGCTCATAGTGTCGCCAAAGCCTGATTTTCTCGCCTAAGATAAAAACACTTCTGTTTCCAACGCCAAACCTCTCAGGGGAGAATTTGCAACAATTTGTCACCATTTTTGAGAGAATTGGATAATGTAAGATTTTTCCTGAAATTGTGAAATTTAAAAAAACTTTTTCCGCAAGTGTAGTCGCCAAGGCCTGATTTTCTAGCATAGGAAAAAACACTTTTGTTTCCACCAGCTAACCCTAACCCTAACCCTAACCCTAACACGATGGACACTTGCTGGTGTGTTTTCTATGCATTTCGACCTGAAAGAAGCTATTTCGGATGTATTTGGCTCGTGTAACGTTCAGTTTGGCTTATTTGCGTGATTTTGCATTAACTAATTTTATTAGTTTTTAAAAGTTACAAATATACACAAACATAAATACTGCATTTCGAAGAAGAAAAATAAAGTCATCATAACAATATGCCTTCCTACTCATTTCTGTACGATCTTCTTACTTACTCATTAAACGCCTTCTTTCATAATCTTGTTCCATTTGTACATATTTCCTGCTTTAAATAAACATTACAAACAAAATAAATCAAATAAATCAAAATAAATCAAATAAATCAAATAACTTCCGTCTGCTCTTCACTCAGGTGTTCCAATTAATTTGTCTACTGACTGTTTTCATAAATCCAGCTGTTGACATGCAACGTATTCAGTGCTTATTCCTTGTATTAATTCATTTTACTCTTATTCCATACGACATGTTCAGAAATAAATCCAAGATTTTATTGTGGGGCATTCCTTTTTCATATAATCTCTAAATTTCTCCCAGTTTTTTTTAAAAATTTGGTTGCTATTACCTCTTACTATTTCAGTTAATCTTGCCAAATCCATATAATAAAATAATTTCTCCTTCCATTCTTCAATTCCTGGGACTTGTCGATTTTTCCAATATAAAGCTATCAGATTTCTGGCCGCAGAGGTAATATATAAAAAGAGTTTTTTGTCTTGTGGACAAATATCTTCTCCTACTATGCCCAGAAGGAAAGCCTCTGGGTCTTTTTTAATATTGTATTTCAATATTTTCTTTGTTTCTTCAAATACCTGCGTCCAGAAATTCTGTATATGCTCACATTTCCACCACATATGTAAGAAATCCCCCACTGTCTTTTGACATTTCCAGCATAGGTTACTTTGTGTTTTATACATTTTATGTAGTTTATTCGGAGTTAGGTACCATTTATAAAACATTTTGATCATGTTTTCCTTTATACCTTCCGCGGCTGAGAATTTCCATCCCTTTGCCCATAGTACTTCCCATTTCTCTAATTCTATCGTCTTACCTAAATCCCTTGCCCAGTGTATCATTGTTTCTTTAATCATCTCATCTTTTACTTCCCATTCCAGAAGTAGGTTGTACATTTTGGATATTATCTTATTATTGTTTTGTAGTAGATGTTTCTCAAGCAATGAGGGTTCCTTCAAAAAACCATTTTTGTGATTGTCTTCATTAAACTTACTATTAATTTGATGATATTGAATCCATCCCGTTAGGAATGGCTTCACTTCATTATAATCTTTCATTTTTAATTTCCCTCCTTTCTGTTCTAATATATCTTTATATTTTCCCCATTTTTCTTCCGAATTTACCTTTTTTATTGTTATAATTTCTATTGGTGATAGCCAATTCGGGGTTTTGGGTTCTAATAAATTTTTGTATTTTTCCCAAATCTTTATTAATGATTTTTTAATAATATGTGTGTTAAAGTCTTTATGTGTCTTAATTTTATCTCTTCCTAGGTAGGCGTGCCAGCCGAATTTATTTCGGTATCCTTCCAAATCTAATAATTTACGGTTTTCCAATATAATCCACTCCTTTAGCCACCAAAAAGCTGCTGCATCATGATACAGTTCTAGGTCTGGCAACGCCATACCCCCCCGTTCTTTAATGTCAATTAATAGTTTATATTTTATTCTCGCTCTTTTGTAATTCCATACAAATCTGACAATATCCTTCTTCCATTCTTTAAAAATGTTCCTACCCGATCCCAGAATGGGAAGCATTTGAAATAAAAAGTTCATTTTCGGTAAGATACTCATTTTTATGGTCGCAATTCTACCTAATAGTGATAAGCCCAATCTGTTCCAAATTTCAAGATCTTTCTTTACCTCTTGCCAAGTTTTGTTATAATTGTCTTTAACTAAATTATTCGTGTTATCTGATATCCAGATTCCCAAATATTTTGCTTTATTAACCACTTTAATTCCTACCTCTTTTTGCAATTGATCTTTTTCTTTTTTTGATAGATTTTTTGTCAATATACTTGTCTTTGCCAGATTCAAGCTAAGACCAGCTACCTTTCCGTATTCATTAATTCTTTTAAGAATCTGATTTATACTTTGTAGAGGGTTCTCCAGTGTAGCTATCACATCATCTGCGAAGGCTTTGATTTTGATTTTTTGATATATCTTTCCCGATTTTAATACCTTGTATCTCATCATCATTTCTTAAGTTTCCCAGGAGAAACTCCAAGCCTAAAATGAACAACAATGGGGAGAGGGGACATCCTTGTCTTGTTCCCCTCTGGATCTCAACTTCACCTGTTATTTCATTATTTATCAATAATTTAGCTCTCTGATTTGTATAAATAGCCTCTATCGCCTTAGAGATTTTCTGGCCGAATTTCAATATTGTCATTGCTTCTTTTATAAATGCCCACGAAACCTTATCAAAAGCTTTTTCTGCATCTAAGAGCAATAAAGCAGCTTTTGTGATTTTGCATTAACAGCTCAAGTACACCTAACTTGGGAGAGAAACACGATGGACACTTGCTGGTGTGTTTTCTATGCATTTCGACCTGAAAGGAGCTATTTCGGATGTCCTTGGCTCGTGTAACGTTCAGTTTGGCTTATTTGCGTGATTTTGCATTAACAGCTCAAGTACACCTAACTTGGGAGAGAAACACGATGGACACTTGCTGGTGTGTTTTCTATGCATTTCGACCTGAAAGAAGCTATTTCGGATGTCCTTGGCTCGTGTAACGTTCAGTTTGGCTTATTTGCGTGATTTTGCATTAACAGCTCAAGTACACCTAACTTGGGAGAGAAACACGATGGACACTTGCTGGTGTGTTTTCTATGCATTTCGACCTGAAAGAAGCTATTTCGGATGTCCTTGGCTCGTGTAACGTTCAGTTTGGCTTATTTGCGTGATTTTGCATTAACAGCTCAAGTACACCTAACTTGGGAGAGAAACACGATGGACACTTGCTGGTGTGTTTTCTATGCATTTCGACCTGAAAGAAGCTATTTCGGATGTACTTGGCTCGTGTAACGTTCAGTTTGGCTCATTTGCGTGATTTTGCATTAACAGCTCAAGTACACCTAACTTTGCAAATGAACACGATGGGAACTTGCTGGTGTGTTTTCTATGCATTTCGACCTGAAAGAAGCTAGTTCAGACGTACTTGGCTTTTGTAACGTTCAATTTGGCTCATTTGCGCGATTTTGCATTAACAGCTCAAGTACACCTAACTTGGGAGAGGAACACGATGGACGCTTGCTGGTGTGTTTTCTATGCATTTCGAGCTATTTCGCATGTACTTGGCTCGTGTAACGTTCAGTTTGGCTCATTTGCGTGATTTTGCATTAACAGCTCAAGTACACCTAACTTTGCAAATGAACACGATGGGAACTTGCTGGTGTGTTTTCTATGCATTTCGACCTGAAAGAAGCTAGTTCGGACGTACTTGGTTTTGTAACGTTCAATTTGGCTCATTTGCGCGATTTTGCATTAACAGCTCAAGTACACCTAACTTGGGAGAGAAACACGATGGACGCTTGCTGGTGTGTTTTCTATGCATTTCGACCTGAAAGAAGCTATTTCGGATGTACTTGGCTCGTGTAACGTTCAGTTTGGCTCATTTGCGTGATTTTGCATTAACAGCTCAAGTACACCTAACTTTGCAAATGAACACGATGGGAACTTGCTGGTGTGTTTTCTATGCATTTCGACCTGAAAGAAGCTAGTTCGGACGTACTTGGCTTTTGTAACGTTCAATTTGGCTCATTTGTGCGATTTTGCATTAACAGCTCAAGTACACCTAACTTGGGAGAGAAACACGATGGACGCTTGCTGGTGTGTTTTCTATGCATTTCGACCTGAAAGAAGCTATTTCGGATGTACTTGGCTCGTGTAACGTTCAGTTTGGCTCATTTGCGTGATTTTGCATTAACAGCTCAAGTACACCTAACTTTGCAAATGAACACGATGGGAACTTGCTGGTGTGTTTTCTCTGCATTTCGACCTGAAAGAAGCTAGTTCGGACGTACTTGGCTTTTCTAACGTTCAATTTGGCTCATTTGGGCGATTTTGCATTAACAGCTCAAGTACACCTAACTTGGGAGAGAAACACGATGGACGCTTGCTGGTGTGTTTTCTATGCATTTCGACCTGAAAGAAGCTATTTCGGATGTACTTGGCTCGTGTAACGTTCAGTTTGGCTCATTTGCGTGATTTTGCATTAACAGCTCAAGTACACCTAACTTTGCAAATGAACACGATGGGAACTTGCTGGTGTGTTTTCTATGCATTTCGACCTGAAAGAAGCTAGTTCGGACGTACTTGGCTTTTGTAACGTTCAGTTTGGCTTATTTGCGTGATTTTGCATTAACAGCTCAAGTACACCTAACTTGGGAGAGAAACACGATGGACACTTGCTGGTGTGTTTTCTATGCATTTCGACCTGAAAGAAGCTATTTCGGATGTACTTGGCTCGTGTAACGTTCAGTTTGGCTTATTTGCGTGATTTTGCATTAACAGCTCAAGTACACCTAACTTGGGAGAGAAACACGATGGACACTTGCTGGTGTGTTTTCTATGCATTTCGACCTGAAAGAAGCTATTTCGGATGTACTTGGCTCGTGTAACGTTCAGTTTGGCTTATTTGCGTGATTTTGCATTAACAGCTCAAGTACACCTAACTTGGGAGAGAAACACGATGGACACTTGCTGGTGTGTTTTCTATGCATTTCGACCTGAAAGAAGCTATTTCGGATGTACTTGGCTCGTGTAACGTTCAGTTTGGCTTATTTGCGTGATTTTGCATTAACAGCTCAAGTACACCTAACTTGGGAGAGAAACACGATGGACACTTGCTGGTGTGTTTTCTATGCATTTCGACCTGAAAGAAGCTATTTCGGATGTACTTGGCTCGTGTAACGTTCAGTTTGGCTTATTTGCGTGATTTTGCATTAACAGCTCAAGTACACCTAACTTGGGAGAGAAACACGATGGACACTTGCTGGTGTGTTTTCTATGCATTTCGACCTGAAAGAAGCTATTTCGGATGTACTTGGCTCGTGTAACGTTCAGTTTGGCTTATTTGCGTGATTTTGCATTAACAGCTCAAACAGCCAAACTTCTCAAAGTAGAATTTCCAACAATTTGTCACTATTTTTGAGAGGATTGGATAACGTAAGATTTTTGGTGGAATTGTGAAGTTTAAAAAAAGAACTTTTTCCGCAAGTGTAGTCGCCACGGCCTGATTTTCTAGCATAGGAAAAAACACTTTTGTTTCCACCACCTAACCCTAACCCTAACCCTAACCCTAACCCTAACCCTAACCCTAACCCTAACCCAGGGGTCTGCAACCTTTAAGACAAAAAGAGCCACTTGGACCCGTTTCCGAAGGAAAAAAAAAACCCTGGGAGCCATTGCGACATTTAAAACAAATATAACACTGCATATGTATATGTATATATCTTTATTGTCATTGTACAAGTACAATGAAATTGGATTTAAAATAATAATAATAATAATAATAATTAATAAAGAAAATCATTTAACAGCAGTAAAAGCCATACGAAACACTTAAAAATAAGGGAGAGCACTGAGCAGCCGCTGCGTCTATGCGCGCCGCCATCTTAGAACTCTTATTAGAAATAACAAAAATTTAAACAAAAATCAAAAACAAAACAAAACTGAGGCCTCTCTGCCAAGCGGCGGTGGCAGCGGTCCTTTATGGAGCCCATCAGGCCCAGCCCTAGGCCAGGTGGTGAGTGGCCGGACTGGGGCCCTCAGGCGCTGGGCAGGGGAGTCCTCCCTGGTTCTTGTAGGCCTGTCAGGCCCCCTCTAGGCCAGATGGTGAGTGGCCGGACTGGGGCCCTCAGGCGCTGGATCGTGCAGTCAGATGTCAATCTGAAGAAAATACAGGATCGTGCAGTCAGCTGTCAATCTGAAGAAAAAAAGGACTTTCACTTAACAATGTAAAATATATTTTTGCAAATTAATATTTAAAATATTTAAATATTTAAAAAAATTAAAATAAAAATTAAATATTTAAAATATTTAATTTACCTGGTTAATGGGACTTTTGCTCCTGAACCTCAGTGCTCAGTGTCTGCACATCAGGGCTGTAAGACGTCACCTTCATTTTCACACAGGCTTGCAAGCTGTCATCTGTGAGGCGTGATCGATGTTTGTTTTTAATATAGTTCATGTTGGAGAAGACCTGCTCACATACATATGTGGAACCGAAGATCGACAGGACTCCAAATGCATACTTTTTCATGTTTATATAAGTGTTGGGGATGGCATTCCATGTTTCGAATACAAGTTTGTCCTGTTTGGGAAGGTTTTCAATATCACTCCATTTATGTTTCTGAGCCAGAATGGCCTTCTGACGGGCAACATCCTCAAGAGTAGCGGTCAAGCATTGGAACTTGGACACCCATATATCTTTGTCGGCTATATCGGCCAGTTCCATCTCAAGATCAGGTAGACTTACACCTGCAAATGCAGTCATATTCAATAGGGATGGATCGATCGCCAGGGGAGTGACAGGGAAGGATAATGTGTTTTTTTCCTCTCTGAACTCACAGAATCGTTTCCCAAACGAGCTTTGCATTGCGGTGATTGCAGACTTGAAATATTCCAAATTTATCGTATCATGACTTTGCTTGAACTCTCTCAAAGAGGGAAAGTGAAACTGGAAATCTTTGACAAACACTGTCAACTTGCGCTCGAATGCCAAAACCTCCTCCAGCATGTGCAGGGCTGTGCCTCCTTTCCCCTGAAGGGTTGTATTTAGCGTGTTTAGATGGGCTGTCATGTCTACCATAAAATGTAATTTTTCCAGCCACTCTGGCTGTTCCAGCTCTGCAAAGGTGAGCTCTTTGCTGGCCAGGAAGGTTTTTACTTCTTCCAAACATGTGACAAAGCGTTTTAGCACCTCGCCTCTGGACAGCCACCGGACCTTGTTGTGGAGCAGGAGGTCAGAATATGTGCTTTCCACCTCATCCAATAGCAAACGAAACTGGCGGTGGTTTAAACCCTTTGCCATTATCTTATTAACAATCTGAATGACCACATCCATCACTTTTGTGCATTCGGGGGGAAATGTTTGAGCACACAATGCCTCTTGGTGCAGGATGCAATGAAATGACAGCAGCGTTCTACCCAGCGCCTTCTGCAGTAGAGCCACAAAGCCCTTCTGTGCTCCTCTCATGCTCGGTGCCCCATCAGTAGCCACTGAGACCAGGTGGTTGGTGTTTATTTTTTTAGCACTTAAAAAGTCCAGGACAGCCTTACAGATATCCTCACCCCTTGTTTGGTCTTTTAGTGGTATCAGCTCAATCAGTTCTTCCTGTGGCCCAAAAGAGTTCACATATCGGCAGAACAGCGCTATTTGTTCAATATCACCTTTATCTTTGGACGCATCACAGGCGATGGAGTACGCCACAGCTGAATTAATGTCTTGAATTTGCTGTTTGTCAATGTTTTCTGCCATTTTTAGGGTTCTGTCTTTAACAGTCTTCGCAGAGAGAGGCATGTCTTTGATTTTCTGCACAATTTCATTCTTGTTTTTGAGGTCCGTGTATAGATGTTCCGAAATCTTAATGAATGCTTCTTTCATATACTCTCCATCTGTGAACGGCTTCCCGTTCTTGACTATTTCCTGAGCGGCTACAAAACTAGCATATGTTGTGGAATTTGCAGACTTCACCCACTTCTTGAAATTATTTTTGCTCCTATCAGCCTTCCTCATAAGTTCTACAACGGCTTTTCGTCTCTCATCTCCATCTGGATATTTTTCAGCAAAGGCTGCGTGTTTCTTCTGGAAATGTCTTGCAATATTTGACTTTTTGTGGTTTGCTAATTTCTCACCACATATTAAGCATACTGGTAAACCAGTCTTGTCAGTAGAGAATGCAAATGATTCTGTCCATGCATCATTAAACATTCTGTTTTCTTCAGAAATTTTTCTTTTCTTGCCTTTATCCATGGCTGGCCTACCGGGGGTCCAAAACAGGGACGCAATTTGAAATCAGAGGGCCCCATAGCAAAATTTGCTATGCCCAATAATCAATGCCCCAAAATGCCATAGAAAATTAATCAGGGCCCCAGTGTACCATAAATCATAATCAGTGCCTGATGTAAATAATAATTAATAATGAGGGCCCAATGTCGTCCTCGCCCACAATTGCATTGGCTTTTTTAGCTGCTGCATCACACTGTTGTATTTGTGCCTTTCATTTTTTTGCCCAAGTGTAGTACTTTACATTTCTCCCTGTTAAAATTCATCTTGTTTGCCCCTCCCAATTTGGTGTCATCTGAAAACTTGATCAGGATGCCCTCAAGCCCCTCATCCAAGTCATTGATAAAGATGTTGAATAAGACATTTTGTTTTAACCCAGTTAAGAGGGAGCTGCGCGCACATGGGCCCTGTTTGTAGCTCAGCTCCTTCCCGAGGTTGTTTAAGGCAGCCCTGTTCTGCTTTGTGCTTGGAAGGGAAATGGAGCTGATATCTGTTGCAGAGAACCACCAGTTCAAATTATGGAAAACTGGTGGCTTAGTCATTAACCCCATCTCCAGTGGGGAGGACGGGAAGGAGGGATGGAAGGCAGTTTAAGAAAGGAGAAGTCAGTTGAGCAAACACTACCTCTCTTTGGGAAAACGTGCTCAGAGTTAACAGACAACTAATACTAATAATAATAATAATGCTGCAGTCACCAGACGGCCAGAGAGCAGGGCATACTACCATAGTTCAGCATTTTATTTCAAGAGAACCAGAGACGGAGGGTATTTTTTCCATGTGTTTTAGGCAGATGCAGATTTAAACCAGGAAACACGTCCAACTCTGTGCATGGCAATGGTTGGAGCGGATGCTGTTTCCAAATGGCTTTTTGCTGGGTGAACTGTAATATACACTGCCCTTTGTATGTTTGTGGCTCAGCTCCTTCCCCAGGCTAGTAATATTGCACAGGACGGGGAGCAACAAGACACGATAAACCCAACAGCTCAGCAAAAGGAAGGCTGCTGCAGGACCACGGGAGCCGCCGCGACGCACGTGGGGACGTCTACCCAAGCCCGGAAGGAGCCCAAAGCGCTCCTGTGCGGGGAGAGGGGAAGCTCTCCCCGCCGCTACAGCTGCCGCCGCGCCACGGAGCCCAGGATGGGCATGGGCGGCAAGCCCAAAGCGCTCCTGTGCGGGGAGAGGGGAAGCTCTCCCCGCCGCTACAGCTGCCGCCGCTGCCACAAAACCCGGGCTGGGCATGGGTGGTGAGCGCATGAAAACACCAGCCGCACCCCTTTCCTGGCCCGGCACACGAGGCTCAGATTGACAGCAGCTAGTTACTTCATGAGCTAGTTACCTCAGCAGCTAGTTACGCTCCGGAACCCTGGAAAACGCCGGCTTCTCCCTCTCTCCGATCAGCGCCACGTGCGCTTAACGTGCTCCCGTCCTCCTCTCGCCGGCCAGCCCAGCAGCCTGTGCGATGCTGGCCACACCACTTTCCCCGCCCCAGCACATGAGGGCTGGCCAGCCCAGCAGCCTGAGCAGCGCTGGCCACACCCCTTTCCCCGCCCCGGCACACGAGGGCTGGCCAGCCCAGCAGCCTGTGCAGCGCTGGCCACACCCCATTCCCCGCCCCGGCACACGAGGGCTGGCCAGCCCAGCAGCCTGTGCGGCGCTGGCCACACCCCTTTCCACCCCTCGTATCTGCGCTCCGGAACCGCAGCGCCAGGATTTCCCGGCCAAACCGGGATACTTCAGGGGAGAATTTGCAACAATTTGCCACCATTTTTTAGAGAATTGGATAAACTAAGATTTTTGGTGAAATTGTGAAGTTTAAAAAAAGAACTTTTTCCGCAAGTGTAGTCGCCAAGGCCTGATTTTCTAGCATAGGAAAAAACACTTTTGTTTAAACCACCTAACCCTAACCCTAACCCTAACCCTAACCCTAACCCTAACCCTAACCCTAACCCTAACCCTAACCCTAACCCTAACCCTAACACTACACCTAAACCTAAACCTAAACCTAACCCTAAACCTAACCCTCATATTCTGGCTAAGGATACAAAAAACTATTCTTTCCACAGCGAAATCTTTCAGGGGAGAATTTTGAGCAGTTTGGCACCATTTTTGAGAGACTTGAATAATGTCAGAGTTTGGGTGAATTTGTGAAATTTTCGAAAAACGTTTTTCTGCTCTTGAAGTCGCCGAGGCCACATTTCCTAGCGGAGGATTAAAAATGGTTCAGTTTCCAATGCCAAACCGCTCAGGGAAGAATTTGCAACAATTTGGCACCACTTTGGAGAGAATTGGATAACGTCAGATTTTTTGTCAAATTGTGAAATTTTCAAAAAATGTTTTTCTGCTCTTGAATTCGCTGAGGCCACATTTCTTAGCGGAGGATTAAAAACGCTTCTGTTTCCAACGCCAAACCTCCAGGGGAGATTTTGCAACAATTTGGCACCATTTTTGAGTTAATTGGATAACGTCAGATTTTTGGACCAATTGTGAAATTTTCAAAAAATGTTTTTCTGCTCGTAGTGTCGCCAAAGCCTGATTTTCTTGCCTAAGATAAAAACACTTCTATTTCCAACGCCAAACCTCTCAGGGAAGAATTTGCAACAATTTGGCACCACTTTTGAGAGAATTGGAT